>JBAMJV010001311.1:27500-182500 GCA_037951105.1 Echinarachnius parma | reverse complement strand
TGAAATAAACTGACCATCAGTATCATCAACTTTTCCATCACATGAATGGGTAGTTACTATAACTATTTACAATATATTGATCTAATTAATCTACATGTTATGCATATCTAATGTTGAGAAAGATTTATAAATTAATTGATTATTTGTGATGATGTGTTGCTTTTATTTGAACCTTTTACTTATAAACATGTTCTATTTACAAACGCATTTCAATTATATCAAATGCTATCATACGCACATGAAATGTTTATATTGTATGATTGTAATTGATTCTTAATGATGCATATTCTTTATTTTATTTTATGACTATGTGTTGACCTATCTATATGGTTAGTTATAATATGTTTATAGTGTAAATACTCTTTATCTTTTTGTGTATTACTCTTTACAGCATCTGCGAAGTCAGTGTTGTGTTCGTGTCTAGCGTTATCTTTTTATTAAACTTTCATTCATATTATTTATATTACATATAATTCGTCTTGTTCTTTCTCACCATACTTTTAATAATAATAGATAGGCTGATTAATAAATAAATGTATATTGATTTAATTATACAAATATACTGTTTTAGTGCTTGACAATGATCAATACATGAGAACTAATCGCAAATTATACTATGGTTTCCTTGCCCGTAGTCAGATTTTTCAATCGGGGTGTTCGTTTTTATCCGGCTAGCTGTCCAACAGCTAAACCACGGAGGGGGTATTAGGGGGCGAAGCCCCCTAAAAACGGCAAGGGTCCAGGGGCCCGCCGAAGGGGCCCTGGTGGGGTCCAGGGGCAACGCCCCTGGCGGGGGTTCAGGGGGCGGAGCCCCCTGAAGCCCCTGGGGTTTCATGCTTTGTAAGACCCTAAAACGCCCTATTTTGCATAGTTTTTATCTATTTTTTTCCGGCAAGTTTTGTTGCAAAATGTATTGAGCGGGCGCGCGGCGACGACAACGCCGTATGTAGCGGCCTGGAGATCCGCCAGCGGTGGCCTTGTGTATCACCGAATAAAATGCCGGGTGTTTGTGTGGTTGTTAAGCCACTGACTGTCGATGTTAGACTGGAAAATGAGAAAGACGATGTTAATCGTACACCACTTTGAATGTTGAGACATTTCTGAGCGATTTAAATTTTCACCAAAAATCTTGGTGAGCGGGCGCGCGGCGACGACAACGCCGTGTCTAGCGGCCTGGAGATCCGCCAAGGGACCGTTTGAAGATTATGTCCGGCATTGCAAGGGTTAATCGCCACAGAGCAACGGTCTATATTTTTCAGAGATGTCTATTGATATGTCTACCCATTGGGAATGAAAAAAACTGCGCTCCTGCACGATGACGAAAAGGTACGTTTTTGCGTTTTTTGGCCTTTTTCCCATAGGAACGCGTGTTGTAGAGGGCCAAAATGCTATGTCAAGTCCAAAGTGTTGTAGCATATATAGGGGGACCACCCCGTCCGATGACGGCCCAGGATGAGAAAAATTTTCGGCGTGTACTGTGCCTATGGATGTGGGGATCGAGTGGGGATGTTGTCTGGACCTGGTTAACTGCACGATTCCCATAGGGTGCACTTTTGAAAATCCATTTTTGGGAATTATTTTCCACGTGCCGAGATGTGCATTTCTTATGTATTCACTACATAATCTTTGCTACGTCAAGTCCAAAGTATTGTAGCTATATATGTAGGGGAGGTCGGTGAGAGAGAGAAAGGATATGCACACGCATATTATATACGGCGTATATATTAATGCGTGTGTTTTGAAGGGGCGGCGAGCGTTCGTCACCCCGGCCGGTTCCTCCCGCGAGCGATGTTTGATCGTTGGCACAAGCCCTCGCACGGGCACGCAAGAAGACCCCGAGCAAGCCTGCGCTTACCTCGGCAGGTCCTTGCGGCCAAGCGAGGCGTCGGAAAGATGGATGGCCGAGGGGACCGAGATGCCCCGATTTACAAGTCGATCGAATTTTCTGATGGTTCCGTGCCCGAAACGTTTCGGCGCACAGATCCGTCGATGCGAAGAGTAGTGAGCAGGAAAACGGAATATTTGCAAGGCGAAAGAGCACCCGTCCCCGTTCGGCCCGCGGTGGCCTCGTTGCTTTGCAGCACCATTCCCAGTGAATGAAGTCTTGAACAATCGGGCGGCTCTCGTGAGTCTTGCCCGGCTGCCAACGGCACACCAGCCGACAGCAGTTACCTGGTTGATCCTGCCAGTAGTCATATGCTTGTCTCAAAGATTAAGCCATGCATGTGTAAGTACAAGCTCGTCCCGAGCGAAACTGCGGATGGCTCATTAAATCAGTTATGGTTCATTGGATCGAGTCCCCCGACATGGATAACTGTGGTAATTCTAGAGCTAATACATGCGTCCAAGCGCCGACTTCCAGAAGGCGTGCTTTTATTAGGAACAAGACCAGCCCGGTCTCGGCCGGCAAAACTGGTGCACCGGCAACGGATCTTTCGAATGTCTGCCCTATCAACTTTCGATGGTACATTATGCGTCTACCATGGTCGTCACGGGTAATTAAAGGTGAATGACAGTAGTGGGAAACGCCCCACCCCCTAAAAATGAAATGCACGCTCGATATCGCCAACGCAGAATCGCACATATGACCACGGGCTTGTTGATATCTGCGCCAGCGGCGCAGACGGGCGGTGGATTTATACATTTTACGGGCCGATATTTCTGCATTTAACGCAGGATGTTCAGATTGTAACCACAAAAGGCCCTTTTTAGATACTTATTCAACAATACAAAATGCACGCACACATTGTACACTTGCACATATACATGCATTCACACGGATGCACACATACACACACTTGTAAGAGCCTTCAATCGGGGATATGCTCGTTTGTTCAATGATTTTTGGCTTGTTCCCGGTTTGCTGGTGTGTAAACATGGCAATATGCCCAATTGGCACATTCAAGTGAATGTGCCAATTGGGCATATTGCCATGTTTACACACCAGCAAACCGGGAACACACAAAGTGTGTGTGTATGCAAGTGAATGTGTGTGTATTTTTAAATATACACCCACTACATAAAAACATGCAAAACGGGCATATAAGGGATATCATTAAAAAATCATAATAACCCCGTTTGCTGGTGTTTAAACTTGTGCGTATCCCCGATTGACGGTCCTTACACATGCACACACACACATACACATACCTTTAGAGAAAGTTACTTTTGTAAAAATAATATAAAGCAAACAGAAATAAACAATGTGGTTAAAAACCCCACTGTGAAGAAATGAAGCCCTAAGCAGTTTCAAAGTATTTCATGACGACACAAACATGCTACAGTTCAAATCAAATCACACAAATGATATACATATGTACAAGTCTTATTTATTTCTTCCCTTGTTTAGGTCAATCATGCCATATTCATGATACAAAAAGTGAGTAACAAGATACGTGCGATCAACAGGTTTTCCTGTTTGTTGTAACATGTATATCTTCAAATGTAAAATAAGTGACATAAATGTGCACTGTTATAACTAAAATACATCAGCGGTTACATCAAACCATTACTGCACAACGTTCATAGGGTGCATATTAATAATCAATTGAGATTTATCAAAATATCAAAGTGAAATGCTTAGAAAAACATATGAGATGAACAATATTCTTTTAATTGGACTGTCCACCTTTTACAAATTTTCTGAATAGTTTCCAGTAGACGGATGAGGATGAATGTAAGACACACACAAAAATTCAGATCGAACAGCCCTGTAATTTGGATTCTACAAATGCAAAACGAATGCGCCCCTCCATATATTGGTCAATAAAGGAGTTTAACTGATTAAGCATAATATTACAACAATATTGTACTTATTCTTGTAAAGGTATTGTGAAGCCGACATTTGTAAAGGTATGTCACAGAAAAGGTCTCGAAAACGAAGAATATACAATTACATGTAGTCAGATTTAGCGAGTTTTGGTTATTTTGTTTAGTTTTCGCTTACGCCGTTGTTCGATCACAATCTGTGCGCGGGTCACGCACAGCAACATGGTACTCCATGGAATGCGCCGTGAGCAAAATTTCGCACCGGGTGAATACTTGTATAATGCACAATTAAACGTGCTGTGTCGTTTTATTATTTGGAGGTCTATAACTCCACGAAAAAGAGATTTCAAGCCCTAATTTTTTCAGGCATGCTGTTTAATGACATTTTCTTTCATATGAGACAATAACCTTGCAACTTTTGAAATTTGGCTTGCAAAAGGCGGACAGTCACTTTAAAGTTAGTGTCCTTCTTTTGCAGGCATCTTCAAGTTCAGTGAAACATTCCATAAACCACAAAGATACTATGTTCATCAAGTACATGTACATGCTGAAATTGTACAGTTTAAAGTCATAAAAAACAACGAAAGTCGCTTTGTAGTCTAAATCTCAGACTGATTTCCTTTCTACTCTGAATCTATGTATCATGGATTATTAAACAAAAATTATTTTACAAAGTTGAAATAAAAATTAACATGTTCATCACAAATCTAATTTAATTATTTTGATTGTGCTTAACCAAAATAAATTAGATATTTGTTTTGTGAAAATCAAGTACATACACAAAAGTTAATAAAGGGTCTGCAGATGCTAGACTAATTAAACGGTAGCAGCGACCGTTCATTACTTTGAGCTTTAAAAATCATTTTAATTCCCATTAAAAGATATTTCCAAGTCCTAATTTTCTGACTAGCTCTTCAATTGAATTTTCTTTAATATAAGAAAATAATCTCACAACTTTTGAATGTTGGCTTGCAAAAGGTGGACATTGGCCCGGATTCACAAAGCAGGTTTGTAGGAGGTTTGTACAAACCATGGTTTATCCATGGTCTACATCTATGGAGTGCTGCTTGTATACAAGTAAAACAATTTATAATTTATAATGATATGACTGTTAGTGCTTGCTAACCAGCAAATTTCAACATGTGAGAAGACAAACATTTATTTGGTGCGTTTTGTAAATGTGTACCATCAACATTGCTAACAAGTAAGGAGTTTACATTCTTTCTCCATCAGTTTACCATGGATGAACCATGGTTTGTACAAACCTCCTTTGTGAATTCCACCCATTGTCTTTAAAAGAGTAGTTGCAATTCGTTCATTCACTGAACACAAATCAAAAGGACAACATTCAAATAAATTATGTTCACTTCTTTTATAAAAAGAGCGACATAAATCAGTACTCTTTGTGTCCAGGTTCACAAAATCGTCTTAATATATCCAGCAATTATTCAATCAAGTTCTCTTTTTCATCTCATACCACTTTATAAATCTTGATGTTTGCCTATTTTTCCTTACCATATTAAAACAATAATGTTGAATTCTACAATTGAGAACATCATATCTAAGGTGGTAATTGGTCTTGTGGCCCAGTCGAGCAAATAAAAACATGATTGTTCAAACTCTAGTGGCCTGAAACTTGAATCTAGTGGCCCAAGACATTACAAAGTTCTGTTATATTTGGTTGCCCAGCCGGGCCAGTGGAATTAAGCATCAATGAAATTTGGTGGCCCAAAGCTAATTATTAGTGGCCTCAGGCCAGGGGGCCTGAGCTTACTTTGAGCATTGTTATAAGATAAGTTTGCCTTTTAGAAGCGAATACAAAACTTCCACATACATATATGAATATTCATTGTGCAAGGTGTATTACATTTTTGTTGGTCAATATAATAATAAACATCACATAGAAGAGCTACCTGTTCTGGTGGAGATGAAACAAGTTGTGATACATACATTTCATGACTGTCTTTCAGCTTGTGCTACACAATGGTTCTTGATCTGCTCTATTCGACTGGCTCTCAGTTTGGGCGGTCATGGCAAATGACTGTATTTTATCATTATGCCACCCAACGCACACAGAGATGACTTAAAGGGATAGTTGAGTTTTGGTCAAACTGAATTTTAGTAACCGAAACCTGCACTATTTCATTACAAACTAATAGTTATAACTCCACCATGCTCGAAAGGTATACAGAATTACAAACGACTAAGTAAAAAGCCTGTAATCATTCAAAAAGAGCCCTTAAAACTCAAGAGGGTGCTCTCTAAAACTCATTGGTTTAAACCATTTTACATATAAAATTGTGCATGTGATGTTTAGTGAAAATAATAATTAAATAGAGATATCCTCAACAACTATTTAAAAGAAGTGTATAAGCGTATGTTCTTAAGAGTCAAGATATCGTCTGGCTAGACGATATACAAATTAAATATTTTGAAATCAAATTTTATAACTATGAAAGTATTTAAATGGGAATGATTCTCATTTCACATGTTTTATTCAATGAACTTTTAAATGGAATTAAAACCAACCAAAACCAATTTATTTTTCAGGAAGTACCAATACTCAAGTGTACCTTTAATCTGATCCGACTGGTTTGCAGTCAGTCTGAGTCAGGTTGGGATGCCTCTAGACTCCAATTTTGCCAGGCGGAACCCAGTCTTGGCCGACTAAACATGTAACAGCGGATCTGACAGATCATGTCTGACTCTAGCCTGCCTAAAAACCAGTCGGACCAGGTCAAGTCGACTATGTGTGCATTGGGCTTTGCTCTCGTTTACGGAACAATTCATTATGATATAAAGATCTTCTCATCCTATCTGCTTGTGCTACCAGATAGTTCCAAGTTATTTCTACCAGGGTATAATAATAATAATAATATACTTGATTTATATAGCGCCAAATATGATTGATAGTCATCTCTAAGCGCTTTACAATGATATTATTACCCCCGGTCATAGGATACTATGCAAACCAGCACACATTGTGTGCACCATCTCCACTCCCTGGGTATCTGACTCTCCCATACAGATCACTATAATATAAAGGTTTTCGCGTCTTTCCACTTAGGCTGCAGTACACGATAGCTACCAGTTTATTCTACCGGGTTAGCTCACAGGTTAGGCAGACATGAAGCAAGTTCTGAACCTGTTTTTTTTGGTTAAAACTATGGTATTTGCATCTTATCATCCCACATGGAACAATTCATTATGATATACAGATCTTCTTGTATTTCCACCTGCGCTGCAAGTTCGTTCTCGATTTTTTGCAGCTCTATCCGGCTGAAAATTTCCGAAAGCTTTTGATTACAATCTTTGCATCTTACTCTCCCATACGGAACAATTCATTATGATATAAAGATCTTCTCGTCTTTGCGCTTGCGCTGCACGATGGTCCCCGGTTTGTTCTGCGCATCCGGGTGGCTGGCGAGTTCTGATGGACACGACGAGTTTTGACTGGCCATAAGCACATTTTTGAGATCGTAGAACACTGCACTGTCGTCCTGCGTGAGGAACGTGATAGCGGTACCGGTCTTACCCGCTCGTCCCGTACGACCGATACGATGGGTGTAGCCTGAATAAAGAGAAGAATAGGCAAATATCTTTGCAATTTTGTACGATTAAGGGATCTAGTAACTTTGTTGACATGTGTAAAGTTTGACAAATGGTTGATAAAATGTGTATTTCTGTTATCTTTTATGTCCTCTGAGTGATATGTGAAAATGCCATGGTAAATGAATGTCATATGACAGAGTAATGAGCAAAAATGCAAAGTGATATTTCCTAACTCATTGCACTGACTTTGTACTCAGCTATAATTAGACACTAGATAATTAACTATAAATCTGAACACTTCTATCATACATATCATTATAACGGAAGAGAAATTTTGAAAAATCGAAACCTGCTCCATGTTTCTACTGGTGATAAAATTACAATAAGCTATGTGAGAACTGCTAAAAGTTCCAAGTAAGTTTTAATTAAGGATTTTTACAATGTTACTAGATCCTTTCAAGAGACATTTTGTTATTTCATTCACTTTGTCATACTTCTTTATATAGGATTTACTCCTATGTAATCCTATGGTTTCCGAGCAGGCCGCTCATGTGAGACCCAGTTAATTATGACAGCCGAAGATCTGGCACGTTCACTGGACCAAAAAGACCAGGTTGATGCGATTGCTCTGGATTTTTCGAAAGCTTTCGACCGTGTCCCCCATGAGCGCCTCTTACTCAAACTCAGACACTACGGCATCCGAGGCGAACTACAGCAATGGATCAGATCATTCCTCACAGACCGATCCCAGCGGGTGGTTGTAGATGGACAAGCATCTGACACGATCCATGTGTCATCTGGTGTTCCCCAAGGAACGGTACTGGGCCCCCTATTGTTCATCACATTTATAAATGACATCTCCCATGGTATCACGTCCAAGCTAAGGCTGTTTGCAGATGACTGTCTCATATACAATCCTATTCATGACATCTCGGACCACCATGCGCTTCAGCGGGACCTTGACCGCCTTCATCAATGGTCTCTTACCTGGCAGATGAAATTCAACACAGAGAAATGTCATCTTCTACGGTTCTCACTCCGCCGAAACAACATTGAAGGCAATTACCTACTGGGCAATACTCAACTTACAGCAGTTCAAAACTACAAATACCTGGGTCTTACCTTTTCTCACAACCTATCCTGGCAAAAACACATTGATGGAATTGCATCGAAATCCAACCAAATGCTCGGGCTTATCAATAGGAATCTACGACGCTCTTCCCAGAAGATCCGACAACAAGCCTTCTTCTCCCTGGTTAGACCTCGCTTGGAATATTGTGCAACAGTCTGGAATCCATCTACAAAGAAGAGCATCTCAAAGATTGAAGCTGTACAGAGGCGAGCAGCAAGATTCGTTCTTCAACAATACCGCCATTCTGAGAGTGTGTCTGCTATGATTCAACAACTTAAATGGAGTACACTGGAAAGACGCAGACACATCTCCTGCCTTAGCCTCCTCTACAAAATTCAGAATGGCATGGTAGCAATTACACCTGACCAACTCCTCACACCAATGGCCCCAAGCATCACCAGACAATACCACCCAAATAAGCTCAAGCATATACATACTCGAACTCAGCTTTACCAGAACTCCTACTTCCCACAAACTGTAACAGCATGGAATGCGCTCCCCAATAATATCTTGGCTTCCACATCACTAGGAGCCTTTGTGGGAGCAGTTGCCTCAATCGGCAATTAATGGGACACCTCACCGGTTCCCCTCGACTCTACGTCCTGACTGATGGACCCTGTCGAGTACCCAAGTAGAAGTAGAAGTAGAAGTATGTAAGAGAATGTAAAAAAGGCTTGGGGCAGAGCTGCCAACCTTGATAAAAAAACCCAGAATGAAATGAAGAAAAAAAAAACAGAATTTGATGAATTATTGTAAAAAATTAACCTTAAGCACAGAAATGGCACATACTGAAGTTCGCGCACAAAATTAGACCGATCAATTTGAAAATTGTATATTTGAACAGGGTCGGTGCTGGTGCTCATAACGTGCATATTACAGTGTTTGAACGTTTTAAAACATTCAAACGTAAGTTTTATTTTTATTTTTTAGAAAAAAGTAATTTAACTAATTACCGCCGCAATTACATAAAAAAAACGTAACAATTATGGCAAAAACGGAATAGTTGGCAGCTCTGTTGGGGCCTTGTGGATGAGAATTCTCACCTTCGATGGTCTTGGCCATGTCAAAGTTGATGACGAGAGAGACATCTCTGATGTCAATACCACGTCCAGCGACGTCAGTGGCGACCAAGATGTCCTTCAGCCCCGCCTTCAGACTAGCGAGGGCATATTCACGCTGCTCTTGGCTTTTACCTCCATGGAGAGTTGTTGCGTTGAACTGAAAGATTGATAAAGAAAAAAAAAATACCAAAGAGGTTTTTAAATAATTGTTAATGATCTCTCTATTGAATCATTATTTTAACAAAACATCGCATTCATACTTTTTGCGTAAGGTAATGAAAAACTGAGTGTCAAATTTGAAAGAGCACACAATTTTAATGACAGAATAAACTTGAATTGATCAAAATCAGTTCAGAAAGACCTGAAATATTAATAAATATATCCGATTGGAATAAATGTGGGACCCACATTTATTCAACAATTTAAGAAAAAATTGATATAATGCCTAAATTTTTTCAAAAATATACCAAAGAGGTTTTTAAATAATTGTTAATGATCTCTCTATTGAATCACTATTTTAACCAAAAAAATTTTATATAAAAAATGGTTGAAACCTATGTTTTCAGAGAGAGCCATCTTGTGTTTTAACGGCTGTTTTTTAAAATGATAACAGCATTTTAACTAATCCGTTTGTAAGTTTTTCTACCATTCGGGCATGGTGGGATTATAACTATTACTTTGTGATAATATGGTGCAACTTTTGGTTACTAACATACAATTTGACCAAAAATGTAATTTCGCTTTAATCTTGTTTGGGAATGCCCATTTACAGTCACCCAAAGTTGCCAATGGAGATTGCAAAATCAGAAACAGAATAAATTGTAAACCAAATATGGTTAAGAAAATGTACCTTGAGTCCATCTTTCTATACAGGGTGGCCCCCAAAAAACGGAACGGGGCACTTTCCAAAATAAAGTAACATAATTATTATGTCCATTGGATAGGGTGTCTTTTCCAATGAAAAACGATACCAAGAACAGTCATTTTGGTTGAGTAGTTTTTGTTTTAGGGCGCTGTGAGTGACACCATGTCAGGTTCCCATTTTTGTCAACCCGATAATTCGCACTTACCGGTACTGCCCGTTATAGCGGAGCAATACGCGCACCATTGTTAGTGTGCATTCAGCTGTGAAACGAAAGAATGGGCACAGTTGCTCGATGATATGAAGGGCAGTAAGTACGAATTATCGGGCATTGACTTGGTAAAAAAACTAAGACAAATCATAATATCACAAATTTATTTACAGAAATACATTCATTAGGCATGTATAACTAAATCATTTATGAACATAATAGTAAGTAATCACTATTGATGGAAAATAAAAGTAGTCATCTTTGCAAAACAGTAACTGAAATGGTGTCGAGGAAACGGTCATGAAACTTACCCCCATTTTCTCCAGTGACTTGGCCAGCACATCCACGCCCTTCTTCTGGTTAACGAAGATGAGAACGGGCGGGTCGATGCCCTTCTCCAGGAGCTGAATCAGCTTGTGCCGCTTCTCCTGGTTGGTCGTCATGGTTATGATCTGTTGTACGCTCTCAACCGGTTTGCCTGCAGAGCCGATGTAAACCACGGCGGGACGGCGCAGGTAGTTGCGAGCGATTCGCTCCACGGCCGGTGGCATGGTAGCGGTGAACATGACAGTCTGTAGAGACAGAAGGACATAAAGTAAAAGCTTGCTGTATTGACAACCTGTATACCGTCGGTTGAGAAAGAGAAGGGCACTAAGTCACTTTTTGTACTTTGGAGATACTGTTTAAAATAAAAGTCTTAAAACCATGGACAAACGAAATGCAGCTCTCTTTCATAATTGATAAATATTCCCCCCCAAAAGACATAATTATCTGAACATTTCGCATCACGTTGACGAGGCTCCGACCTACAAGATGGTAAGCAGAACTCAATATATCCAGAAATCAATTTAACGCCCTTCTCACTCTCACCCGACAATATTACTAAGAGTCTTACCTAGTGATACCAATGATAGACTGATAACAAGTCAAAGATTACTTGTTCAATGTATTATGGCCTATATATTTCAACCAGGGTTGATAAAGAGTTGGTATCAATTGCAAAGTTTCAATTAAAAGCAAGTCAGAAAATATGTGCATTTGAGCCAATCACATTTGTGCATTTGGGCACATTTTCTGACTTGCGTTTCATTGCAACTTTGCGATTGATCGCAACTCTTTATGCAACACCTCCCAGTTTTCTAGCAATATAGGTTGATTGCGGTAACTGGAAAGCTCGTGAAGTTTTGCCCAACATAGCAACACACGATTCATCATACATTTTTATTTCCAGAAGTAACCGTACCTGTCTGTATTTCTTCTTAGAAGCAAAGTTGGCTAGTAGAACAGTCTCATCTTCAGCCTCGTCTGTGTCTGGTTTCTGGTTGGTAACTGGCAGGAATTCCAGAATCTTCTGCACATCTGGCTCGAAACCCATGTCAATCATACGATCAGCCTGAAAGGAGGTTAAGATAAACAAATATTGTAATATGTTTGGTTTAACAGAACACTGAAGCTTAGACTCATCTTCAACCTCGTCTGTGTCTGGTTTCTGGTTGGTAACTGGCAGGTGTGTTCCAGAATCTTCTGCACATGATCATAACGTTAAACATATCTTTTAAATTCTCATATTAAACTACATAGATAAATTATAATAAATAATTACTAATTTTACTTTATCTATTTCAATTAGTTTTGTTATAAAACTGCTCGTTTTATGTATCTTTTTAAACATGAAAAATTACCAACATTGTTTGATTCTTATTTTGTTCAAAATAAAAATATGATTATGCATTCCACTAGACAATCTGAACAGTTTAGATTACCAAACTATAGATATGAATTTTCAAGAAACACTATAAGATATTCTGGCCTAAATATATGGAATTGCCTCCCAAAGTCTCAAACGCAATGCACTTCATTACCAATGTTCACTCGTCAACTAAAAACAAATATTATCAACTCATATACTTAACACTGCCTACCCATGTTAAACATACTTGATATATATTCAAAGCATCTCCCCATATGTTAGTTTGTACATGTGTGTGTGTGTGTGTGTGACTGTGTGTGTTGCATGTGTGTGATCAATGTGTTTGTTCTTTTTACTTAATGTATTTTTACTGTTTTATGCTGTACCTAATTCCGGGGAGGAGCCTTAGATAGGTAAATGGCCTTTGTTCCTTCCTCCACACTGTGAATTTACTTCTTGTATAGCTTCTTTTGTTATATTTCATGTATTTTACGTGTTGTATTATTGCTATGCATTGTTTTACCATGTATACTTTCTATTTGTATGTCTTATTCAAGTTGTGGAAATAAAATGAATTTGAATTTGAATTTGAAAAAATGTTCTCATACCTGAATGAGTAAGATATAAGTGCACTTGGAGAGTATAAGGTATTTTTAAAAGATATGAATCAGATAACTCGGTGATTCTTTGACAATTTGGAATACCAGCCAAGGCCTGATGTACCACTAGATTTTAAACAGATACTATCAACTCATCTATTTTAAAGTGATCCATTAACTTGATACAATTTACCATAAGCCAAACAATAAGATACAAGAGAAATGTGATATCAATTATGATTATTTACGTCTGGGACCGCCTTTTATCGTCACCTTCCGATAGACGCGACCAAGATTCGAACCCAGGTAACTTATTTTTATTATTTTAACCTCTTTTCAGGCTGATCGTATGATTGACATGGGTTTCGGTTGAATTTGACAAAGTTAATGGAAGTGTCTCGATATTGTGACCCGATGTGAAATATTGATGCAAGGATCGATATCTGATGCAAGGCATTGGTTTTGGGCAAGTTAATGGATCACTTTAATACTGTACCTCATCCAGAACAACATAGGTGCACTGGGCGAGCACAAGGTATCTGTTTTCCAGGACATCGATGAGACGACCCGGCGTCGCTATGACGATCTCACATCCCATCCGAAGCCTTACTCCCTGATCCTCTCGGGAGATACCTCCGATGATGGATACGGTTCGGATGCCCAACGGTTTGCCGAATTTGACGGATTCTTCTTCGATCTGTTGCGCCAACTCGCGGGTCGGGGCAAGGATGACTGCGTACGGCCCTAAATCCTGATCTTCCTCTCTATATTAGACAATTATTTGAGAAAAGTTTAAACTTGACTGGAAAATTATACTCTAAATTTATAGAGGCCCTACTCCTACAGAGGGTCCAGATGCCCAAGAGTTTGCCGAATTTGATGACCTCTTCTTTGATCTTTTAGGGTGTTTCACTAAACACTAAAATTGATTCTAGGATTTATTTTTAGTGATTGAGAAAATGATAAAATTTATTTGAGTGTTTAATGAAACACCCACCCTGGTCTTCCTCTCTTTCTTAGTAAGACAATTATTTGTCTACCATGCTTTCCTTTCAAAACTTGACTAGAAGATAATGTTCCAGATTCAGATTGCCTACTCCTCCAGACAGTTCAAATGCCCAAGATTTTGCTGAATGTCATGGATTCTTCTTCGATCTGTTGCGCCAACTCCTCGTGGGTCGGAGCGAGGATGACTGCGTACGGCCCTAAATCCTGATCTTCTTCTCTGTATAAGCAAGACAATTATTTGTCCCAGTAGAAACTACCAGTTCTCGAGATTTAGCGATAAACATGTACACACTGGCAGCCATTTTGAAAAATCTGCCCCACTATACGCCTGTTTTTATGCCTACTAATAACAACTCATCGTGCTGGTGCTAATGGGTTAACACTATAAGTTCACTATTTGTATAGCATTCAATATGTACCTCTCAATTTTTGGAAGGGTCGTAATCCAGACAAGCAGAGGGATGAGGAAAGCGGCCGTCTTTCCCGACCCGGTATCGGCGACGCCGATGACATCACGGTTCTGTATACCAATAGGAATAGCTTGTCGCTGGATGGGCGAAGGTTCCTGAAATTTGTTTGGAAAGGATTTGTGTGAGAACATTTTCAGGAGTAAGCCTCGCTACAGAAAACGGATTGGAAATAATAGTTTTTTCTACATTTTGCGGTCTTCAAAACAACAGAGTTGGTAATTATTATCAACAAAAGTATTTTTTGGATTTGCTGGTGATATTGATCAATGCATTGATCGTTTTCTAATTTTGCAAATATATCAATTAGTAGGCGGTTTCCTGGCCAAATTTGTATAATCCCATATTAGTAAAAATATATTCTTTCACATGGTTGGTAATAAGAGCATACATTTCATTTTTTGTGTGTGGGGCATTTCCCAATACTGTCAATTAGTTTTAAAATGGATGAATAATTCCTCATATTGACAACACCTTTTCAAGGATGCCTACAATTAGAGAAAAACAATTATTTTACTTCATCCCTTCAACGTCGTAGGTTAAACACTAGATAATAAGTGCAAGTTCAAGCTGCTGTGAAAAAAAAGGTTGAGTACGAACCCACAACCTCCTGATAACTAGACAGACGTCATAACCACTAGACCACCGAGATCACCCAATGCTTAGGGCTCGATCATCCAATAAAGTAGCAGATACAGCTTTAATTGAATTTGAAAAAAACAATCAGCAAAGTTTCCTTACCTTGTACCCGACATCACTGATAATCTTGAGAATTTGCTCGGGCAAACCACACTCGTCCCAGGAGCGAATAGGCGAGGGGATGTGGCCGCCTTTCGTTGAAATGTTGTAGTCCTCGCGGAAGATGCGCCAGTCGCGGTCCTGCATCTCGTCGAGTTTCTTCTGTTTCCAGTGGCGATCGTCCCACTTCTGTTTGTCCTCCTTCTTTCTCTGCTTCTTCAATCGGACCCTAAATGTTTAAAGGGAAACATTAATGGAATCACAAAAGAAAATAATCAATTAATATCATCTATTTGTCTAGGAACTTAACAGGTAGTTCAGATGCTATGGCAATAGAGATAGTATTTTCTGCAGACCCATGAATGTTTGTTTGCAGTAGTTATGATTATACAATTTGAATACAAATATTTTTGGAGGCAGATATTTCTATGGTTGCTGGTGGAATGGATTACTACAAATAATAACTTGTAAATATCAACGGACTATTCAATGCTCAAATTTAGCACAGGCCGTTGGCCTGGGGTCACTAAAAATCACTTTCGGGCCACTAAAATTTCATAATGCTAAATTTTACTTGCCTAAATGGGCATACACATAAAACAGAATCTGTAATATTATTCTTTGTTTTGGGGCCACCAGATTCAGGCTTAGGGCCACTCAATTGAGTAAATCTGTTTACTTGATTCGGCTGGGCCACAAGGAAAGAAGTTAATATCTAGCATTGAATTATTTTTTGGGGGTGTTGGTTCCCTCGAGCAGGAAAAACATTAGAATATTTGTTCAAGGGCTACTTTTCAAGCTTGCCTGCATGAAAATAGCCCTCTCATATTTGTATTTGTATTGCATTGTACTCTATGCAAATTTACAGGGGCCCTTCTATGATTTGGGGGCTCTTTTGGCATTTCAGGGGCTAATTTGCCCTGAGCCCCTGTGTATTGTGTTCACTGCCCTCAAGTTTGCACTCACTTCTCCTGGTCCTTCTCCTGCTCCGTTCTCCTCTTCTCCATGACCTCAGAGTAGAACTTGGACTGCTTCTTCTGGGCCTTGATGTCGATGCCAGCCACGCTGCCCCGACCAAACAGCTGGATCTCATGGTGCTCCTTGTAACTATACAAAAGATGAGCAAATGAAGAGTTTGTATGCAAACTCCAATAAATGCCTTTTTTGTCCCTTTAAGATAAAAGTAACTTAGTGGAGCACATAATTTTATCAAACAAAGAGTTTAAATGCAAAAACTTATAAACGCCCCTTTCACAATTTTAAGATAAAGGTACATCATATAACACAAACTTTTATATATTGCATAGCAAGGTATATTTTTGAGGATATGAGTAAAACTATCACATATTGGAGTGTCGTTTGATATGATGTACATTACAGTGTACATCCATATATAAGACTTACAGTGGGTTGAAATCAACTCCTGTATCTTCACCGGCATCCCAATCAAAGACGAACTTCCTGTCGTTGAGTTTCCGGATTCGTCTCTTCTTCTTGACTATCCCCAGATACCGGTCCTTGATTGCCTGCTTCTCCTTCAGCTCATCTCTGGACACCTTCTCATCCTCTCCCGCATCCTGATTCATCCGCCTCTCCCTCCTCTCCCTCCGCTCCTTCTCCCGCGGATCCTCTGCAAATAGAAAGATGCAATTTAAACATCATGCTGTTATGATAGATTCATCTGTTTCACTCAAATTTATATTTAAATTTATGTGCATGCTTAGCCTGCGGTCCCAGAGACCAGCGCTAAATCAATTTTTTCCTAAAAACAGCTCATTCTTGGAATCCCATTTGGGTGTACATTAGTAGCCGCTAGGTTGTGAAACACTCAGGCAAGCTTTAAGAATGCCAGGAAAAACCCTTTTTGGTAAACAAATAGAATATTTGATAGCAAACTGTTCTATCCAGGCAATAGTATTTGCATATTTCCAGATTCAAATGCACAAATCTGCTTAGTTATAAGGTAAGGATGTAACACTGCTCTGTGCGCATTCCCAAAAAGTGGCATCTAAAATTGATGACCAAGTTCCTTTAACCCAAATTCAGGATTGGTTTATTTACATCTCTTAAAAATATAAATAGAATATGCATACAAAAGTAAAGAGTAAAACACAACCAAACTTAGACATATATGCAAATTATTTTAAAAATAAAGAAAGAAGAACTCACCGGACGATTGCTGAGCTTCTTTCTCAAAATCTGCCTGTTTATTTCTTGCCTCTTCCACAGCCTTCCTCTGAGCGTCCACCTGGGCCTGCCGCCTCTCAAGCGCCAATTTGGCTCTCTCCTCTTTCGTCAGAAATTTAGGCTATAAGATAGTAAACAAAAACAGGGGGAAAATGAAAATGAGTTGTTGACTTATTATAATAATTATAATGATGGCTACTAATATATAATGTACGACACTCATGGTGGATCAGCATTTTTACCCCGGTCTTCAAAAACACACTGCAATCAATCCAGCTCACAAGTGCACATTTTGTACTCCCTGGAGAGCATTCCAGCAAGGCATCTTGAAGGTGTGCATAGTGCTAAGGAACCACATTCCATCCTTCCAGGTACCCATTTATACACCTATGAACACTTATATATTCAAATGGCGAAAAAACATGTCCTGTTGGGGTTGTTGTTGTTGTTGTTTTTGTTCAGTTAAACGATCTTTTGGGGCTTATGAAAAATTAATTGTGGGTAGTTGCTGATGCAAATGTCACAAAACTATTCAATATGTTGGGAGGTAAAAAAGAAAAACATCTACCAGGCCATGGCTTCTCAAGACAGCAACTTATAAATGCTCTCTATCCTTCTTGGGCAGAAATGGAGGCTGCCATTTCATTTTAAGCAAGAAAACGTTTTTACCTTGGACAAGGCTTCCTGCTCCGCATTTTTCCTGGCGATCATTTCCTCCAGGGATATAGGCTGCTTCTTGCCAGACTTCTGATCATCCTCCTCCTCCTCTTCCTCTTTCTTGAGGCTGTGAAGAAAAGGAAATGTCAATATGATACACATGTATTTGCCAAGGATATATGAATTTGTTTTTCACCTAGAAGCATAACCAATCAACCAAACATTAAATAAATTAACAAAAATGTGGAAATGAATTACGCATTCTGTCAAATATAACAACACTGCTTCTTGTGGGGACCGTATGCAGGTGATGAAAAGAACTAAATAGCCCAATAATTTATCATAAATTTCAATGCAGGACACAATGTAGAAATAGAATGAAATATATTTTCCTCAATACGTGCAAGTTTAGGCAATATTTCAACCATTAGTTCTCCTAGACTAGTCTCTATATATCTCTCTACTACAGTCTCTATCTCTAATATTTCATCAAACTTATTTTACAAATGGTACCACAGTACCACTCATAAGTTCTGGCACCTTATTGTTACCTTTTAGATTTGTGACTGGGCGACTTCGATCTCCTGGATGACTTGTCCTTATCTCTCTTCCTATCACGCTCCCTGTCTCTGTCACGATCACGAGGTCGATCTCTGTCTCGTTCACGATCGCGATCTTTATCTACCCGATCCCTCTCTCTCTCACGGTCCCTGTCTCGATCCTTCCTATCACGGTGTCGATCTCGATCTCTGTCTCTGTCGCGATCAAGGTCTCGACCCCGGTCGCGATCTCGACTGTGTTCCCCATGTCTGTCCTTGTCTCTGTCTCGATCCCTGGAAGCCATTGTTGTTCACCTATCTAGCACGAGATCTGCATAAGAGGAGAAAAAAGGCATGAATAAGCACAGAACAGAGCTTGTTGAAATACAGTCTATAGATTTGTTTTACAGGGCCATTCTTTGAAAAGTGAAACTTTTTTGGAAAAAATGAAGTTTGTTTTTTCAGTAGTTTTATTCCATTATTGGAAAGATCAGTGTCCAAGGTTTCATGAAATATATATATATTTTTTTATTTAGAAAATTTCTTAGAAAAATTCATAAATTTACATATTTCAATATTCAAATAAAAATCATAACTCAGAAAATAATCAAGCTAGCTCATTCCTTGTATTCTCCTGTACATGATGATACCAACTTTGTGACAATTGATCTTCATTTTACTATCTAAACCTAATATTTGTAAAATTCATATTTCCATTCACATTGTACATGTCACACAGGTGACCACCCCAAAATGTCACACACGTGACCCAGACATCCCCACATAATAACGTGCATTAAAAATCAAGCGTTTGAGATAATTTTAATCTTTCACCATATTCTTACTTACGGATGTATATCAGTTGTCTGATACTAATATGAACATTTTAGCTTTTCATAATTCACAGGATTTCCAAAATGAAATTGAGTTAAATTTATTTTCTTCAAAAGTGCTCCCGTGCAAAGTCACACACGTGACCGATGCCATTTGACCTCTGTCCTTGGGCAACGTAATCCTAATAAAATCTTTTGTGTTACACATGAAAGACTTCAACATATGCAAGTCATATATGAAGTTCACATCACCATACCTCCTATACTTGCTGAAAATATAAGCATCCTATTTCAGAATTTTTCATATTTTGGGTCACACACGTGACCAAGAATGGCCCTACAGACTACAGAAAACTTGAACAATTTTAGTCTTTTCATTTAATAAGCTATGGCAGTTTAATTTGACAGATTTAGAAATATCCTAATTTCATCCACGAGCAATTTTGTTTGCATTGTTATGCACATGTATGCCCTGAATAAATTTGAAATTTATGATTATGAATTTGAAAGCTAAATTTCATATAAAACACACACATAGAATTAGAAACTCCACCAAGTTTTATGCGAAAGAACTTATACAAATACTTTTATACTTATCATTATCAACTTATCTTCAATTTTAAGATGTTGTCACTGAGTTATAGATTCAATTAAATTTAAAGAGCAGAAAACAATCCATCTCATTTGACATTTGATGGTTCTGGTAGAACCATTTACCTTACATAAGTGTTAATTTTGGTAGAACCTGTTTTTGAACCACAACTTTTTTACAAATAAAAATAAAATTACAGACCATCTAAAGTCATTAATTTCATGAATAGGTGGTGACATATTTGATGAATTTTTCATCAAAATTTGTATCTCAAAATGTCATGTCATACTGTCTTCTGCCGTAAAACTGCGTGAAGCACGCCTGCAATCATCAAAACATCGACTTTTATCGCTGAAAAACAAGCGGACTCGGCACTTGTGCGCGCACGCAATTTCCCGATCATTCGCATGGCGTATCCGAATTCGGATACTATCGGCGATCGCCGTATCGCAATTCGTATATGGTACATTTTGCTGTGCTATGCGGCCTCCGCGCCCGCCCGCAAGAAATAAGCAAAATCGGCAGCTATATATGCTTGACGTGATCTGTATGTATCGGTATGGCTGTTACGTCAACGTAAAATGAAATGTCAACTTTGGGACATTTCTACAGAAAAGGCGCCAAAATTGAACCATTTGGCTAAGCATCTGATGCATGTGTTAATATTGATGTTTGTAATGGTAAAATTTATTGCTAATACTTTATTTGTTGCAAACTGTGTTAATTTTTGTATTTTTTGCTGTTGTGTTCCTTAACTTTCATCCATGCCCACCTATGGCAATGGTTGTATGTGTGCTTCTTCCGGCTACAACAAACAACTTGCTGATTATTCTGTAACTTCCTTTGTAAGAGGTTGAAGTTGCCCATTGCGGCTCTATAGTGCTCATCCTCTAAAGCAGTTGGCCAGACGACAATTGGTGGCAGGTCGATGGCCGATCAAACAATAATAGTTTTATAGTTTTCACAAAAAACAAAAACAAACAAAAACAAATTCTGAATTCTGGCACAAACTCCAAAATGTTACTAGAAGTAAAAGGCTGATACTGATAGTTGATACTGCAGTAATTTCTATTGCCTACATGCAAGCTACCTAAACTCCAAAGTAATGCTGTTATCCGATCCGGGAACGATCCGATTTCCCGGCTGAAGCATTCTCATACACAGCATTCAAGCAATCAACACGTAAGAGAATACAAGTGGGTAACAGAGCAATTTAAGAGGTGTGTTACTTTTATTAGAGCTAGATCCAGAATGACTAACTCAGCACTCAGTATAGTAATACAAGTATACAGTGACAGTTATTGACATGTAGTTACAACAATAGAGATAGTGTCCAGCTGGTGGCTGAGACCAAGGGGTTATCAGTTATCTTCCACCGGATGACTGGTGGTGGTCTTATCTACTTGGATGTCTGGCACTGGAGCCAGGATGTTTATCTTAGCTTATCCCAAGACACTACATATCCTCCCTTCGTAAGACTGAAACCTCGTTTCAAGTCAACAAACCTATTTACAACATATTATACACTCATGATTAACTTTTAACTCACAAACTTTAAGTCAAATTTCTTCTAGAACCAAATCAATATTTTGGTTTCAAATCAAGCTACGATCAGCTATCCAACCATAATACAAAATTATGTTACTCTAAAACAACTTATACTTCATATCTTCATGCTTCCAAATGTGTTAACATATTAATTAATTTCTTCATAATAAATCTCGATACAGTATCGAACGTGGCTCAAATGTATTGTAAGTATACTTATACAGTTATACTATTATGTACTCAAGTTAACTGAAGTGCTATCATTTAGAATGTCTAACATTATTCTATAAAACAATGAACATATTCATTATTGTTGAGTTCCGTTTGATTATGGGGTAACCATTATTCATAATAACATTAATTTCCTTGCAACACAAATAATATTTCATGACACCAACAATTTTTACCTATATTGATTCAATCATACTTGCGTGACAAAATCGTCGCAACATAATAATGAACAAAATGTATCTCGCGCTAATTATTTCACAATGTTTGAGTTAAGCTTTCAATTTGACTTCTTTAATTAAGATATCTTGTTCTCCACTAGTTATAACAAAACGTAATGAAACGTATCTCATAAGTTACATAATCATCAGGAACTAATGTGAGACTTATCACAATATTAGTTCCTACACCAGACTATAATGTCATGTATCTGTACACCTTTTACTCTTACTTAATCTACTTGTACAACACAAAGTCTTTGAATCTTGGGGGCGGTTTCCTCCCTTCCCTTCTGGGTCTTGTCTCCCCATTGTTTGCGTCTTGTGTTGTCTCTGTGACTGTGTCGTCCTTATCAGTATTGTCAGTCAATGGGTCACTGTCATGTACAGTTATGTTTTCTGTTTCTGTTTGTTCAGTGCCAATGTCGGTAGTCGGGTTGTTGTACTTTTTCACATGTGTGCTGTTCCTCTTGTATTGTACACCTTCTGGTGATTCTACAGTCACACTGTTTCCTTTCTTCTCTACCAAAGTGTATGGTTTTGTATTAAAAGGTGTGGTCAATTTGTCATGTCGGGGTTGCTTTAACAAGACTTGGTCACCCTCTTTCAACTCGCTTGGTTTTGCATTTCTTCTCTCATCCACATAGGCCTTGTTTTTCTGCTTCGCTATTGCATCTCTATCTCTCACTTCTTCATCTTGCATACGCGCGCCGTCAGTTGCAATTTCAGGAAGTTTAGTTCGCAGCTCCCTATTGAACATTAACTTTGCAGGTGATACACCTGTCGTGGAATGTGGGGTTGTTCGGTATGCAAACAAGTACGATCGTACTTCCTTTTTCCAGTCTTTGCCCTCGGCATGCGCAATTCTAATACGTTTTAGCAGCGATCTGTTTTGCCTTTCAACTTCACCATTCGCAGCTGGGTGTAATGGTGTAGTTTTCCTATGATGGATGCCATTCTGTGTCATGTACGGATTATTATCTGATGTAACGGATGTTTATATTAAATGTTTTGCATTTCAGATAAATGTTTTGCATTTCTTCTCTCATCCACATAGGCCTTGTTTTTCTCCTTTAGCTTTGCAAAGGAGAAACATATTATCTGATGTCCATTATCTGATGTAACGGATAGTGGTATCCCGTGTCTACAGAACATATTTTCAAGTGCCTCTATTATGCGTTCGCTTGTTGTGTCCTTAAACATCTCAACTTCATAGTATCGACTATAATAATCAATCACAACAAACACATAATGTCCAGATGGGAGTGGACCCAATAGATCAATTGCTAGATCTTGCCATGGTTTCGTGGGCATGGGGGTAGGTGTGATAGGTTCAGGGTTAGGCATGGAGCTTGTAATTTGACACCCATGACATGAATGCACATATTTCTCCACATCCTTTTCCATCCCTGGCCACCAAACTTTCGTTCGCAATCTCTGTTTAGTGCCAACTATCCCCAAATGTCCCTTGTGTGCTAATGTAATGCACTGTTTTCTCAACCGTTTCGGAATGACAATTCGTGTTCCCCTCAGCACTACATTTCCTAGCTGACTCAACTCATTTTTCACTGTCATGTAGCTCACAGTGTTTTTGCCCCAATTTCCATCAGCTATGCATTTGCGCACTTCACATAATTCTTCATCAACTGCAGACTCATGGTCGATTTCCTCAATTGTCATTGCATTTGGAGTACTTTCTCTTGCCACTGATCTTATGTACTCTTCAGCTATTCTAGCCGTGTTTGATTTCTCACCTACCGGTACAACTGTTAGTCTAGAAAGTGCATCAGCAATGTTTGTCTTCCCTGGCCGATAGACTATAGTGAATGTGTATGGCATGAGTTTCATTACCCATCTCTCAATCCTAGCATTGGGTCTAGATTTCGGACCGTACAATACCTCGAGTGGCTTGTGATCAGTCACAAGCTCAAAATCAATACCATAGAGATATATATGATATTTTTCGCATGCCCACACAACTGCTAGCGCCTCCTTTTCAGTAGTGGAGTATCTAGTTTCCACATCGGTTAGCGTTCTACTAGCATAACTCACTACCCTAGTCTGCCCGTCGTAGTGTTGCAGCAACACTGCGCCCAGTCCTACGTTGCTCGCATCGGTGACAAGCTGTGTCTTTTCCGCATCTAAGCGATAATAGCCTAGCGTTTCTGCGTTTGTCAAGCATTGCTTCAATGTTTCAAAACTTTCTTGCTGTGCTTCTCCCCACACAAATTGTGTGTTTTTTCGCAGTAGCCGCCTAAGTGGTTCTGCAATTGTCGCCAAATTTGGGATGTACCTGGCGGAGAAGTTCACTAAACCAAGAAAACTTCTCACTTCTGCCGCATTTGTTGGCTGTCTAGCGTTTTTCATTGATTTTACCCTCTCTTCGGTTGGTTCGACGCCCTTCTTCGATAGAACATGCCCCATGAATGTTATTTTGGCCATTCCAAATTCGCATTTATCTGCGTTGAGCGTGAGATTTTTCTCCTTTAGCTTTGCAAGCACCTTGTGCAGCCTCGCGTCATGCTCTTCCTTAGTCGCGCCATGCACTACAATATCATCCGATATGTGTTGCACGCCCTCGCAGTCGCTCAGAACTTGCGAAATTACCTGTTGGTATTTTTCCGGCGCAGCGCTTATCCCAAACATCAACCTTTTATACCGATACAGGCCCTTGTGAGTCACAAATGTTGTGATTTTTCTGGACTCCTCCTCTAATTCTACCTGGTGATAACCGTATTTCAGGTCTAGCTTACTAAAGATCTCACTCCCATTCATGTTGTACAAAATCTCATCTACTGTTGGGATTGGATGCCTCTCTCGCACTATAGCCTTGTTGGCTTGCCTCATATCCACACACAATCGAATGTCACCATTTGGTTTGGGCACCGCAATCACAGGGCTCACCCACGGGGTGGGCTCCTCCACTTTCTCGATTATGTCTAGTCTTTCTAGTTCATCCAATTTGTCACCTACTTTTTCCCTCATGCTGTATGGGATACGGTACATGCGTTGGGCAATAGGTTTAACCGTTTCATCAATATGCAACTCTAGTTTATAATCTATCAACTTTCCAATGCCCTCGAAACACTCTGGGAATCTATCATGTACCCCATCAACATGGTTTATTCCTATCTTCAATATTCCGAGCTCCGTGGCTGTTTGCTTGCCAAGAAGAGCGGGCCCTTTCCCTTTCAACACAAAGAATTCGGCCTCTATTGGCTCTTCCCCTTTTAGTGAGATTTGTGTGGAAAATTTTCCCAGCAACTCTAACGGCTTCTCCGACCCATAAGCAAACAACTTTGTGTTTGTCTTCTGTGATTTGCATTGAATTTTCTTCCCTTTTAACACTTCCCATAACTTGCTATCAATCATGTTCACAGAAGCCCCACTGTCAACAATCACCTCAACATCAAACTTATCTACAATGATAGGAATAGTGTCGTACTTACAGGTACTGGCCATGTGTATATTGAACGCAAACTCATCATTGTCATCATTATCATCATACATGTATTCCTGATCGTATGTATCGCTACTGTCCATATCCATACCAACATTGTTGACTCCTCGTTTCTGAAAGGATCGCTTGTGCTGATCATACTGACTGCCTACAGTCCTCGTTTTGCAGCACTTTGAGAAATGTCCTTTCTTTTTGCACTTTTCGCACGTTTTGTCACGTGCTGGGCAGTTCCTGTCTTTGGCGAAGTGTCCCTCTCTGCCACAGCGATAACAGGCTCCGCTCCCAGCGCTTCCTCGGTCACGGTCACGATCACGATGCTCCATCCGGCCTCTCGAAGGTTGCGGCCTCGACCTCCCGCTCGTCAGGGAGTGTACTCCTCCGTGTTGGCCTCCCGCTGTCATCTGCCTACTCTGGCTCTCCGTAAGCTCCACCGTCGACGCTATCGTGCGCAGCTGGTCGAGAGTCAATCCGTCACCCCTTTCGAGAAGTTTGGCCCTGATCTTATTCGATCGACATTTTTCAATCACCTGATCTCGGATGTTTTCATCTGTGTCTTGAAATTGGCAGGTTGCCGCTCTCTGCCGAAGTCTAGTGACAAACTGTTCAACATTCTCTCCTTCCTCCTGTCGCAGGCATTTGAATAAGTACCGCTCGTAAGGTACATTCAGCTTTGTCTTGAAGTAGTTATTTAGTTTGTCCTTCGCTTTCTGGTAAACGTCAGCCGCTCCATTTGGATCACCATCTTGACGTTCCGGCAAATTGAAAAATATGTCCTGCACTTCAGGTCCAGTGCAATGTAGCAATAAAGCTTTCTTTTGATTGGGATTCTCAATTCCCTTTCCTTCGACATATAGTTCAAACGATCGCAGCCATCTTGTCCATGACTGAGAAATCTGAGCAGGGTCTCCATGCGGGTTGAATCGACCCACTCCTTGAATGTCAACTTCTTTCATCGCCGCCATTTTCACCAAATTGTGTAGAAGTCTTTTGATTTCAACAAAGTTCTTTGAATTTAATCGAACTTGCAACTTCCACCAACGAATTAAATCCTGATTCTGGAGTATACATGCCAACTTGCTATATACTGTTCTCCTAGCATCACCTCCAATGCAGTTCAAAAAATAAAGCATTAATCAGCTTTTAACATCCTCGTCGCCAGTTGAAGCATTCTCATACACAGCATTCAAGCAATCAACACGTAAGAGAATACAAGTGGGTAACAGAGCAATTTAAGAGGTGTGTTACTTTTATTAGAGCTAGATCCAGAATGACTAACTCAGCACTCAGTATAGTAATACAAGTATACAGTGACAGTTATTGACATGTAGTTACAACAATAGAGATAGTGTCCAGCTGGTGGCTGAGACCAAGGGGTTATCAGTTATCTTCCACCGGATGACTGGTGGTGGTCTTATCTACTTGGATGTCTGGCACTGGAGCCAGGATGTTTATCTTAGCTTATCCCAAGACACTACACCGGCGGTAATCGCTTCCGAGCCGGAAACGATCCAGTTCCGAGAAATACATTTTCTCGGTAGAAAATATCGGAAGATTCGCCGACCCATTTTCTCCAGTAATAATTGAAAATGTGTATGTTTGACAGTCCATTAAGTAGTGAAATTTAAATAAAAAATGGGGGAGTCCATATATTGTTTACTTTATGAGTGGTTATTTTGGAGAAATTCTTGGTTCGTTACTTCGTTTCGCAGTCGAAAATTGAACAGGATACGCAAAATTACTAGTCATTTGAACGATATTGCCCACGGATATGCACTCAAAGTTTGGCCGACACTCCCGGGGAGACATGTGATGGATATCTGTATGATCGAGCTGATGAACCAGTGCATTCAAATAGTGGCTCAAAATACATATTTTGGTAATTTGCACCATTTAAAAATGTTTTGATAATAATAATAATGAAACATTTTTATATACATGTAGCGCATAACACATAAGCACAATTGCATGTCCCTATGCACTTTTATTATTACCCTTGGTCACCAGGTACAGGTCAAACCTGCACAATTATCTTGCCCACCATCTCAACTCCCCGGGGAGCATACTAGCCAATGGCAGCCATATGATAGCGCCCAGGCTAATTAACACCCGACCAAGTACCCATTTATACTCCTGGGTAGAGAGCAGCAATGTGGATTAAATGCCTTACTGAAGGGCAAACGGAGTGGGCAGGGTTCGAACTCGGGATCTCGAGATCGGAAAGCGCGCGCTCTACCAATCTTGCCACACTACGTCCACTATACTTTGATATTCTACTTACATGATATTCTACTTACATGATTTCATGGCGTTTGAAAGCTGAACAGAAACAAAAAATGAGCCCCAAAACAATAAAAACAACTACGCAAAATAACGACTAAAAAGTATAACGTATCGCGGATGAATCCGGCGTAAGAACAAAGACCGTCGCGGATGGATCTCGCGTAAGAAAAAAGACCTGTAAGTGTAACCTGCAAGCGAAGTATACGAGCGATATGCGTGAAAAAGCGGCCCGAAAACTTGCTGCTAACTTCAACCTTCGATATTAGCCGTCCGGCTTCACTTAACCTCACGAATGCATGTCTTTGGAAATTTATCGATACATTCAGCACAGTTTTTTCATTGTTTTGGGGGTCATTTTGTATTCTTTTCAGCTTTCAAATGCCATGTTATCATGTAAAGTAGACTACCAAAATGGTGTTGATCACAAAAAGGCTAATTTATATAAAGTATCTGCAATTCAGCCATGTGGCTGCGAATGATATTATTTTCAATAAAACCATTTCAATTTCTATTTTTGAGGGCAGTGGCTCACAAGCGCGATCATACAGGTTTACATGTGATGTTTCCCCCCCGACTGGCGGGCCAAGTTTCTGTGAACGTGTGGCGCGATGCTCAACAAACGATCGATTTCTAGACCAAATTAACTTCGGAAAAAATACTTTTCTTGCGAAACTGAGTTAATTCTGAATAGTCTGTATAAACTTTAAAGTGTAACTATTTTTCTGTAAAGATTGATATGTACATGCCTCAAAGCGTCAATATTGTTAATATTATTGGCATATAAAACAAGAAAGATAAGTCTACAATGCTGCATTTTTTTCAGAGCAATATTATTTTTTTCCGAGATCCGAGACGATCCGAGAATCCCGTAGGCGTTACTAACTTTAGCGCTTTTGAATTCTACCGATCCGAGAACGAGCCAGGATTTTTTCTTTACCTAACAGCACTACTCCTAAGGCATAACTCTAATTTATCTAGATCCACACCTTGTACAATTTCATTTAAAGTGATTCAAATTATGAACGAAAATAAAATACATTCACTTCAGCAATTAAACACCCCACAACACTACACAATTTTGAGCCTGTGGGGCAACATTGAATCGCTATTCATACAGAAAGACATGCACGCTGTGCCCTCCGCGAATAGTACAGTACAGGTATGTTAAACTCTAATTCATTAAATATTCTTACGTTTTACGTTCAAACAAAGTTAAATATCTGATAAATGAATTACAAAGAATACATTTAGAAAACATCTTACCAAAAAGTATTGTAGATAATTTATAAAATCGTCTTTCAAATATTTTTTTTTTGTCGATCGATGCACTTACGATTATCTCAACATACGCACACGGATATGATAATATATTTTGATATTGCATATGTATGTCTAAACCATAGACTCCAGTAAAATATACCGCAATTCGATAGTATATAAATAAGAAATACGTCCGTAATAAATTAGCGTGTAAATCATTCATAGTTCATGGTTTATTTGAGTTTTCTTTCAAGTGTACACCTAGCCTATCATTGTTTCAATATGTTTACCTGTTAAAACTCCTTCTTAAGTTATAATCTGAATAAGTTCAATGTGTTTACCTTGTTTACATACAAGTATAATATAATATCTTATAACTTTATTATAGTTTGTATCCACCTTTCAAATCCATGATTAATTATGTTTTTTTTGGTAAATTTTTCTCTTCTTATTCTCTTTGAATCAGAACCATATATTATAACATCACAATGAAGGTGATCATATTGGCAGCTGGATACGGCACTCGTCTTCAGAGGGACATCGCCCATGACTCTTCCGGCAACTTCTCTCACCTGAAAGGTCTTCCCAAGCCGCTTGTTACCATAGGAACGAAGCCCCTCATCTCACACTGGATGCAATCACTGACGGATGCTGGACTGAGCGAGGAGACTTTTGTTATTGTAAGTGTTGAAAGCTTAATGCAAAGGGTTATGCAAAAAACAAATAATTTATTTATTCCAGTTCAAGATATAATGAAAATAAAATTTTAGACAAATTATAACAGTTTTTACTTTTAATCATATCTTCAAACCTATGTTACGTATTATATGTAAATTGGTGTCATCTAAAAGATAATATTTTGTACATTATGATAGAACCTTTATCTAACTATATTATGACAAAAATTGTTGTTAAATTGCAGGTATGACTTTGTCATTTTCGCATCTTCAAAAACTATAATGAATGCAAATTAGTGTTGGAATATATATTTTAGTGTAATTTACAAGTAAATAAGATTTTTCATGACTACATATCAAGTCACTTTTTACCGACATATGAAATAGTCCTGTGTTTTTGTTATCGCAAATTGAAAGTTGTGTACAATCAGTCTTTTTAAAAATCAATATAGAAACCATGCACAGAAGTAAAACAAGACATTTTTGTGGGATCAGCTTGGTGCAGTAGTTTAATTAATAGCATTGCTGATTATGATAAATTGGAATAATGAGAAAACAGGCAATTTTACGGCAAAGTTGATAATAATAATCATAATCATAGTTTGAATAATGAAAGTTTAATCCAAATAGATATTAATAGTATAATTATAATTTTGCAAGTATTAAAATCAAAATTATAATTACACATTTTTTCCTCTTCTAATTAAATCAAGAGTATTATTATAAGTGTATCAATTAATTTTTTTTCTCAGTTAAAATGCATACAGTAAAACCTGTCTTTAGTGGCCACCTGTCTATAGCATCCAACCTGCCTATAGTGGCCAGAAAAAGTAATCCCCTGCAGTGAAAAACACTGTTATGGAACCTGTCTATCGTGGTCACCTGTCTACAGTGGCCACTATTCGTGACTCCCTTGGGTGGTCACTATATGGGCAACTCCAGCGTCACGGACATTACAAACAGACAGTATTTTCATGAATTTCCAATGCCACTACTAATTCATACCTCTACCTAATGTCTAACTTTTATTTTGATTACAAAGCAATAGCCTGGTTAAGTATGCAAAAAAAGTTTCAGAACATTTATCCAATTCGTTACTGAGTAATTCTCACGGACATTACATTTTTTGGACATGACTTTTTGCATTCATATACATCTTTGCAAAAATATGTGAGTTCTGAGACCTCACAAAGGTGATTTAGGTATTCAATTATAGACAAGGCAATGATGAATTGAATCCAAGTTGGATTTTGCGAAACGGGCCAGGTATATGTGATCTAGACAACAAAACGTTGCGTCACGGACATTACATTTTTAAGCGTCACGGGCATTACAGTTTGTCCGGAGGATTTGATTAATTAAAAAATATACTTTAGAGCACTCAAAAGACTGAAATTTTAATCTGTAAAGGTAATTTGATTATCAGTCAAAATATATTATACAAATATACAATGACACTCGAGGATCTAGCTAAAACTATTCGCATCGAAGGAACATCAAATAGTACTGTTCTCCCGAGGGCCATCGGCCCGAGGGAGAATAGTACTATTGTTGTTCCTGAGTGCGAATAGTTTTAGCTTGTTCCGAGAATGAGTCATTGTATATTTGTTTTATATCCCTTCCACCTGTATTGTTCAAATCAAATTAAAATATAATATAAAGAAAAACAAACCATTGATAGTATTGATATAAAGGAAAACAAACCATTGAACATGGCACCATCACTTACTTTGTTCTGTTTGTGACACTGGCCCCCTTTGCGTAATATTCCTAACGCAGAGCGCGTATTGCGCTACCTTTCCATTCATGAGTACGCGCATTAACAACTATTGCGCGCCCAAATGCAAAACACGCGCAGCAATGTGAATATATAATTAACCTGCTTTACATTAACATGTATAATTGAATGGGGAAATAAATTACACATCCACACACGGTGTGCATGTGCCATCTAGTGCAGTGACCGCTGCACTTTAATTGTCGAATGACGAATTACTGTCACGGCCACTGAAGATCAACGATGCAAATTGTGCCCCATTTTCGGAAGTTTTGCATTCGAATACCGCCATGTTATACATGAAATGCATCTCTAGAATATTCTTTGGAACTTATTGATATTCACGGTAAAAATATTCTGTATTTTTTGTTTAATTACTCTTTAGAAAAGCTGGTCGAGCATCTATCGCAAGCTAAAACAAGACAACCGCTCGCTGAGAGGTTGTTATAACACGCATCTATATCTCTACACCTGAGCGGGCAAAAAAATAGATGATCTTGCTTTGTTTGTTTTGTTTTTATTTATTTTGTTTGGGGGGAGGGGGGACATAGTACCTTTTTTCCCGGGGAAAAGGTGAACTATGCGTGACGTCACAATACAAAGGGTACTATTCACCGGTACTATTCACCGGGAAACGTCTTTTCTAGTCAAAACTATTCTTTTTCTTGTTGTGTACACTCCTAATGCAACAATCTTACGAGAAGGGATATAATAAAATATATAAAAGTATTTTCCTGAAATTTGCACAGGGTAGTCCCATGTGTGGAGTTTCATGTATGGTTATTGTTTCTCATATAAGGAGACACCCGAGAATACAAAAAATAATGTGAACTGAAAGATATAATCATAGGATCATGTTGTATGGAAAAATAATCCAGAAAAAATCAATAGGATTTGAAATAGAGCCAATTGGTTTTTTTAGTTCAGGTCCACTTTTTCGTGGAATTGCCCATACACATGTTTGACTGTATATATATATTTTCTTTTAAAAATCCTCTTGCAGACAAATGATCTTTACAAGGCGACCTTTGAGGCGTGGAGCACAGAATGGTCACAAGTCACTCTTATTAGTGATGGGACGTCATCGAATGAGGTAAGTATGAGATGTTGTTATTTTGGGTTTTTGGAGAATTTCAATAAATAATATTTACACTATATAGTAATAAATAATTCAAAAAGTCTATACATTATTGTAATTAATTTATACAATTTATACTTTGGAGCTCCTACAAATTGCTGCCTGTCCATCACTCAAATCCAACCTAACCATGCAAGGCATGCATCATCTGGTCAGCATGGCACAGTTCATCATGCAGGCTTCTCAGCTTGGTGACATACCAGGGTATGTGTGCAAGCTGAGCCTAGACGTCTACCCCTCAGATGCTCGAGGGTGAGGTGTCAGGTGCATGGGCGTCGATCTGTCATTGATACCCATTCATCAGGGGGGATGATCTATTCATTCATCCCCCCCAGATGAATAGGTATTACGTAAGTATCGACGCCCATGGTCAGGTGCAATCTGCGTTGGGCTAAATGAATATGTACTTAGTTACAATTGTACACTTGTCCTTTGTGATGCATGAAACAGCTAGTCATATTTTTTATGCCTCCGCAACGAAGTAGCCGGAGGCATTATGTTTTCGGGTTGTCCGTGCAAAAATGCTTTTGATCGCGTTTATATGCAAAAATAGCTATTGGTCGCGTTATCTTAAGAAGTGATTAATGGATCTGGACCATACTTGGTAGGCTACATGTATGTATCTTGAGGAGCCGAATAACTGATTAGATTTTGGGGTCATGAGGTCAAAGGTCAAAGGTCGCAGGGCTCAATGAATTAGCTTGTTATTGCAAAATCTCAAGAACTGAATGTCAGATTTTCAAAGTTTGTACCTGAATGTATCTCAGAAAGCCATTGTAGCCATCAGATTTTGGAGTCACGAGGTCAAAGGTCAAGGTCACAGGACTGCAAAAATAGCTTGTTATTGCAATATTTTTTGGGTCATTAGGTCAAAGGTCAAGGTCATGGCTCATATATATGCAAAAATAGCTCTTAATTGTGATATATCAGATCTGGTAGACAGATTTAACTATCAAAATTGAGTTGACATATTCAGTGCATGTTAATTTGGGCTTGATATACAAATTGCGCAATGGCGGAGGCATCATTTTCGACTGCGCACAGTCGAAGATCCATCTAGTTGTGTTATTGAATTATGTATTAATTTTTTGTTTAATTGCAGGACAGGATAGGGGCAGTGGCTTGCATCCAGTTGGCTGTGCAGCAAGGGAAGATAGATGATGACATACTCGTAATCGGCGGGTGAGATATTGTTTTGTATGACATACTGTATGACATAAATGCACAATCTATAATATATCTATATTGGGGGGGGGGGGGGGGTGTAGGCAAATTATTGGGAAGGGGGGGCACTCCTTATGTATTTCTGTATTTTTCACAGATTTTCCCCTTAAATGTTTGTTATTGTTTTTGTCAAATTATTGGGGGGGGGGGGGGGGGGCGTGCCAATGTTCCACTGATCTAAAATGTCAAGTCTAACTTAGTTAGCCAGGTCAGAGTAGTATCTGTTGTTTGATGAATTCCTTTTAAACCATTGATGAGACCACTTTTTCTCTGTCCTTGGATTGATATTACATAATACAGGTTGGGCTATAATTTCATATACTGTATAGTGTATACACCTTTATATTTTTAGGGACACCTTGTTCTATGATGATTTCTCGCTGTCTGATGTCCTAGAGGCCTATGGTGGGAGAAAGAAGAGTGTGCCAGAAGCCAGTATGGTCTTGTCAAATCACATCCCTGATGAAGGTAATTATCTAAATTAATGTTTTTTTCTATAGTGGTGGAAATGACCTATAGACAGTGGTGATTGGGGGGGGGGGGGGGGGGTGGGGCACATGTCATGTTTTTCTTTATCTTTACACAGATTTCCCCATTATGTTTTTATTGTTTGTTGAAAAATATATTTGTATTTGTTTGGTTTGTTTGTTTGTTTGTTTGTTTGTTGTTCTTTTCTTCTTCTTTTTTTTTGGGGGGAGGGCAAATTCCACCCCCACTGCCCATAGAGGTCTAGTCCATAGCAACTACACAAGAACAAACTCTGCCAATTTACAAATTCCACCAAAAAATTAAGGCTGTTTCACTGCATATTTGACCCGTTTTTATACCCATGGCACCTCAATGCCATCTCAAAGATATCCCAAAGGTCATGAATGACATTTTCATAGTGAGGGTAGCTCACAGCACAGCCCACTACAAGACAGTGTTTATGCTTTTGGGAGAGTAATTCTTCAAGGTTCAAGGTTCAGTGGTGAAGCATGGTTGGACTCAGAGGGGGGGGACAAATCATTGCTAATTATTGGCAGGCACACTCTTTTTAAAAAGGTTAACAGTTTTAAAGGATTTTTCTCTAGTGTTTATTGTTTTGGTTAAATTATTGTTTGTGTGCGTGTGTGTTAGTGTGTGTGTGTTTGTGTGTGGGGGTGGGGGGATGTATCTGATATGACTTGGTTAAAGACACCTTTAACGTTTGGGATATGTTAATGTTTTATTTGTTTTTTAATTTTCACCAGAAACTATCAAGCGAGGTATTCTTGAGGTGGATTCAGACAAGAAGGTGGTAGGATTTCTGGAGAAGCCAAGTCCTGAAGAAACTACATCCAGGAGAGCTGTAAGTAATAATATGTGGAATAAATGTTATGATTTGAACTGATTCTGACTCTGATTTGAAGTGTGTTTGATTCTGAAGAGATATGTGTACTAATAATAAAGAATATAATATTTTCTTTTTACAGTAAACATAATCAGGCAATTTTACTTACAGGCAAGTGCATTGAACAAGTAAATATTCAAAATAAGTAGGTAATCTATTTGGACAATAACCTACAGAAAATCTATGCTTCTATTTATCACTTTAATCACAACCTTTATTTGTACAAATAACAAGTACAATACAGTACACTACATTTATTTTATATTAGATACATATTCCCCAGAGTTTACTCTCGAAAATCAAGAATTTGCTTAATCTGCTCCTAAGCTTGAGAATAACCACTTTGTATTTAATAGATAGTCTTTGCATTGAAATATTTACAAAATTGACAAACAAAGTTTTAAAAGTATAGCTTTTAAAACTTTTTGGGATTGTTGTATGATGCCTTTATTGATATCTAGTGTATATTAATATGTATGTATTTTCTGCACAATATATGAATGTTTACATTATTATTATTATTATTATTGTTTTATTGTTATTATTATGATCATTATTATTATTATTATTATTATTATTATTATTATTATTATTATTATTATTATTATTATTATTATTATTATTATTATTATTATTATTATTATTATTATTATTATTTATATCAAAATTTAATAATATACTTCAATAAATAATGTTATAAAAACAAAGTAAAATGTGGAGGTGCCACTTTGAGGAGCAAAATGGTGATATAATTTGCCTTCCTCAATTCTTTCTCTTACAGTGTCCCTGTTTCTACCTGTTCTCAAGGCAAAGTCTGCTTGAACTGGATAGTTTTTTGAAAGAGGTATGCACTTATTTACTTTCGATTTTCATAACTAGCAAACACTGGTAAAGACCATTTTCCAGCATTTGTGAAATAAAACTACCATCAAACAATTCAAAATATGGTCTTTTAACCCCTTGACTACGGGAACCGGGTGGGTTGTGTACAAAGTCTATGGGGATTTCAGAAACTGGAAGGGAACGGGTTAAATAATAATCAGTACACACCACTTGTGTATTTTTGAAGTTATTCGATACAATAAACACTTCCTATTATTGTCATTGTTTTTAGCCAGCTTATTTGCGATACGAGACAAACAACAATCATTTGCACATACCTGGTAAGTAAGTAGTATTTTCTCAAATTATTTAAACAGAAACACAGAAACTTGATACAAATTTATCTTTAAAATCAATATTTGTGTTTTTTGTCAAAAATATTTCAGGATAGGCCAATGAAAGAGAGAGATGCCACAGGAAACTTTGTCAAATACTTGTACTCAAGGTAAGAGCGTTTATGCTCGCTTGGTCTACACTCAGTTGGTCTACAACTCATTTGGTCTACTACCTGATGCCTTTAACTTTAATTTCCACAACTCCAAACACCATCCCTAACCCCAAACCTAACCCTAACCCTTATCCTCACCCCTAACCCTAATAATAATCCCTAATTATAATCATAAGCCCCCAAATTATGAATTTCCTAGTAGACCAAATGGAAGTAGACCAAATGGTTGTAGACCAATCAGCAAGTTACCGGTAAGAGTACCTTCACAATGGCTATAGCCTATTGGGGTACACCTTAGGGAGTGGAGATGATATACACATTATTAATTGTAACCTATAACTAGGGTATTATTATTTCAAACACAGAGAAACTGACCAGAAGTACAATATGATGTACATTTAAAAAATGAGCAAAGAAATTAGGGTTTCTCTAGGATTTAAACCTGAGACCTCCAGATGCTAGACCGGTGCTCTACCAACTGAGCTATAGAAAACCCTATGCTGTGTTTGTCCGTGAAACCCCTTCATTCAATGCTTGTGTAGATCAGAAGCAATTACAAACCTGACTTTAACTAGGGTACTACATAATATTGTAAAATGCTTCAGAGAGTACTTTGAATGTGTGATATATCAATGGGGTAATTATAAATTATAATTTCACATCAATATACTTTTTTTGAAGATACTATCAAAATATCACATTATTCTCACATTATTTGCATTGTGTCTATATTTCTAGCTGCTAAAATTGGCTTTAATTGTCTTTGCATGTAAACTTATCATTTGATATTATTGTGAAAATATGATTATGATTTTTTTTCTTCTCTCATTTAATCCCCCTAGGATGCCTGTTTACGTCTAAGACATTTCAGGACGCTTCGATGTTGGATCTCTGGCAGATTACCAAGTGTGCCACAAGCATTTTCTTAGAAAAAGAAAAAACTTGGGAGATAAATAACACAATGCTTGAAATATTTAATATTAACAATTGAACTATGATTATCAACCTTCAACTCATCATATTCCATCTATCTATCTATACTATCTATACTACTAAAATAGAAGAGATCTGTTTGTTTGTTTGTTTGTCTTCCGGCTATACAAATCTGCCATGCCTTGAAGTATGACCCCTCTCCTTTCAGGTGACGATTGCTACTACCTTAAGGGAGGCTAATGGTGCAAGGGGTATCAAATTACATCAAACGGAGGTTGATTTTTGTGGGCCGTTTTGAGCCTGGATGATTGTGGAAAGGATCTCAAAATTAACTGTGTATTTTATAATTGCTCATGTCCACATAGGGAACTGACCAGAAATGTATAATATAAATGAAAATGAATAAAGAAAATTGATCTACCCCAGCGCCCGTAGCCAGGATTTTTCAAGGGGGGTGCGTAATTTACAAAATGGGACCAAGACTGAACGTGCGTACGCACCCAACGCACCCCCTGGCTACGGGCCTGTACCCCGGGAATCTAACCGAGACCTCTGCATTGCTGGACTGGCGCTCTACCAAGTGAGCTACAAAGCTCTTGTGATGGTTGGTTGTCCCTGAACCCTTTTCAATCATTGCTCACTACTTTTCTTTGGGTATATTCATATACAGTATTATGTAGTAGGCAAAGTTAAAATAAAAATGGATAAACTATTTTTGTAATTATTAACTGGTATAAAAGATATGTTCATGTTGTGTAAATGATTAAGAAAAATACCAGTATAATATTTATATATTTCTATGAACATATGGACATTTTGTTATCTCTTTTGTACCAGTGTGCGAATATGACATGATTTTGCCTGAATATGACATGATTACGCCCGAATATGAAATGATTTCCCAGAATTTCATGTGCGTTTTGCCCGAATATGGAAATTTCAAATTGAATGTGGTGAGTTGGTATATAATGTATTTAAAGATGTGATACTATTGTGAGCAGTCACCTCATCCTGGGCGAAGGTGCATTGTTCACTCTGTTTTTTTAAAAAGAGGTGGGGGCTTTATAGCAAGATGAACAAAATAATTTGCAAAACTGTTTACAAATTAACAAAACATATTTAGGTAAAACAGTTTACAAATATTTTTATGTATACTCTAAGTATTTGCATCACGGGCGTCGATCTGTCATTGATACCCATTGATCAGGGGGGGATGATCCATTCATCCATCCCCCCTGATCATTACGTTTCACTAAGTTAGCCGTGATCTCCACCCACGGTGGAAATCAACTCAACCATTTTAATAGCTTTCGTCAACATTCCATGCCCTGTTAACTGCCCCCCTGAGACCTAGTGGTATTATAGAGATAATCTCCTCCGGTTACACGCAGTAAACCGATAAGAACGGTGTAAACGGTGATAAAATTCTACTAGAGGCACGAATCTCTCAACCTCTCCTCAGGCCTGAGAAGCGGTTATTTTCTAACTTGGGTGAAACGTAATGTGAATGGGTATTACGTAAGTATCAACGCCCATGATTTGCATTATAGGAACTTTAAAGGGTTGAAGTGGTCGGACTCATGGGTAGAGGGGCACATAATTATAATGGATTTCCTCTTTATGTTTTTCATTGTTGTTGCCCCCATACTCCCGTAGCTACGACACTGGTTTGAAAGCTATAACATGCATCTGAGTGTCATCTCCCCCCCCCCCCCCCCCCCCCCATTCAGAAAGGTCCACTTTTTGTCGGTCTCAGGGTCCACTTTTGACCGGTCTCGAGTCCACTTTTGACCGGTCTCGAGTCCATTTTTTTGTATCGTTCTCGTCCATCATTGGTCCCCCCCCCCTTGAAAAATCCTGGCTACGGGCCTTTATCATGTCTATTGGCTCTGCGTCTGCGTAAGCACATCAACAAGGCTACACTCATCAGGATGGATGAAACAGCGGCTGTTCCCCAGAAATTCGAATATCATATCGACGTCGCCCGTTGTATCCCAAATCAAACCTGCAACAGGAAAGAAAATAATCAATGAAATACATTGTAGGTACCGATATCAGTTAAACAGGAGTTTAATAAGAGTTCGTAGTTACAAACTGCGCATGCGCCAATTTCTGAGACGAAAATTCACTGTACCAAAAACCCCCCAAAACATCGATATTGCCCGTTATCACATAGACCTTTGTGCAATTATTGTCACATTTGAAACGTGCTTTCACGGGAAATTTGCCTCGAAGTCATAAATGTTTTTCTGAATTAATCATAATGGACATCTCACACATTAGACTGATTTTTAAAATTTATTTTTTCTATTTATTTTTGGATTTTAACAATGCCAACGTTCGTATCGGGGCTTTTATTGAAATCGGAAATCGAAAAGGCCCCATACGTAGATTTTTGTGTACTGTTTTCTTGTAAGTGTTGAAAACGGGCAAAGATGTGATTTTTATTCTATTTTTTTTTTATTTAGCCTGCTTCAAGTTTGAAAATTAAAATGAAGGGTGATATTTATTCAATTTTATATATTTTATTAATTTTTTTTTTGGTCAGGTCTTTCAAACGTAACGAAACACAAGGAGAATTCACGCACGCACGCGGAAATTCTGCATACTTTAAATGCGTGCGTCACAGGCTGTGCCGTAAACGTACGCGTAAAGCCTCAATTTTGGTACAATGCCAAGTGAAAATGTGATGTGCATAGACAAACGCCATCATGGGTTTAACCCCCCCCCCCCCCTTGGGCTGCCACGTGAAAATGTGATGTGCATAGAAAAACGCCATCATTGTGTCCAGACCCACACAGTATCCGTATCGTCATTGGGTCAACCCCCCCCCCCCCCTTAGCAAAATAGCCCCCCAAAAATCGCCTCGCCGCTACGCAGCTCGTGGACGAGGCTCTGCATCGTCATTGGGTCAAACTCCCCCCCTTAGCAAAATAGCCACAAAAAAATCGCCTCGTCGCTACGCGGCTCGTGGACGATGCTCCGCATCGTCATTGGGTCAAACCCCCCTTTAGCAAAAAGCTAGATCCGCCCCTGCCCCCCTCGGTCGCTTCGCTCCCTCGCAATGACTGATCATCCCCCCAACCATGAGAAGAAATTGACGCCCTTGGTGTGCATGTGTGTGTGTGGGGGGGGGGGGGCACACCTTATGTATTTCTTTATTTTTAGACATAATATTGTCCCCTTATGTTTGTTATTGTTTTGGCAAATTATTGCGGGGCCACGTGTCCGTGCCCCCGTAGCTATGCCTCTGAATTCAACGTCCACATACTACCGTCTACAGGAGTATATACTAAGAATATCAAACAATTATAAAAGTATATATATTAATTGTACATAAACACGTGTCATTAGCAAACACGTCATCATTTATGAATAGCGACCGTGTTATCTTTTTTATGAATAGCGACCCTATTACTAAATTATAATGAATAGCGACCTTTATCAATAATGACCCTTCGTTTAAATTATCATAAAGACCCTATTTTACAATTGTGACCACTACGCTGGCAAAACAAAAATGAAACAGTTATACAGTATCAGCTTGGTCTGGTAGGTTATGTAATTGCTGAGATGGTCATCTTGAAGACAAAATGTAGTCCTATATATAGCCATGCGTTCTTTACCAGGATAACTATACTGTATATAGGTTATTTAGTTATACTGACGAGAATATCGGCCGATATGTTCTTCTTACCAGGGACAAATCCCGAGGAGAGGTATGCGAGACCAACGCAGGCAAATAAATAAACACCGGCATCGTTAAAGTTGCTAGGTGAAACGGTGAATTTCACCAACGCTTCTGATAAAACGGAGGCGGCGAACAATCCAGAGCCGATTAGAAACGACACGAAGATGAGATAGATGAAAGACGAGTTGAGCAGTTGGAGGAAGAAGCAGACCGCGACAAGGACTTGGTCGATCAGGTACAACTGCGGACTCCATTCGGCTCGGTAGTGCATGGCGATCGACATCAGGGCGGCCGCGCAGATACCGCCGATGGCTCCTGAAGCGGGTAGAAACGCGGCGTGCGCGAGATCGATGCCGTGCTCCACCGCGTACAGGACAACGAAGAGCGCCCATCCCCCGGTGACGTGGAAAAGAAGGAAGACGGTAGGGAGATACACGAAGAAAAAGAGCGGCTCCTCAGTAATGAGATTCAGGTGAAATCGTTTGAGGCACATGTGGAACATGTTTGTCCGGTCAGTTGCTTTAGAGGAGTCGTTGACGGTGCCCAAGAGGCCCTCGGAGATATCTCCATGATGGTATGGCTCTACGTTCACATCATCAGAAGATATCTGCCCCGACACCATTGCACGCTTCTCATCCGCAGTTACGCCACTAATGAGTACCTTTCTTTCATCAATTTCAAAATCATCATCCTCGTCATCATCATTATCCACTGCTAGGCGTCGTCGATTACCAGTCGATGACGGTCCTTTCAGCACAAGACCAACTGGCAGCATGTTCAGTGTTAAGGCCCCGATCAAGACAAGTGTGCCGGTCACTCCATACGCACTCAGAAGCCTCTCGGTGAGCGGCGGCAGGATGAAAGCGCCCGCAGGGATCCCGAAGATGGTGATTGTGCTTGCCAGAGGAAAGTTGTCCCCGTAATACTCAAACAGGAGATTGAAGGCCTGCATGTTGATGATGGCACCGGCGGCACCTACAAATATAGAGACAAATACATCAAAATAGGTTTCCAGAAAAAAAGTAAAATAATTTCAAACCTCATCATCATACAAAATTATGTGTTCATGGGTCTGCAGAAGACTGTTGTTTAGGACGTACACAGGGCCATTCTTGGTCACGTGTGTGACCCAAAACATGACAAATTTTGAAATGGGATGCTTATATTTCAGTAAGTATGAGACTATAATGATTTTTACTTCATATGTGACTTGAATATGTTGTAGTCTTTCAAACTTAACACAAAAGATTTTATAAGGATTACGTAACTCAATGTCAGAGGTCAAATAGCATGGGTCACGTGTGTGACTTCGCACGGAGCGCTTTTTTCATAACTAAATTTCATTTGGAAAATTCTTTAAAATATGAATAGCTATAATGTTCATCTTATTACCAGAGAAGTACTATACATTTGTAAGTACAACAATAGCAATGAATGAGAATTATATCAAACCGTTGTTTTTTATAGTACTTAATTATGTGGCAACGTCTGGTCACGTGTGTGACATTTTGGGGTGGTCACGTGTGTGACATGTACAATATGAATGGAAAAATGGGAATTTTATAATATCGGGTTTAGAAAAGAATGAAAGGTTGAATGTTTACAAAGTTGGTATCAACTTGTACAGGAAAGTGAGAAGAATGAGTTTGCTAATTATCCTTTTGATATCTTGATTATTTTCTGAATTATGATTATTAGAAAAATATTGAAATATGTAAATTTATGCAAATGAGTAAAAAAGTTTCATTTTAAACTTCAAATCATGTATTTCATGAAACTTTACACATGGATCATTCCAAAAATGGAACAAAACTACAGAAAAATAAAACTTCAATTTTTCCGAAAAAGTTTCACTTTTCAAAGAATGGCCCACGTGTTCTATTTTCTCCAAACGTACGCGTGATACATATATAATTGTCACACTCGCACTTAAAGGGACTGTCCCTCTTTTACAAAACGTCTGAACAGTTTCCAGTTGACGGATGGGGATGAATGTAACACACACAAAAAAAATCAGATCGAACAGCCCTGTAATTAGGATTCTACGGATAAAAAACGAATGCGTCCCTCCATCAAACTATATATCGGTCAATAAAAGAGTTTAACTGATTTAGCATAATATTACAACAATATTATACTTATTCTTATAAAGGTATTGTGAAACCGACATTTGTAAAGGTATGTCACGGAAAAAATCTCAAAAAATGAAGAATATTTAATTACATGTAGTCAGTTTAAGCGAGGTTTGATTATATTGTTTAATATTCGGTCATGCTATTATTATGTGTGTGCGGGTCACTACGTAGCTAGCGCGGGTCACGTAGGGGTCACGCATAACGTTGTGGTACTTCGTGGAATCCGTGTACAAACTTCCTCACTGGGTGAATACACGTAAATGCACAATTAACCGTTGGTTGTCGTTTTATTAGTTTTAGGTCTATAACTTCACGAAAAAGATATTTCAAGCCCTAATTTTTTCAGGCATGCTATTAAATGACATTTTCTTACATATATGACAATAACCTCGCAACTTTTGAAATTTGGCTTGCAAAAGAGGGAATGTCCCTTTAAGGCCCTGTTAAGTTCCGTAAGTTCTGGTGATTAATTGTATTGTTGATGAACTACACAACCCTTGACAAGATTTACAATACTAAAACAAGTGAGGCTTTGCTGTTCTTTGCGTGGTGGTCCCCTTCAAGATATTTCGGATAGTGTACTACATTTATCGTTTTTAATTGAATACAATTATACGGAAGTCTATTAAAAGTGATGATGAGAACACATTAAGTTAAAGGAGAAGAATCCCCACCTATTTACTTTTGATTAAGTTCTCTACACATTAAAATAGAATTTCATGCATATAATGTCCAACACTAGTAGTCACTAGTCAGGGCTATTATGGAAATATAGGGACTGTTTGGAGCAAATTCGTCTAAAAGCACCTAATTTGGCCCAGAGGTAGCCCATACTATACTATTACGAGTTCTGCCGGATGCCAAGATGGGCGCCCCCTGGGACCGCCATATTAGTCAAAATTCAAAATGGCCGCCATCGGAGAAGAGATCAAATGTAATTTCAAACCAAAAGGGCTACAAAAACAAATCTTGATGTAATTAAGGGGTTTCTAGGGTCAGAGAATCTGATTATGATTATATTTCTTCGATTTAATATGAAAGGATCGCCATATTGGTAAAAATTCAATATGGCCGCCATCAGAGTTGAGGTCAAATGCAGTTTCAAGCCAAAGGGGGCTACACAAGAAAATGAGGCAATTAAGGGGTTTCTAGGGTCAGATAATCTGATTCTGATGACATTTCTTTGATTAAACGTGAAAGGGTTCCCTCTGGAACCGCCATATTGGTCAAAATTCAAAATGGCCACCATCGGAGGTATTACGAAACAGAAGTTATTGTGATTAAGGGGTTTTCAGGGTCACAAAAGCTAATTATAATGATATATATTGCTTTGATTCAAAGTGAAAGAGCTGCACCCACTGGGGCCGCTATGTCAGTTAAAAATCCAGTACGACCGCCAATATTTTATTGTAGTTTCAAGTTAAGAAGGCTTTTGAGGGATCGAGACAAATTACAATGACAAATTCTTTCTTCTTGAAAGCGTCAGCTATTTTACCACAACATTTGAGTAGAGCCATATATTTAGAATATCCGGGTCTAAATCCGAACTGGCTTGTGAAATATATTGGATAATATACTCCGCAAAAAAAGAAACTGGACACTTGTATAAGTTGAAATATGTTATATTAATGTACGGTAAAGTGTATGTTATCATATATCAAATTAAAGGGAATTTAGTCCTCTACATGCAGGGTTTAAATTAAAGGTATAATCGTTCATGCATGAAATGCCATGGTCAATTAACAATAGCAAGGTCTGTTTTCAAAAATAGCAAAAACCATGGAGGACCACACCATTCGACTGAAATGATAGTAAGCGTTTCACGTAAAACAAGTGTGCGGGGTAAGTAAATTATGACATTATTCAACTTTATTGTTATGAACAAACTATGAAAATACACACTTGTCAATAAAACAGGGCCAGGTTATGAGAGCAACATCATACTGGTCTGTATTAGAGGCATGGAGCTTGTCTGTTTCATGTGTCTCCTGCAATTTTAACCATATTTACCTAGATAAATGTAATGTTAAAGACTGCCCAACTGTTTGACCAAGGGTGAAATCAGGTTTTGAAGATCTTTGGATTACGGTATAATTCTTGAGAAGAATTTATACCATTTTTCATGCTGAAATAAGGGCACAAACTGTGTTCTTTACGAATAAACCTTTGCCATGGAATTCCCCATTGTGTTACTTTTGGATGAAAATAAAACCTATAACGTTCACAATTTGTCTTCATTTATACTTTTTATTGAGATGAAGATAGAAAAGGTCACATTTGTAATGAAAAATTATGCCATGTCATGAATATAGCGTTTTCGATTATGCTTATCAACATTTATATGGTTGAGTGGATGTTCCATTTTTGCTATTTTTGAAAACAGACCTTGCTGTGGTTAATTGACCGTGACAAGTCATGCATGAATGATTTCATCTGGACTTTATGCCAATATTGAAGAGGGTAATTTTATCTTTAATTTGATATACAATATCATATATTTTATCGTAAATTAATATGAAATATTTGGTCTTATACAAGTGTCCAGTTTCTTTTTTTGCGGAGTATAGTTTAGACATAAGGCGTTTATGAGCAAGTTGTTCAAATATTTTCGAAAAGACTGATAATTATAACTGTTGCATATTGGTACTGTATTTGCCAGTCTAGACAATAGGTATGCAGAATATCCGGGTCCGAAATCCGAACTGGCTTGTTAATGAAACATATTGGATAATACATGAGACATAAGGCGTTTATGAGCAAGTTGTTCAAGTATTTTCGAAAAGACTGATAAAATAACTGTCATATCTTGGTACTGTATTTGTCAGTCTACAAGATCGATGTGGTTCTGGTGTTAAATGCTATAAAAAGAAATAAGGCGACAACACGAGAGGTATAATTTATAATTTAAGATACAATTTTAATCTGAGCACCCACCTCTAAAAATCAATTCAATATCTCTATAAACCAGCATTGTGCTGGGGGTTAAAATACATTGAATGTACAACTAATCTTTTACTTTGTACGCACATATTATTTCAAATTCTCTAACCCTAAAAACCCCTCTAGTAACTTTGTGCAAAACATGATGAATGGTTGATACAATGTATATTGTTGATATATGATATGTCCACAGGGTATTGTGTGAAAATTTCAAGTCAAATGGACGTTATATGGCCGAGTAAAGAGCAAAAATGCAAAGTGATGTTCACAAACTCATTGCACTCACTTTGTACACGGTTTTCACAATCCGTTGGATTATTTAAAGTCATACCTGTAAAGTGTCCAAATCCACGAAAATTACTTGGAGCTTCCTCGTTTCTCTTCTACCGTGTTGTTTAGCTTATGGTAAGAGAAGAATAAAATAGGGTTTGATTTTTTCAAATGCCCCTTTAGTATGAAGATAATTATCATTGAAAATCATTATTCCAAAAGCGTTAATCAACGCAATTGAAAAAAAGTACAATTGTTGTAGCTAAACGTGTCCGCATTGCAGCACGCGTGGGAACATTCCGGAGATTGAACTTTGAACCCAGCGAGCACAAATTCCATGAATTCTGTACTACGTCTGTAACGTAATCATACACGGGTGCGAATATCTCAAACGGCTGATTATTACTGTGAGAAATGTATGGCAGACCATCAGTATTCGGTGATAAAATATGAACTCAATATTCGTTTTTTTCACTCGGTAAACAGTGTTCATTTTCTTTCAAACTTTCACAAATCTTTCAATTGTATTTTACAATGATATTGATATAGGATTGAAGTCTCAAATGTCATTTTGTGCAATATCTGACACTTTACAGGTATCACTTTAACATCTGAATACTTCAATCGTAAATATCTTTTTAACGAAAGGGAAATTTCAAAAACCGAAACCTGTCCCATGATTTTATTGTTAATACGAATGCAACAAGGTATGAGGGAACCGCTAGAATTCCAATTGTATTTTGAGGATTTGGACAATGTTGCTAAGTCCCTTTAATCGCATCATTCAAAGTCACTCGCTGTACGAGCTAAGTCCAATTTAACATAGTCAAAAGTAAATTGAAGGTGGGGAAACTTCTCCTTTAAAGTTCCTAGGTCACAAATGCTCCAATTCGGGATTCATAATACGATGCCACTTTCAGGGGAAATCTTGTGTGATTCTTACGGCGGCCGCACGGGTGCCGTGGCTATCTTGCGGTTGCTGTTGCATTTTCCCTCGCCGTACGACGTCGTGGAAGGTTATAACGCGGAGTTAAAGGGATAGTTGAGTTTTGGTAGAGAGGGCGCTAGACTACTTTTTTTTGGTGTGAGGGAATGAAAAACTGAGTGTAAAATTTGAAAGAGCATAATATTTAAATAATAAAATCATCTTTGTTTGATCAAAATCGGTTCAGAGACGGCTGAAATATCCATAAATATAACAATTTGTAATAAAGCTGGGGCCCCAGGTTTATTAGAGAAATTTGAACCAGCCGTTAAAAATTCAAAAAAATGCTTCCTCTTTTCAAAAAGTTACAAAATAGGTATTTAAATAGTTGTTGGTTATTTCTCTATCTAATCACTATTTCAACAAAACATCACATGCACAATATTTTATTCAAAATGGTTGAAACCGATGAGTGTTTAGAGAGCGCCCTTTTACGTTTTATCGGCTCTTTTTGAATGATAACATGATCTTTACTACGTCATTTGTAATTTTGTGTTCCTTTCTAGTTATAACTATTAGTTTGTAATGTAATGATGCAGGTTTTGGGTACTAAAATTCAGTTTGACCAAAACTGTACTCTCCTTACCAGAACTCAACTATCCCTTTAAAGAGGTTGATGCATCGTACGATTTTGACTGGCCGTAAGCCCGTATAGACACGTCGTATAGAGAGCACCGCACGGGCACTGCAAGGGCACTGCACAGACACCGTAGCATTTGTGACCTCGGCATAACTTTGCCAAAATTCAACCAAAACTACTTAAAGCTTTCACACTTCTCTTTTACCTCGTTATTTGGCTAATTGTTAGACAGAATGAAATGGGTTCGTATTTGATCCGAATTCGGATACCCAATCATATATAGTATTTGAATTCGGATACTTCACACGAACGATCGGGAAATAAATCGATTTACTTTTATTTTACTATAGTAAACAGAATTCCTTTTCTATGAAAATTACACATATCATTCTCAATCATCTTACAATGATACTGGTATAATAATTGGAGTCTCAAATGTCACCTACACATACCTACACAGTCATAGGCCTACTTACCCAGGGTAAAGAAGAGAAAAGCTAACGCGATAATGTTCCTTGTGAATGCCGCTCCAATCAGCGCAGCCCCCGCCACAAGTCCACTGAATGACGTCAGTAACCGATGGTGCGAACAGTGACGTAATAATATGCTGACGATAGGGGCTGCGGAAAGAAAATAATATATTTTTAATTATTTGATTTATTTGATTATTTGATTTATTTTCAACATAATCTGACAACAAAAAGTAATTGTTTTGATGATAAAGAAAATGCATTCACTAAACATAAATTGTGAATTATTGGGATAGTACAGTTTTGGTTCAGAGCGCGCTTCATGAAATATTTGTTTTTTTGTTTTTGTAAGGTAATGAAAAATCGAGTGTACAATTTGATAAAACATACAATTTTAAAGACAGAATAAACTTTGTTCGATTTTAAAATCAGTTCAGAAACAGCTCAAGTATCCATGAATATATTCGTTTGAAATAAACGTGGGGCCGACATTTATTCGATAATTTAATTTAATAAACATTTATAATTTATACATTTTTTAAACCCTACACATTTGTCAAAATATACCAAAGTGGCTTTAAAATAGTTTTTGATGATCTCTCTATTGAATAATTATTTTGAAACAAACATCACATTCACATTTTTTATTTTAAAAATGATTAAAACTTTTAGGTGAGAGCCGTATATAGACGGTTCTGTTTCAGGTGTCTGGAGGACGCCCTCTTGTATTAAAAGCGATTAAAAAATGAAAACAGTCCTGTAACTTAGCCGTTGATATATTTTTCTACAACTCAAGCATCAATGAATTATAACTATTACATTTTAATGATAACTAATAAGTTGTATAAACTAAAATTAAGTTTGACCAGAACTGTACTATCCATTTAAAACTTGTCTTACAAAATGTGCATTTTTTATGGAAGGATTATACTATAAAGGGTTTCCTGGTTCATCTAGGAGTCGAGAAAAGGCGGTCTATATGAACAGGTGTTCTTTATCAGATAGATTCATTCACACTACCCAGGGAGCAAAGAGGGTTTTACAGACATGGAATCTTATAAAAGGTTGGGGCCCAGAATTGTCTTCTCGGACCTTGTAGAAGCACAACCTAGGTGGACAACCTCGCGAACTAGCTACTGGAAGGCCACGTAACACATATGAAGGATTTTCCCCCTACTTTACGTTAAAAGCGCCTTTAATCCTTAGGGTTCATGAATGCCCTACTCTGGTATTTTCACGATTACACCCAAACGCATGCTGCTATCATCGCATTTCTTCGGACATGTCTTTCATAGATAGGTGTGCATCTTTTGATACCAAATTTTGCCTTTTTTACTTCTATGGTTTGTAAGTCAAGTCAACTCACGTGTCTGTATATGTCACGTGTCAGACATATAATATGAAATTTCACATAGTTACGCTTATGGACAAAAATTCGTGGAAATTGTGCAGATTATAGAATGACAACAATATTTATCTGTAAAACCCTATACATGTTAGATGGCATTATGATGAAAAACAATACACTGGCAAAACAAATGATAAAACAATACAAAACTAAATAAATTGAAACAAAGAAATACATAAGAATGATAATTGTAATAATTATGATGATAATAAGGTTGATGTTATGAAATAGCGAACATTCCGTGTTTTGACGATCGCGATGCATCATTATTATTACCCCCAGTCATTAGATACATACTGCAATCAATCCAGCACACCATGGGCGTAGATCTGTCATTGATACCTATTCATCAGGGGGTGATCTATTCATTCATCCCCCCTGATGAATAGGTATTACGTACGTATCTACGCCCATGCATCTATCCCCACCCCCTTACATAATTCAAGAAATGTCTTGGTCTCGGCCTCGAAATTTGTGACCGGTCCTGGTCTCGTCCTCGGCTGCGGTCATTTTCTACGGACACCCCCTACCCACACCCCCCCCCCCCCCCCCCCGCTTACTTCAATTTGTCTGACGAAATATCCCCCCCCCCCTACACCCACCCCTTGAAAAAATCCTGGGTACGCCACTGCCTACAAGTAGCTAGTTCGAATGTCAAATACATTAATTGATTTATTTAATATTGATTGGTTGGTGTGATTGTTTCATTATAATGATTGACTGATTAATTGATAGATTGACTCGATTCAATAACCATAAATAAACACTATTAATCAAATCATTGTTTTATTACTTTTAAACTCATTGATCACTGCAACTCACTCACTCACTCACTCACTCACTCACTTTCACAGGCATGCACATACAACGCCGTTAAGGGCCAGTACGCTCAGACGTCGAGCACGGAAACTTCAGGCGTATGCAAACTGAATTGTCCGCTGCGTGTAGCAATTCAGCTGGAAATCAACATTTGCCAAAATCCACGCACGACACGTCTTTAGAAATACTCCAATAACAAGACAAATAATGCAAGTGGTATGGTTGTACATTACCTAAATGACAGAACTGCATATTATCGTCTCAGATTACTCTGAATTATGCACGTACATATTATAAACATAATGATTGAAAAGATTTGATAAGGGGGTATCGGCATTTTCGTCGACATTTTAAAATCTCTTTGTGCGTGTATGTCTAGTCTTAGTAACAAGCGTTTGCAATTTAAAAAATCTTGATTAAACGCTCACGTCACGATTTGGTTAACGCGACACTTCGAGTTTTACCGGCATGGAAAACGACAAATTGTTGGGTCACTTTACCCTACACTTCGTAGATTTGGGTGACCTGTTTCACAAAAGGTACAGAACCGTTCACGTGACGTTAACGTGAACGTGACGTGACTGTTCGTACCAAGCCAATTTGTCATAATGACAGATTTGTATGGTGGCATTATAAGGACATTTTGGCCTAAATTTTGCCAAAACTTTGCCAAATATTAGCCAAATATGTATAATTTGGCTAAACTTGGCAAAAATTACGTCAAATTTTGGGCTAAAGGTCCCCGTAATGCCACCATAAAAATGTGTCATTATGACATGTGCAGTCACCTGATATAACCGTAGCTGTTTAAACCATCAACCTGACCAGTTCGAGGATTCAAATCTTTGGAAAGCTGCCATATACAAGCTGTTTAATAGTGATCCATCTTGAAGATCTTATCCCAATAAACAGATAAAGAACATGCTTCTCCATAGCAGTTAACGTCACCATCAATGACAAGAATGCAATGTCACGGATTCAAACAGTATATGTTGTTCTTAATGTAAAGTGCTCATTCATGATAAACATGTGTGTACTTCTAGTCCAATGAACACAACATTTATATGAGTCAAATACAAATTATTATTGTGTGGACTTGTTGAAACAATGATGTAGCAATACAACCTAAAAGGGTACGATGGCTCAGAAAATGGCCTACAACATTAACACATATCGTAACATTGGTTAAACCAAGCTAAATGTATAAGGATGTAGAGTAGATCACTATGTTTTTCTTTGGTAGGATTATCATTTTGTTATCATGATTGTTTATTTCCATGCCCATTACTTTGTTCGATTGTATTATCGTGTACATGAATAAAAATAATCTTCCTACACCTAACTAAACAAATTAAGAATAATTCGACTGAGAGTTGAGGTAGCGCTACTGCCTTTGCCGCTTCATTTATTTTCCCGTATCTTTCCCTACACCTACACATAGGAGAAACAATTTGCACTCATTGCTGGCTTCTGTATTAATTCAGTATTAATATTGGCAAAATACATAACACACATACAAAAGGTATTAGTGCATTTTTTGTCAGTAGTATCATTACATTCGTATGAGTAAGAAAATCACTTTATTCAACTGTTTACATTGTAATATATTCTAGGGATCGAGTAACTTTGTTGACAGGTGCAAAAATTAATTAATAAAATGTGTATTAGTGTGATATGATATGTCCACAAAGTGATGTGTAACAATGTCATGATAATTGGATGTTTTTTGGCTGAGATATGAACACAAAAGCAAAGTGACATTTGCACTTACTGTGATCACGGCATAAATTATCCTGTATACAATTTCACAGAGACACACTTCAATCGTAAATATCTTTTGAACAAAATGGAAATTGTATTGCTTTTATTGCTAAATGAATATGATAAGGTATGAGAGAACCACTAGAGTTCCAAGTAAGTTTTGAGGATTTAGACAATGTTACTATTAAGGCCTATTTATATATTTTTTAAATTTATATTTGTACTCCATAATCTATATCTATTTTCCCTATTCTACATTTTATACATTTCATTATCAAGATATGAAATCAAACATGTTTTACCTATGTAATGATTTAGTAAAATCAGATACCAACAATAAACTATAAAGAACTTTTATTCTTATGTTATTGTTTTTAATTTGTTATATGTTTTATAATGTTTTATAATTATTTAGTTTATATTTCATTTTTCATTTCATTTCATTTATTTTGCAACTTTCATCAAAACATAACATAAATACAAAACAATTATTTAACAACATATAATACAAATCACGAATATCACAATTGTGATTAATTACATTAAACAATTGTATACAAAATAAGTAAATAAAGAATAACTATACAACATAATAGTATACAGTATAGTAAGAGAGTTGCATGGGGAGTCACAATAAGCTGTAAGCTTGATAGCGTGACTCCCCAAAGAAAAATTAATGTAAGCTTAAATTATGTATACAACCTATGACATATGGGATAGAGAGAAAGAAAAGAAAGAAAGGAGAAGGAAGGGGTGCAAGTGCAAATAATTAAAGTACACGCTAGCCCTTGAAAACCATATACTAATTTATACAAAATATAAGAATATCTAACAAATTACTCATTAAATTATACAAAATATCATTGAAATTACAAAAACGCAAGTTCACTGCCATCATAACACTATACAGGGAATGAAACTTATATATATCAATTTTTTAATTTTAAATATTGATTCAGCACAATATCTTGTATCCTTCTTTTAAATAAATTTAAAAAGGTTATTTGTTTTATAAATTCAGGCAAAGTATTCCATATATCAGGCCCATGGTGTCGTATTGACTTATGAGCTAATACTATTTTAGGGTTATTCAAATGAATATTATTGTTAAATGAGAGTGTATATTTTCATTTAAAACAAAATAATCATCAAAAACATGGGGAAATAATTTTAAAAAGTATTTAAACATAAATACCGCTATTTGTAATGTGTTAATATCATAAACTTTAAGAATATTCAATTGATAAAATAAACTATCTGTATGCGCTAAATATAAAGATTTAGTACAAATTCTAACTGCTTTATTTTGTAAAAGAACAATTTTATCAATTTTGTTTTACTACAATTTCCCCAAACAATATTGCAATAATTGATATACGGTAAAATAAGAGTATTATACAACATAACAAGAGAATGTTGTAAAAGTAAATATTTAGTTTTATAAAGTATACCAATCCCTTTCGCTATGAGTGATGTTATATAACAAACGTGTTGATTCCATGTTAAATGTTTATCAATAATAATACCAAGGAATTTAATGTGGGTTTTACTTTCTAATAATAAATCATCAATCTTAATGTTATATTGCGTTTCATTATCCAAATATGAAGTTTGAAAATGTATACAATTTGTCTTATTAATATTCAAGGATAACTTATTACATTTAAACCAGGAAGAAATTGTAAACAATTCTAAATTCAAAGTATGAATAAGTTCCAATAAATTATTATGAGAAAATACAACATTTGTATCATCGGCAAACATAATAAAAGAAGGAACAGAAGAGGAGTTAATAATATAATTTATATAAATCAAAAATAACAAAGGTCCCAGTATGGATCCTTGAGGAACCCCGCATTTAATATTTTGCATTGATGAACTTTTACCATCAATAAAAACAAATTGTTGCCGATTAAATAAAAACTTTTCAACCAAGATAATGCAATTCCCCTAATCCCATAATTGTGTAATTTATGAAATAAAATATTATGATTAATAGTATCAAAGGCCTTGCTCAGGTCCATAAATATAGCAATAACATGTTCTTTATTGGATAATGAATCTATAATTTTATCTAACAATTGAGTAATTGCGAAATCAGTTGATTTTTTTTTCTAAATCCAAACTGAGATGAATTAAGTATATTATTTTTTAATAAAAATGAATCTAATCTAGTATAAATTATCTTTTCTAAAATTTTAGAAATTACAGGGAGTAGCGATATTGGTCGATAATTAGTTATTTGTGTTCGATCATCTTTCTTATGGACAGGGATAACTTTTGGGATTTTTAACGAATCAGGACAAGTTCCATTTATTAATGACAAATTAAATATATATTCTAAAGGGGATAAAATAAAAATTAAAAAAATTTCAAACATTTTATACTAATTCCATCGTATCCAGAAGATGTTTTTGATTGAAACGTTTTCACAATCCTTACAATTTCATCTTTATTTGTAGAATTTAAAAACATTGTATTTGGAGTAGGATCAAATCAATATTGAGAAAAATGATTATTATCAGAGTGTATTTTTGAGGCTAAATCAGGCCCAACATTAATTTTAAAAATATTAAACTCTTCTGCAATATTAAATGAATCAACAATTTCCCGGCCATTAATATTAAGAGAATCAATTTTACTATGCTGTCTTTTATTAATTAATTCCTTAATAACTTTCCAAGTTAAATTCATATCCCCTTTTGCTTTTTTCAATTCATCAGAATAGTACATTTTCTTAGAAGTTCGAATTAAACTAGTGAGCCTATTGCGATACTGTTTATACAAGTTATGATTTCTTTCAATTGGTTTCCGCATATAATTTGTATATAATTTATTACGAGTTTTTATAGAATTAAAAATTCCTTTTGTAATCCATGGATTTTTAATACCTTTTCTTTTACGTTTCAGTTGTATTAATGGTATAGTTTTATTATAATAATATATTATTTTATTTATAAACTTTTCGTAGACTTTATTTATATCATTTTCACTAAATACATCCTGCCATTTCTCATTCATTAAATCTCTATTCAATGCCATTATTGTTTCATCATTTTCTTTTCTATACGTTAACTTACTAGCCGTACTCTTTGAATTAAATTTAAATTGGGAGGAAATGAGAAATATTGGCAAATGGTCGGATAAATCATAATAAAATATTCCAGTATTAGTTTCTTTATCAATGACATTAGTAAAAAATATTATCAATGGGTGTTGCTGATACTGTTGTTATTCTTGTTGGTTTATTAATGCAAGGATGAAAGGCATATGAAGATAACAAATTAAGAAAGTTATTACTATTATTAATAACGTTATGATAATCGTTATTTGTACTAATATTATTACCACTATAATAAACGTTATCAAAATAAAGAGAGTGTGTTAAATCAATATTATAATCACCCATTAAATAAACATGTTTATTTTCACGGGTCATTTTTTCTAATTCTTTATCAAAAAATTCGAAAAATGTATTTATATTATTACTTGGGGGTCTATATAATGTTCCTATTATAATATTTTGTTTCCATTTTTATTAGTAATTTCTACAAATACATTGTCTATACCATCAACATCAAAATCTTTTCTTAATACAAATTTCAAGTCAGTATGAATATATAATGCCACACCACCCCCTCTACCATCTTTTCTATCAATATGAATCATTTTCTAACTTGGAATATTATAAATATCTGGAGAGTTAGAATGTAACCAAGTTTCAGAAATTCCAATGACAGAAAAAATAAAGTTTTTCAATAAATTCAAAAATGTTTCAAAAGAGTCAAAATGTTTATTAATACTTCTAGAATTAATATGCAGTAAGCTCAAATTATTATTATTATCATCTATACATTTATCGTCTTCAGAAACGACCGCCGAAAAATCCTGAACAGTGTAATATTGACAGCTATTTCTTCCATTTTGATAATTCAATGAGTTTATATAAGGATCATTTAAAGTCATAATCGGGTATTTTGGGTCTATGTATAAACAAGGGCCAGGTGTACAAATAATACAATGAAAAAGGGAGGGTGCAAACTGAGTAGAGAATACATAGAAAGATACATTTAAGAATCATAATACGTGAAAGCATGAGTAGTAACATGAACATAATTATAGAAAAACAAATTGCAAGTCTCATATTTTTAGTCTCTTATTACATGGGTCCTAGTACATATCATCAATTTTGGAACCTTGTATATCCGTCAATTACCAGCCCGACCCACCACTATATCATTTTAAAAACCACTATATCATTTAAAAAACTTTCAAAAATAACATTGAATGCCATTTGAAGAATTCCAAATACAAATTGTGTAACGTTTTAAAAGGTCTGAACATTTCAATGCGTTTTTGTACATAAATGAACGTACAATTATTTGTTGGTTGTATGACACGCGACTTAAAATGAGACGTGACACATTAACCGAAGATATTATGCAGTCAAATCTGGTATCAAAAGATGCACACGACTCTACAGAACACGGATCTGAAGCAATTTGATGATATCATAATGCTTGTTAGTGTAATTGTGAAAATAGCAGAGACAAACCTTCATGAACCCAATAAGGATTTAAGGCGCTATTGACGTACATTATGGGTTAAATCGTTTGTACGCGTTTTGAGGACTTCCAGTAGCTAGATCGCGAGGTTGTCCACCTAGGTTGTGATCCTAGAAGGTCCTAGAAGACATTTCTGGTGCACAACCTTTTATAACATTCCATGTTTGATATCCTAAAAAAGGGGGTGTTTGCTCCCTGGGTACACGGAGAATGGTTCATAGGGAGTCCAGAAAGGCGGTCTAGATATAAATCTCAGGATTTTTTCAGGGGGGGAGGGGGCTGTTTTAGCTTCATTCAGTAGCGTAGTTGGGGTGTGTTTGAATACCGAAAACAGTAATTTCTTCGCTAAAGGGGGTGTTGAAACCCCCTCGGTACGCCTATGGCGGTTTATATAACCAGGTGGTCTTTATAGAGAGATTCATTTACTAAACATGGAGAATGGTTCATAGAGAGTCAAGACAGGCGTTATCCGTGTTTCCCAAGGAAGCAGTTTGCTTGTAAGTGGACCTGTCAATAGAGACTAGCTGCTTATAAAGAATACCGTTATGTTTCCCTTGCGTGGTATTTATAGACAGGTTTGACGTATACTGACTTACCGCAGAGGTAGAATAAAGAGAGCGACAGCGACATGACGAGGCCGAGGACGGAGGTCGACGAGTCGACTTCCTTGCTGAGTTCCGGCAGGAGAACGCCGAAGGCCTTCGTGAGTCCGATCTCCATGCAAAAAAAAACGAACCGCCCCACCAGGATGAGCCACGCTCCTGGTCGACCTCGCAAAGACATTTTCTTCTGATCTGCCAATCTATCTTTAACTTAAATGATCGACCTGTCAAAGAAGAAAAGGATATAACACTGGCAGTGCCTGGCACTTTTGTGGTTTATTTGTCGCCTTTTAAAATACTCCTGTAAGTTGCAATCACGATGAGCTTACGACGTTAGCCCGAGCTCCACTAACACACGACCGAGTATGTATGTATGTATATATGTATGTATGTATGTCAGGGCAGGCGCGCCGGAAGCAGTTTTGGATGGGGGGGGGGGGGGGCAAAGACCTAAGGGGGCTCATGATTTTTGTGTGTAGGGGCTCATGCCCAACCACACTCACAGGGTTAATGATAATAATATCCTCGATTTATATAGCGCCTATCACAATTGATAATCAACTTTGAGCCAGGGGTGAGAGTGAGACATTGCGAGGGAGCGATGTGACCAAGCCTGAGAGAGCGAAGTGGCTGAGCGGGGGGAGGGGGGTGTCCCCCCTCCCACGGTAGGGAGCTTTTGCATTTTGGGACTTGAAATTGTGCAATCTGGTGCATACCTAGATAGTAAATTCGGGCTTAAGATTTACTGTATCTGGGAAAGCGTGTTATGATTTGATCGACCAGAAATTTTAAATATACTTTTCACGAAGAACATGGATGGATGGATGGATGGATGGATGGATGGATGGATGGATGGATGGATGGATGGATGGATGGATGGATGGATGGATGGATGGATGGATGGATGGATGGATGGATGGATGGATGGATGGATGGATGGATGGGTGGGTGAATGAATGGATGGATGGATGGATGGATGGATGGATGGATGGATGGATGGATGGGTGGGTGGGTGAATGAATGGATGGATGGATGGATGGATGGATGGATGGATGGATGGATGGATGGATGGATGGATGGATGGATGGATGAATGAATGAATGAATGAATGGATGGATGGATGGATGGATGGATGGATGGAAGGATGGATGAATGGATGGATGGATGGATGGATGGATTGATGAATGAATGAATACATGCAATATCATGAATACTATTTTTTTCTTACCGATTCGCTTGACTTTGTAATCTCTAGACAAAATAATGTGCCTAAATCCAGTGTACATGCATAAGACGAAGTAAATACATACAATCATGTCGATCTAGAAAAATATGAACATAGGCTATCCGACATTTTGTGCCACCAGTTCTAATCATGGAACAAGCACGGTATACTACACTTATTCTACAAATGCCATAATAGCAGCCAAACCTATAGCCTATTATAGACTTGGCATTTTAAGGATTAAATTATTGCCAAGTACCCATGCATTTACGAAGGCGGCTGAAAAGCTCATATCTATTTTGGTAATTTTCATCTCTAAACTCCTCACAGTTTTTTTTAATTTTTTTAAATATTTTTTAAAAGGTGCTATAAGGTGGAGTAAGGTGTGATAATAGTTGGACAATTGAAAGCAAAGCGATTATCGCGTTCCTGTACAGGAGACGTCACATGAGATGAAAGAGACTTACGGGGAGGATGCTCCACTTTATGACGTATTACAGTCAATCACTGGCTTCGTCAGTCCAAGAGTACGTGGTCGGACTCCGGGGGGGGGGGGGGGGGCGGGGGGGGGGGGGGGGTCAGTCTCATACAAAAGTGCTACCCACCCGTGTCCATCAACCTCTGAAATGGACCCTAACGTCGAAAACTTGTGCACCTGAAAAGGTACCCTTTTTGTAGGTTTTTTTTCCTGAAAACCACCCCCTTTTTAAGGAAAACGTCGACGGCGAGCACCTGAAAAGGTACCCTTTTTGTAGGTTTTTTCTAATGAGTGCTGAAAACCACCCCTTTTTAAAGGAAAACGTCGACGACGCCGTATAGCTGAAAATGATACCCTTTCGACGCTTTTCTTGGACGCGGCTGCGTAGCCTGTCATGTTGGGAGTGACCCCCCCCCCCCCCCCCCCGGGGGTCGGACATCGGTGGAAACGGCTCCAATCCCTGAGCGACCAAATAGTCCATCATTCATAGAAGATAATAGTTTGAATTATGTAATTATATTTATATGGATACTTGCATTGCATTGTAACGCATAAGTGGCGGGAGTCAATATGTGACAGATGGATGTATCCAAGGTGATTGTGTGTATAGAAGTATCAGATATCTAATTTGAATTAGGTTACTTTTGGCAAAAAAAAAATACGCGATATTCACAGTGGTGCCATATGATTATAATTTGATTAAATATGAAGAGAATTTAAATTGGCAACAATAGTAAAGTTTGACTGATTGCCATACAACAATAACAACAACAACAACGACACCATTATCCAGCAAGTGGAGGCCACTATGTAAGAGGATCGCCGCATAACGTACCGCTCTGCATTCAACTATCATTATCACACCTTACTCCACCTATGAACCTACTACCCTAGCAGTCTAGCACCATAGACGTTCAATTTGAAAAGGGTGTATATCTTATGACTATGTTCGTGGAAATGATTACAAATATACACCTGGGTTGACTGCAGCAAATATTGATAAAGTGTCTCGTTGAAGGACACACCATGCAAGCCCGTACCTAGGATTTTCCAAAGGGGGAGAGGGGGGGGGGGGGGGGGTGTAATTTACAAAAACGGGACCGAGACCGATCGTGGCCGAGACCAAGATCACTGGTTGGGCTGTATAAGAGGGGGGGGGGGGGGCATGGGTCAACAAGACCGATAGTTGCCTGAGATCACTGGTTTAGATAGCCGAGACCGATAAAAGGCCATCGTACTTTAATTATACACATCCGCGGGTTTCACTGCACATTGGCCATGCAGACGCATGATCGTTCACGATTTAGCTAAATAAAAGGGGGTCAATTTTGGCATGTGCGCATGGGAAATGGAAAAAAAGGGTGTATATCTTATGACCATGTCCGTGGAATTGATTACAAATTTACACCTGGGTTGACTGCAGCAAATATTGATGAAGTGTCTCGTTGAAGGACACAACATGCAGGCCCGTACCTAGGATTTTCCAAGGGGGGGGGGGGGGGGGGGGGGGTGGGGGTTGTAATTTACGGGACCGAGACAGATCGTGGCCGAGATCGAGACCACTGGTTGGGCTGTGTAAGAGAGAGGGGAGGGGGGTGGCATGGGTCAACAAGACCGACGTTGCCTGAGACCACTGGTAAATATTGAAAAAGTGTCTCGTTGAAGGACACACACAACATGCAGACCCGTAGCCAGGATTTTCCATGGGGGGGGGGGGGGGGGGTGTATTTTACATAAATGGGACCGAGACCGGTCGTGGCCGAGACCGAGACTACTGGTTGGGCTGTGTAAGAGGGGGGGGGGGGGGGGCGGGGTCAACCAAGACCGATAAAAAGTGGACCTTTCTGAATTTGGGAGGGGGTGATATATGTACGGCGGTTCCTACCGCCCCGAAGTAAAACATCAATTAAAAAGCCTTAATTTAGTGAAATGATCATTTCACGCCCGCACACACACACACACATACACAAAACACACATAACACAAATAAGTTTTGGGCCTGCAGATTAGGTAATAAATGATAAATTTCAAATTATTAGTCAAAATTGTGAACATTTAATTTTTTCTTCAAAATACATAATTCATGTTATTTATCAGATCTCTTTATATAACAATAATATATAAATATATACATCATACAGTCATAATATAATTGTATTTCTGTACCATCACATAAAAATGATCATTCTGTAAAAGCTGGAATGGAATGTTACTGTAAAAAAGTTGAATAAATTGTAGCTTTAAAATAATAATAATTTGTATATATAGCGCTCTATTGTACAGTTAAGTCTCAAAGCGCTCTAGAGCATTATTACCTTGGCTTTAGCCAAGCAGTCTTATTCAAGCGAATTCCTGCCAAGTACCAATTTACAAGCTTATTACAAGTAATTAACCTCAATGGATGTGTCATCACTTGTTATCATGCTATTTTAACCCTAAGCTTCACATAAATGTTCAAATTAACATACCTACTAATTTAGTCACTTATTAAAACCATGTACATTTAAAGTGAAATCCCATCATTCGTGGACCATATAGGATGTTCCTTGTCACATGGGCTGATAAAAACAATAAAGTTCATAGAACTCAGCCCAGTAATATCACCTATTTAAGTATAAAGGGTACTAATTTGCATATTAAACAGAGCTCGATGATGATTGTACATCAGCTTCCATATGGTGGTGTAGATTATATGTTTGGTTTGTGGTTCCACAATTCAACAAGGGACTCGGGGAGGATTGGAGAGACTTGAGAAGGACTGTTAGTATTCTTTCAAGGATAGTCCTAAAGCCTGCGTCACAAATCAAACGGACCCTGGCCGAATTTATAGATCGCCAGAGAGTCGCCGAATTTCAATCCGCCAGGGAGTCGAGCGTATTTTTCACTCTCTGTCACATATTGGGCGAACCCTTATTATGTACATCAGTGATCAGAAATCCGGCGCCCATCACTAAACAAAAGAATTCGGGCGAAAACCACTGAATTTGGGAGCCGGTTTCGGTGCCCTGCAAACGTCGGCCGACCCCTAAAAAACGCGGCGGAGCCCGCAGTGATCGGGCATACACCGGCCGTACCCCTGGCGAAAATGACCTTTTGAGCTCGCAGAGAAGTCGGGCGGGCTCCGTTTTTGATTTGTGACGGCCCCTTAAAAAGGACAGTGATAGTCCTTTGCATGACTGTTGGTATTATTTTATATTGAGCTTGTAGTTATAATAAGAGCTACAGCGCCGGTATAGCTATTGTAAGGAGAGGGCAGGTGGTAGGAGCGGCTCGACGTTTCGAACAGGTTGACTGTCCGTCGTCAGTCAACAGAGCTCGTTAAAAGAGTTTCCACTGTATATAGCGATTCATACACAAACAGTGGGCATACTCATTGGAGGGAATTCTACTCATATGAGCACGTACACTGAATATTGTTAAATAACATTTTACCCATTTCCTCTGTAGTACGTTAGTCAATTCATTGGGGACACGTGTCCACCCCTTCTTATTTTTATTTTTTTTATCAGCAGGTTTATTTGCAGATACCGTGCAAAAATGGATAAATGGGTAAAATGGCTTAATCTGTTGGGGCTCCAAATTCAGAATCAAATAAAAAAGCTTATCGTTCTGCCAGCTGATCATGTTATAAAAATAAGGCAACATAACATGAGAATGCATCTGTAAAGAAAATATTTTTTCTTCTAATATTGCACATATTCCGAATGTACAAACATTTCAAACTACATTGATTTCTATACATGCAAAACTACTGTAGTCTAAGCAACCAGACCTTAAACTTACTTATATAATTTGTACATACATGAGGATAAATACATAATATACTAGTATGACTTCTGAAATAATTTTGATGTGAAACTAATCGGATCAAGATTTTGCATAGGTTTATGGTAAAGTGTTCTACATTTCAATACTTTAAAAAACTTGTTTAATTTATTGACACCATGTTTTAGCAAATACAGCTTATTTGGGCAGATTTTAGTTAAAGGGTACCATCACCCCAAAATAATATTCTTATAAATGAAAGGTAACATCTTTAGTAGTCCATTCCATCAACAAGATCACAAAAATATGTTTCCAGGAAGAAAACAAATGTAATTGGAAAATGCATCATTCAAAAGCACGCGTTCACGGGTCTGCATGTACGAGACTACTTTGTCCAGTGTGAACGAATCGTCCGGGATTCTATTGTCTCCAAACGTACGCGTGAATAGCATTGGCACACTCGCAAATGTTTGGCCCGTACGGAACCAGGAAATAATAGTGGTTCCGTAAGTGGTGGTAATTAATTAATTACACAACCCTTTGCGAAACGTTGGGTATCTAATTAATATCACAAAACGGTACCAAAACATATAATTATGTGTTGTTCTTTGCCTGGTGGTCCCCTTTAAAGTGATCCATTAAACTTGTCAAATTCAGCCAAAATCCCTTTGAGCGTCCTTGCTTGGCTTTAGTAAACAGTAACAGAAGAATGTAATGGGTTTTAAATTGTTTGAATGTCTCCCTAATGATAGAGATATTTAAGATTGAATTGAAAAGCGTTCTGGAACCCTTTTCGATTGTGTAGTCAAAACGTATCCAAATTGGGATACTTGGATCATCCATATGTACATTAGATACTTGGATCAATCATCCATATGTACATTAGATACTTGGATCATCCATATGTACATTAGATACTTGGATCATCCATATGTACATTAGATGCTTAGCGCGAACGATCAGGGATAAAACCTGACATCATTATCACCTTTTTTCACTAGGTAAATAATTGTCCCTTTTCTATCAAATTATCACATATCATGTAGAAGAATTTTAAAATAATATTGGTATAATTATGATTGAATAATTCTCAAAAACCACTTTTGGAAAAAATCTTATCAAGTTAGTGTATCTCTTTAATATAATTTGTGTGAGTGAACAAAAATCTACCTCGCTGCATTGAAAAACATGTATAAAGCTTTGGTAAATATTCTTAATACGATTGTACATATGATCAACACATGTATACACATATATATAATTAAACAAATACACATTTTGAAGCTGATCATTTAATTTCAAAGGCAAACAAAAAATCTCAGTTGAACTTGAATTAAGGCAAAATATCATGTCAGATAAAATAAATAGATACAACTTGAGAACATACACATACTTATTTATGAAAATAAAATTAATTTCATCATGAATTTGTGTTTGAATTCTATGAGTTTACCGTATCTAATTTTTAATAGGTTTCAACTCGAGGCCTATTTATCAAAGATACGTGCCCTTCATTAAACGTGAAAAGTTTTAAAAGCTAAAAAGGATAAAAACACTTTTTAAAACAGATTTTAAAATTTAAACCTGCCGAAAAACAATGGAAATAACAAAAACGTGCGTGATACTCTTAATCATATCTTCAAAAATAATCCTTAATATTCAATAAGTACAACTTAACAAGTTCAAAAATGGCGTTCATTGATTTTTGCATATAAACTCGTGTACAGAAAGTTATAAGTTATCACTGGCATGGTGATCAAGAGTACTGTGTTACGTCATCGACATTCATTGCCATGTGTAATGGTTCTAAACAATGTCATGGCCCCGTTTAAACTTTTCCAACTGTAGTAAAGACAAACAACAATTATTGTAACTAATATGGCAACAACTACAATGTAAAATGTTCCATGTTGATTTGCTGTTGCCTTAGGAGTTACAATAACTGTGAATTTACAATAATTGCAAACAGGTCCCGGGCAAGTCAAGTGTCAGGCAAGCAAGTAAATGTCTGACTTACCGGTTGCTAAGAAGGCTAAGAAGTGTCCAGCTCCAACCCACTAAATACAGCCCGAATCAAAGGACAAGTGGTTTAGAACCATTACTATGTTATTTTAACAACAAAAATGTGACATCACTACTTCGGCACTCTATTCAGAGTACTCCATCATTCCTACCCACTGTACGCAAGAACTTTCCGAAGATCTCGATCTGCCAGTGGTATATGTGGTATTTAAATGGACGTTACATCAAAATGATTTCTCACGAGAATGTTACAAGTTACCTGTCTATTGCACTAATAGGTAGAACAAAATGCATACCCAAACCAACCGAGGTATTATAAGTTATATGTTTTTGTGGATAAAATGATGTAATGTGCAGTGGTGCTGTGCTTATACAATGAGTAAAATACAATAATGTATTATAATCATTAATGTTACCCTAATCTTTACATTTATGTGGATACATTTAGATGGTAGCCAAAGTGAAGGGATAGTAACTCTTTTCATATATTCACTTGACAGAATTTGCGTTACAATTTCAAATAAATATTTTGTAGTTCATTTAACATCTGGGGGCATATTGATAAAAGCCTGCTAGCTTAGTTTCATGTTGAGTCTATTTGAGATGACGTTGCTAGGTACTATGCATATGCTTTGTTAGTTACTAAATAGTGTTAATTTAGTGGGTACCTCAGGCTAAATCAGGTAACCCTTGTGGGGGACAAGGAAACCGTTCGTTGCTCACTAAACCGTATCATTTGTAATAGAATTAGCTTGGAACTAAGCTAGCAGGGTGAATATGGGGCCAGATGTACTGGCAATTAAATATCAGTGTTAATAACTTAATGTTGGCTCCTAGAAGAGATGGAATAGTTTCTTGAATGTTGGTGGAAGAATTAAAGACGTCTTTTCAGGAGAACTACAGCCAGGTATTACTGGCATTCAGACTGAAACCTGCTGAAAGAAAAGCAGATAAACTACATTGAAACAGTGTCAATCTAATATTAAACAAAGTTAGGCTCTATATGATTTTCATTTTATCACATTGGGGATTGTTAGTAGATAAGCAGTTTTCAGCACTATTTTCTTAATTCAATAAAAGAATGACATTAGCTTTAAAAATAATTTGTTATCACTAGTGCTTTTTGTGGCAATTTTCTTTTTGTTGTTATCAAATGGTCTCAGCTCATAATAAATTACATTAAACACAATGTAATGAATCAACTTCAAGAACTTAAAGGGATAGTTGAGTTTTGGTAAAGAGGGCACTTCACACAATATTTTTTTGTGAGATAATAAAAACCTGACTGTCAAATTTCAAAGAACATACAATTTTAATGACAGAATAAACTTTATTTGATCAAAATCGGTTCAGAAACGGCTGAAATATCCATAAACGTATTTTTATTCAAAATTCTCCGCCAGGGGATATTTTGACTTTTTAGAAAAAATGTAAAAAATGCTTATAGACTACTTTGAAAAAAATCTAAATAGGTTTTTAAAAAGTTGTTGATGATTGAATCATTATTTTAACAAAACATCAAATGCACAATTTTGTATGAAAAATGGCTAAAACCAATGAGTTTTTTAGAGAGCGCCCTCTTGAGTTGTAATGGCTCTTTTTGAATGATCGATAACAGGGGTTTTACTTAGGTAGTCGTTTGTAATTGTATATACTTTTCGAGCATGGTGGAGTTATAACTATTAGTTTGTACCGTAATGGTGCAGGTTTTGGTTACTAAAGTTAAATTTGACCAATACTCAACTATCCCTTTAAATGACCTAAAGAATACAACATACTTTGACACTTATTCCATAGTTGATGACTTGAAACATAGGTCTGCCGAAAAAAAATCCATGAAAATAAACACAGTAGTGATTTAAGACTAGTTTCTGATGCCAAATCTCACTTAGCAGCCAGTTTACGCCCCACCCACATTTAGGGTCCGGAATCGGCAGCGTGATCAACATGTGATTGACAATTCATTGGCTTATGTCATGACGCGTCATCTACAGAATTTAGTTCATTAGTCCGTTCTTTAGATGACGTCACATTTTGGCGATTTAAAAGGGGCATTCCCAGGGGAGAGGTTCCCCTGTGGTAGTATTACTAAGTAGTGGTAGTTATAGTAGTATTGATATTGGTAGTAGTAGTAGCAGTAGTTGTAGTAGTAGTAGTAGTATACATGTATGTATGTTTAAGGTAATGTAAGAGTAACTTTCGAGGGCGCTGCACCCTACAAGCCTTGCTTCTTAGCAGCGCCCTCCATTTTCAACAATTATTTATTACTGATTTGTATATGTGTATTTTATCTATTTCATAATTCCTGTAAGAATGCATTTTGTGTTTCACTTTGTAAAATTATACTTTTGTTGAAAATGAAAAATAAATGAACTGAACTGAACTGAACTGACAATTAGATATTTACTAATTACCCCAAAATTGATTGATTTCATTAGAAATGACTGCCAAATTCTTTTTCTTCGGGAAAAATTACATATAGAGAGCCGAATTGTGAAAATTAGGCCATCTAGACGCTGTAGTTCCTTTTTAAGCAAAGTCATACAATATCCTTTCTATAATAACATTATAATTATGATGTTAAGTGCAAATTTTAGGATGAAATATGCATACTACAATCACATAAATACACACATAAAATCACACAATCCTTAAATAGTTAAGGTATACTATCAGAAAATCAAAAAATGTAAAATGACGTTATCCTCAGATAAAACTTTAATTAAAAAAAGTATAAAAATACATTGCATTATGGATTATAAATCATTTAGCAAGCAGTTTCCTTTACAAGATTTTAAAAAGTAAATACATTACTTTATATAAAATTAGTCTTCATTGTAAAAAAAAAAGGTTTTCCACACATTGCATTTTCTCAATGCACATTTAAAACCATAAAACAATATAGGATTCATAATATAAAACGAAAAAGGCAGCTACGAGTATCATGTTGCATTAAAACAATCGTAAACCCATTGCACATTTATGTATGATTTGTTAAAACAGGATAATATGATGGCTAAGAGAAGGTATTTATTAGTTGCAGCATTTATATGTTAAAGGGAAACAAAAGGCTGTAATTTTTGCTTATTACTGATAAGTGCACATTTCCTTTCACTTCTAATCGTATATTTGCTCTTGGGTATCACTAACAATGGAAATATTCAATTTTTGTTATATCACTATCCACTGTTTTGACTGAACACTGTAGGCTGCCATGTTTTACAACTACTGCATGAAACGTCATCTGAGCGCATCTGAGCATGCACTAACAAAAGCGGGCTGTGTTTAAAGATTTTCTTCATTGATTATAAATTGAGTCGAATTTGGTATGATTGTGAAGGTTATCTTGTACTTTACAAGCCTCGAGAAATTCAGATTTTTTGAATTTTTTAATATATTTTTTTATCGAAATTTAAAATGAGAAAAATTCACCCTCCAAACCAGGCCCAAATTCACCCCGATCTCGCCGCTTAATGTAGGTTGATGACGTATGGCGAGGAAGTGAATTCTCTGCTAAATCGATTGCGCATGCGCGATCGCCGCGATACATCATAGTTTGCGTGCAGTATTTTGTTTACAACAGTGACAACCATCGCTCACTCGTTTTGCAACATCGGAAATGAAGAAGAAAAAAATCTAGAAAATTGCCCAATGTTAGTGTAAAAGTACATATTTTATCGTATGAGTGGTTATTTTCGCAAAATTATAGATTTGTTTGACAAATTGAGAGACGCAAATTGAACGTGCCTCGAAAAAACAAAATGCCCATCAGTTGAATGATACGGAACACGCACTAGAGTTTCAGCGGCCCCGCCCCGCGATCCGAGACAGCTTGTGCTCTAGCTACCTAGCTAGCTGCCGCGCCAACTGCCATGACTGCCTTGTAAGTAATTGCACTTTTAAAAAGTTCCGAAAAGGAACGAAAATGCAAGATTATTACGATCACACCTATTCTAGACTATCTCTTATTTTACTTACATGTTTGTAAGGCTTTTGAAACAAATACGAGAACAATTACCTGCAAAAACAGCAAAAAAATACGCTGATAATCTCGGCCCTAACTTGCTGAATTGAAGCGAGCTACATACACTAACGTCCGCTATAGCTATATACAGGGTGGCCCACAAATAATGGAACGGGGTACTTGCCATACTAAAGACTCATGATGCCCGCCATACTGCATCGAGTAACGATCAACCGTGCGCCATTGTGAGTGTGCGTTCAGCTGTGTATAGACATGATAGAGAAGAAAGGGTACTAACAATGGCGCACGCATTGAACGATACTAGTTGCTATGACGGGAATCATGTGTCTTCATTATAGCAAGCACCCCGTTCCATTATTTCTGGGCCACCCTGTATTGCTGCATGCATTGTCCACCGTATGCGCACGGTCGAGGCTTTGCGCTGCACGTATCATGCATGCCGCCAGCGTTGCACGTCGCACCGCACAGAGTATGATTCAACTCGCAGACTAGGTGATTCATTTACCTATTTTTTACTTTATCATACACATTAATGAATAAAAGAATAACTTTACAACGAATATAAATTGTTGTTTCATTAGTTCAAAAAGTTTCATATATGGTACAGTCGAAAACATGGCAGCCACCAGTGTTCAGTCAAAACAGATGATAGTTGTTTGAAAAACATTATTTCCATTATTAGTGATACCCAAGAGGAAATAAAAGACTAGAAGTGACGTGAATTATGCACTTATCAGTCACAGTAAGCGAAAATGCCAGCGTTTGGGATATAAAGGTTGTGATAAATGCATACATTACTGACAGCACATTATCATTCCATTACTGATAGTAATTATAAAATGCACACCAAAATCAAGAAACACCTTCAAAATATTTGCAAGGTTTTATAAATTAAGTAAATTCTACCAAAAATGGTTTGAAATAAACCATTTTCTTTTTCGTAATTCTATTGATACTAAAATATCACATTGGTTAAGTGGAAATATAACCAAACATTCATTGTTTTTATTGTTTTTCTTCTGAAGAAAATAGCAATAAAAGTTGTAGATATGATGTCCTGACGTTTGATCTGATACTCATACTATTTTCTCATACAAAAATAAATAAAATATATATTTACATTTGACCACTTCATAATGATTATCATATACATCATATAATGTGAACTTAGATACTACTAACATTAACAATATTTTGCAAATTTTGTACATATAATAATTAAAAAAAATAAAACATAGAATGACCACAGAAAGAAATGCAAGTACTTTTGATGTATGAATGTATAAATATAAACTACTGATATTTATACTGCTACTGATGAGTTAGAAGTACATTTGTGAACACATATCTTATCAGTTGCTTATGATGTTTAGATACTATTCTACCAGGATTGGAAACTCATTTGCCAATATAAAATAGCAGTACGTTTGTTTGTACAGCGTACAACCAATTATCATTTTATTCTACAAGTTCAGTTGCTTGTAAATCATTTCAAAATGCACTTGTGTTACAGCTGACGAGTTATAATGAATTTGAATTATGTACTTTAAACAAAGTAACTTTACAATAAAATATGTACCTCTGGTACATTGTTTGGTCAGATAGTCATCTGCATTACTCTTAATATAATTAGTATGTTCGATTGTTTATCATACATTATAAGTCAGCTGCATATAATAATAAGATGTACTCGTTGTAATTTTAACATAGTTCATGAGTCAGTTGCATGCAATAAATACGATGTACTTTAGTAATGACTATAATGTAAGTTGCGTAAAATTATTAAAACATTATACGGTTACAATTGATAATCTGTTCAATTATGATGAATTTCCCATACGTTGACCAGTTATGACGAAAGTAGATTTGACGATCAGTTACATATATCTCACAAAGGTGATGAATGCACACAATGTCTACATGTCGATATTAGCAGCTGGCATTAGCAGAGTTATGATGAGTTAGATGATCTTCTGTTAATATGTTGTCAAGTCACTTGCTTCAAATGCGTGTGGCAGGAAGATGGCAAACAAGCAAAAATAAAGCGTCTAAATCACGATGCATGGCATGGCGTGGCATGAATGGAATGCATTCCCAAATGTAATCTGTCATATCACACGTTAAGCGTGACGCATCTACCTGTGCGTCCATTCGTAGTCACTGCATCTGGCTCAACACACACGCCATCATCGTCTTCCTTAGCATTCGTCCTCGTATGATCACCGACCTCATCAATCTCATCGAACACCGCCGGGTCTGGGAAGTCGTGGACGATGACAATAGGGTTCGTGTGACAGCTATTTTCCAATGGGCTCTCAAGGGTTCCTCCTGTTTCATCCTCTTCCTCCTCGCTCGTCGAAAATCGCGGAGTGTGCGGTCGACTGGTTATGGGCGATGAGGTGCCCGGGAGCGGCCGGTCTCCCTGCTGGTGTAAGAGGGGTGTGTCCTCATTAGCCAGGTCATGTGACACCTGTCTGTTCGACCCCTCGTACGGCACGTTCAGCTCGATGTACTCCTGGTTATATGGGAAGAAAACGGGAAAGAAATTGGTTACGTGCAAGGTAATGTTATATCTACACATTTTATTTGTGGTTTATATGATTCCTTTTAAGGTAGTTTGGATTCGTAAATCGGATGCGCAGTGTCATCTTGCGAACGCTCTGCACACGGTGTGTAATACACACAGACTCAGTATTATGTAATGCACACAAACTGGCTGGCCTAGTTCAAAATGGCGATCTGCAGTGTAGCATTTCCATGCTTGACCATCTTTAATAGGATAAATATGTTCAACATTTGTTTACAAAAGGGTTGTAATGTTTCATTTTCAACAGAATGGGAAGCCTTCTGTATTCCATATCAATGAAAAGCTGATTTTATATATTCATCAATGGAAATTTGTTTGTCTATATATCATTGGAAAAAAAGAATTTGTATTGAACATCAAATCAAATTAAAATCAAAATGAAATATCACAGTTTTGTTTCATTGAATCAGAAAAAAAAACATGAGCCATATTTCCACTATAAAAGGTGGTTCGTAAGTCAGATGTATATCTTGCAAATGCACCGTGCACTGTACGTAATGCACACTGGCTCAGTGTTATGGAGTGTGCACAAACTAGCCTATAGTTCAAACTGGCAATCCGCAGCTAGTGTAGCATCCCTAAGCTTGATAACACAACACATACCGTTCTGACAGCCGCTTCCAACATATCCCCTAATCTGATGGCCAGGTCTGTGAATGTAGGTCTGTCCTCAGGCTCAGGGGTCCAGCACTCCTTCATCGTGTCATATCTGCAACCAAAAATGTCATGATGATTATAATATGATGAAATGACTAATACCACATTGAAGATGATTAAATGATATATTGGACAAAGATTATAATGGGATAAAATTGGATGATAATAAAGCAGTTTATAAAGGGATATGATTTTATCTTAGTGAAAGCTACAGGAGACGTTTATAAATATAAGCCAAATCATTAGTAACAGCTAGAGATGGTAAATGAGCAGTTCATTACGGGCACAATACGGCAACAGTTCTTTCATGCACACGGTTTGAGATGATTCAGCTCAGTCTGCAATATTAATGATAATGATAATAATAGGTTCGATTTATATAACACTTAATATGATACAATATCATCTCTTAGAGCTTATCCCTGAACAATGTCTAATTTCGAATTTATATTTCAACAAAAATATTCATCTAATTGTATCCATTAGTATCTCAGCATCTGAATTAACATCTCACGATCGGTTCTCAAGATATCACAAGAACAAATAAGAGAAAGACAATACAGAATATATACAAGAGAAGCAAGAAAAGTGTTATATAGTCAAAACCAAGGTCAAGGCTTTGGCGCTCAAGGCCTGGACCAGGGCTTTGAGAACATCAAGGCAAAGGCAAAGGCCATGCCCGAGACCAAGACCAAGTCTGTGAAAAAGACTTACATTCCGACTGGTGCATGTTCGGGGGCTGTCATCCGATAGCCTTTCTTGATCTTGTCGTAGAAGTTCTCATCGATGTTAATCCCTGGATATGGAGATCCTCCAAGAGAAAACACTTCCCATGAAAAGACACCATAAGCCCAACTGCAGAAAATGAAGAAGACGCATATGTTAACTGAGCTACATAAGTAATAGTGGAACCTTGTTATGAAGAGCTCTGATAAAGTAAAACAAGGTAATTTTACGGGAACAAGCTCCTTATATTCTTTTGTTTTTTTTGCCCTGATATAACAAGGTATCCAATCTTCATGGTCCCAAGCTGTTCATTTTAAAGAGAAATAGAGGTTTCACTTTTAAATATAGATGGAAAGAGCTTTTGAATCTTTGTCTTGGGCCTGCAACGAGTTGTTTGCTGTTTGGTCTAAAAATCTGATGATAGTTATTGGAAGGTAAGTCAAAATAGCAGAGCTTTCGAATCTAGCAGATCCTTCCTCTGGGCATGAATTGACGAGAAATACACATAAACATTGAAATATATACAGAACTACATATAGTTATTGGTTTAGCTTACACTCAGATCTGATGTGAGGTCTAGATCTTGAGTCCTGGGGCTAGACGTTAATGCAGGAAAAGCACTACTGCACTTCCACTGATTTATATACACTATGCTAGTTATGCCCTGCCACAAGGGAGAGACTGGTGAAGGAGACCAATGATTTTTACTTGGGACACTGTAATAAATATTAGTCAATACTAATAGGAACCATGCTGAAATCGAAATCAAGTGGTAATGGATCAATAAATTTAAACAAGCTTAAGAAAACAGTACAACTTTATGATTGCTATAGACCTAGCTGTTAGCAGGCAATCAAAATACTGAGCAAATGCATGATCATCATGATCACGTGGCTATACTCTCTTTTCCAAGATAAATCATAAATTGACAACAGCAACTTATATTTTAGAGCCAATTATTCTCATCGACTTAATGATTAGGCGGGGACTGTTTCGCGCCCCTTGGCTAAGATTGGACTTGATCTAGATTTTAGGACTCAATGAATGCTCGATATTAAGACCTGATGTCAAAGGTCTTGGAACCTAATAGGTCTTGCCTACATTATTAACCCCTTCATGACTGGTCCCAAAAATACCTGCCGTCTACAATCTATGGCATGACGTAATTTTATCGCTTGCTGAAAACCGCTTCTGATGGCCTGACATGCGGTGCGAGTTTTCCCCTCTCAAGCCTGCATCCAGGAGATTTTTATCAGTGTTGACACTTTCTTATCACTTGCCCCTCTCTCTATGATAGCACTGGGCCTCGAGGGGCAGTAAACACAGCTGGGATTATTGACAGTAGTGACAAAACTGTCAGAAACTGATAAGAATGTGACTGAGTTGATTACCACGATGGTGGAAATCAAACTAACGACAGAATCACCTAATGGAAAATTCATGTTATATCGAAACAAAGTAGTCTTGATTTGATTTGATTTTAGTTCATTCATTTATCTCAAACGTAATCCCATGAAACAAATAATAATACAAATGATAAAGAAATACATTAATGGAATATTAAACATTAAACAAGTATAACTAATAAATTAATTAGCATAATAGTAAAGTTTCCAATATTAATTCAAAACAGTCTTAAATACTTACACATCACTGAACATGGTGAAGACTTTATCAAAGACAGATTCGGGAGCCATCCACTTGATAGGAAGCTTTCCTTGCTGCATATACAAATGTAAGAATGTAATATAAATATATTAAAGTATACATTTATTAGCCTGGGTGTTCCTTTATCACTGTTCTTGGCTACAATGATTCCTGAGGAGTTGAGATGGTGTGCAAGATAATTGTATGGGTTTGAACTGTACCAATAGCGACCAGAATTATAATTAATACAATGCATGAATGTGCTCCACCAATAAGATGTGTGCTATACAAGAATGTTTTTGTTTAATATTATTGGAAAACAGAAATGCAGTACAGTACTATCTTTTCCAAAATGCACAATTATTTGCACACACTATCACATGAAAGAAATACATAACTTGAATATGATGACGAAACTGAAACAGAGTAAAAGGATTTATAAATATATATACTATTTATACATACTATACGTTTATAGGCAATCAATATTTGGCATTTCTCAATCAGTTATCACAACTATAACACACTTAAAATATCGACAACAAATATGACCATGAGTGAAAATTTATCTTAAGAACATCTATCTTGGTTAGCATTGCATACAGAATTGAACTGTTTAACAATTTTCTTCTGATAAAAGCCATTGAAAAATTTTGTTTATAAACCTTGCCACTTACTTTAAAAATAAATTGGTGTTGAGGCTTGATAGCTTGATAACTGCTAATGAGGCCCACATAATTGGATTGGATAAGTTTTTATAGTGGGCAGTTCTTACAAAATGTGGATTCCAACTCCTTAAGATCTGTCTGCTGATTAAAGACAATTTGTATTTTTTAAACAAACCTTGCCACTAGCTATGTAGTCTGGATCATCATAGAGATGCCTCGCTAAACCAAAATCACAGATTTTAGCTACACAACCGTCGTTGAGCAGGACATTCCTAGCCGCCAGATCTCGATGAATAACCTGAAAAAGGTAGACAATTATTTTTCATAGGATGCAGAACTGCTAACTAGAATATTATATCCATAAGTAGTATGTTTTGACAATTTTCTGGGGACGTTTTGATTTGAGTGAACTGGTACATTTTTAAATTTTATATAAAAATTGTAGCGCACATTTTAATGAATTCAACACACATAAATTAATTTCTGAAATGAACTCATAGAACAAAGAAGCTATACAGAAGGAATAATGAAAATGTAATACTGAATAAGAATATTGTATAAAGTTAAGAATAAAATCCTTTATTGATGAAAGGTTGTTGCAGACCCAGCTTAGTGGTTATCTTATATAAAATAGATAAATGAAGATTGTTTTTAAAGGGTGACTAAATTACAAATTCATGTTGACTTTTGTTGATCTGTAATAATGAATACATCACATATCTTTTGACTATTTGATGTACACTTTTGTCATATTTTTAATATTATTTTTTCTATTAATTTTATTCTACCTGCTAAGCTCCACCCCTAAAAAAACCCTCCAGCATTGACTTTTGTGACATCATAATACCATTCAACCATCAGTTAGCTAGATAAACATGAACAAAAGATATGTTCTCACCCACTAAGTACCTTGTTGCATTAGCATTGGATGTTTTCATTGAAACCCTTCTTTTCATGGTGAGTGGGCATTGTATAAAACATGCAATGCTATTGTGAACAGGTGGTGAGTTGATAGGAAGGGAATTACCAATGTCTTTTGTTCATCTAGCTGACTGATGGTTGATTGGTATTATGTCACAAAAGTCAATTGCTTCTGGAGTTTTTTTTAGGGGTGAAGCTTAGCAGGTAGAATAAAAAATAATAGAAAAAATATGACAAAAATGTACATCAAATAGTCCAAAGATATGTGATGTATTCATTATTACAGATCAACAAAAGTCAACATGCGTTTGTAATTTAGTCACCCTTTAAGTATAGATCTAAATCCTTTAGTAAAAAGTTGCAAATGTCTTACAATCAAAATTTCTCACTTTCACCCTGCCATTGATCAAATATTAAAATTCTTTTGTTATATTTTCATGGACCTGGGTTATTGTAACTAATTTGATAAATAAAGATGACTGATATATAATGCCTTGCCATCAATAAGAATGGCTTGCAAATGCTTATGAAAATGTTGAGAAAACGATGATAATAATGCTTTTCTAGGCTGGCGAATTTTAGGAGCATGTTCCTAATATACGCAGCACCGATATATGGCTGCGAATGCTTACAAAACACATCCAAATGTCTGGCAATCCCCTTGTGATCATTGCAAATTGGTGGCGAATTGCATTCGTAAGCCCATTCACCACCATTTTCGCCACTGTGTGAGAGCAGCATTAACCCATCAAGGACGAGAGCTATTTTAAGGCAAAATTTATCATTGTTTTCCTCTACAAATTGGCAACTTCAAATTTTTTTCGAATATACTTTTTGGTGGGTATTTACATTCTTGGAGGCCAAGAACTCCATCCCCCTGGCAACCTGGAAGCAGTAGCAGAGCAGATCATCCACTGTGATAGGATCATCCTGATAGGCTTTTGGACTATCTTGCGTTATAACCTGTTAAGAAAGAGAGTCAATATAGGGCCTAAATTTTCGATCCTAGCAGAATCTTCTTCAGAGGCTAAGTGACAATGATACATACAAAAACCACATATATATACACAAATAAAGTGCACATGTAAACAACTAAGAAAAGGGGCAGAGACATGGAACTATAAAGAGGCTGTGAGTAGCCAATTAGACTAATACAGGTATAGGATAAGTCTCTAGTCAGTTATATTATATAGGCATGTTTGCCTTATGAGGCTCTTCAGTAACGGCTCGTTGCGCACTCAGTTACAGTAGCTGTTGTGTAAATATAATTCTCAGTTTTGTATAGAGCATAACATAATTGTAAATGCACATCCCTATGTATGCGCTTGTATTATTACCCTGGTAATCGATAACACTGTTGTCATGTGCAAAAACATTATAATGATGGGAAAATGTAATAATAATTGTTTAATTGTCCATACATACATGCAGAATAGTCTGAGAATTTCATGGCATATAGAATAATAATAATTATATGGACATTTCTATATCGCAGCTACTATAAATATAAACTCTACTGAGCTTAAAAAGTGGACCATTTCAGGAAGATGGCCTCTAGAAGACAGGTTGGTACAAACAGGTGAAAATGTGATACAACAAATATAAGTGGTCACTACAGAGAGGTAGCAACTAATGCCTAGGTCACAAATGCTCCGGGCGCCGTACGTTTTTCTCCCTACGGCTGATTTTCTATTTTTGAAAATTGTGATATTGTACGATGTCTGTGGTATCTTAGAGTATCAGTCACATATTTTCCGGGGCCTGTACGATGACTTTTAGCTTAAAATAAAAACATAATCGCACGGCTCCGTGAGCATAATCTTAGTGCCCATACAGTGCCTTACGGTGCTCTTGCTGTGACTCCATGGTACCCATACGGTTTGAGTGGTCTCAAAATCGTACGATATTTTAAAAAGGCTGCGGTCTCGTGCTGTGCCCATGCGGTGCCTGTGTGATGCTCTCTACGATGCGTTAAACAAAATATGCATCGTACAGCGAGGAAAAACGGCGAGCGCACGATAGCCACCGCACCCTTGCGGGCGCCGCAAGATTCTCGCAAGATTTCACCTAAAAGTGGTATCGTACGGGCGCCGTATCCCAAATCGGAGCATTTGTGACCTAAGCATTACACAGGTTTTTACTTTATTCCTGATATATTTAGGTCTATATATTAAGGTTTCTTTACCTGATCATAAACAGGCTTCATTCTCCTGTCCACGGTTCCAGATAGTGCGGGGGACGATGAGTTACCAGTGCCTCCTGTACCACTGGAAAGGCCAGAATGGCCACCGGTAAACTCAGCGGTGGCGCCCGTGAAATATTTCCTCTTGGAGCGCAAAAAATCCAGTAGATTGCCCCGTCCACAATATTCTACAATAGCCTGCACAGGGCCTGGAAAAAGAGAGTATTAATATTAATGAATATTTTGCTCCATTCTTATTCATTTTAAGGTCGTTTATATATTGGCGTGACAGAAATCTTTCTAACAACTAATTGCTACAAATGTTATTAAAAAAGATATTACCGTTATTCTGCATTCCTTTTCTATAACTAATTAATTGTCAACGTGCAGTTTAATATTTCAATATCTTCTGTTTTCAGGTTTTTCCTAAAATAAGTTCATGTAGTTTCACAAATGTTCTCTCTCTGTTTAGTGCAACTGACTAAAATTGTTCATATGTCATGTAGATCAAAAAGAAAATGTTCTTTAATTAGATATTACATTTCGTCAGTTAAAAAAAAGGAGGGCGCTAGTTCACATTCAACACTTCAGAAATAATTGCTTTTAAGGATCAGAAGCATCATAGAAACCAAATAAGCAAAACAACAAACAAAAAAAGCATCTGTAAACACTTTCGACCGTTTCGATAGTATCTAAATTCGGATTCTAAATCCTCCATAGTATTCTAATTTGGATACTTCACGCGATCGATCAGGACAAAAGCAGACATCAATTTACTTTTTTTTTCACTAGGTAAACATTAATCCTTTTCAATGAAAATCTCACATATCATGTTTAAGAATCTTACTATGAAATTGGTTAATGAATGAAGTCTTAATATCGCTTTAGGGGGAAAATATGAAGTTAATGGATCACTACAATCATAATTACCATCCTTTGTACATGCTCCCAGAAAGTTGACGACATTGATGTGTTTTCCAATGTGACCTAGCATCTTGAGTTCCATCCAAAGGGCTTTCTTTTCTGCACTTGTCGCCCCAGCTACTCAAAAGAAATAAGTTAAATATATGTGGGGTTATATTGAAAAACTTATAAAGGCAATTCATATTCATTTTCTGGTTTGTATTTAAAGCAATCTTCTAGTTAAAAGATTTCTATATCAGCTTTGTTTTCTACACTTGTTGCACCAGCTCATCAAAAGAAATAAGGGAAATATATGGAGCGTTAAGTGAAATAAATTTGTTACCAATTCAAAGGCATTTTCTGCTTTGTACATACTTATAGCAAACTTCTGGTTAAAAGATTACTATATAAACTATTTCAACTAGCACCTGCTAGAATCCTCTCCAGGGAGTGGAGAGAGTGCACAATAAAGTGCAGATGTGTATCCTAAGGCCGAGGTAATAATCATTGTAGATACAGGTCCCTCTTGGAGAACAGAGTAAAGGCACTAAAGGGGCTAACCTGGATAAATAAGACTACCCAAAATACCCTATATTGATTAGTTTGTCAATAATGTTTTATGCAAATTTTCTAAAGCTGTTATTCAGCTGTAATATAATGATTATTATGCCTCATATATGTAAGGCTGGTTCGGGGGATAATGTCACGATGAGATGCACAATAAAAAAAACTCTCTCTCTTAATTCAAGTAGTCTGCCTACAGGCAGGTTTAAAACTCATCAAAATGAAATTTCTCTAAGTGATCGTTCTTTAAAATCTGCATACGGTCCTTGTGTTACTGAGTCAAGAAGCATTATCCGCTTCCTTCCTCTTGGTCTTTTCCAATCAAGTTGACACTCTATTACAGTTTTCAAGAGATTATCATGTCTAAGTATGTGTGTAAGCCATGCACACATGATAAAAACTCGAGACTTGAAGATTAAAATGGAGAAATTAAGTCTCACCTTTGACTTGTTTTACTGCTACAGTTATGTGTCTATCAGTGCCGTCTATGCCAACAGCCACAGCTTTGATCACTACCCCGAATGCCCCTTTACCAACGGCCTTGCCTGAAAAATAGAAGAGTAAAAATAACAAAATCATATTAAAAAGCTATAAAGAACATACACATGGTCACTTTGCAAATTGGACATTGGACAATTGGACATACATGTATACCATCAATTGCTAAAGCCCTTGTAACATATGACTGGATAGCGTTAACGTTCGCCCGACGGAGAGTAACATTTTCAATCCATTCATCTCCCGTTGTATGCGTTTTTTGCCCATTCTGTGTGTTTTGCAATTGTGTTCCTTGTCAGGCGATGTACGTTGTTTTATCCGGCAGAAAGTTTTGTGCATGCAGCAATTGAGATAACTTTCACCACTGGATAATTTGATTGCGCAAATTTTGTATCCAACGGGCATCTGTTTACGCTATCCGGTGATATGTGACAATTACACCCCTTAAAAGACAAGATATTTTCTACCATGACATGAATGCTTGGATACATAATTATGCATTAAATTGTCAAGGGACAAAGTGCAAAGCTCTTTGATTCAGAGGTGAAATATACATGCATATTAGTATGTTTATAATATAGCTATATATTTGACTATTTCAGCAAATAAAAAAGAAATTTCCATATCGACTTAACGGTAATTTTGTGGTGTAACTAGGTCACATTTTGGTGGACGTCAGTGTTCCTTTTTGAGTAATGGTGTGGGCAATCAAGCATGAACAAATCTCAAACATTAGCACACTTACCAAGACTCAATCTTTCACGCGGAAACTCCCATCTGGGGTCATATGGCAGGTGTTCGTAGGGGTCGTCCGGGTTGTTGATGGAGTATAGGGACATCATGCGAGATGCACGTGGATGTATGGACACTTGGCTCATACGAGACGCTCTGCGCTCGCCATTGTAATGATGACGACACTAGAATAGGGTAAAAGAACTGATGAATATACAGTGGCATAGCTACAGGGAGGGGTAGAGGGGGGGGGGGGGGCATATGCCCCCAATAATTTGACAATAACAATAAACATACAGGGAAAGTCTTTAAAAGTATAAAAAGAAAAACATAAGATGTGCTCCCATCAGTAATTTGCGAGCCCTTGCAATCAGTTCATTGCAACCATTCCATGCCGCTATGAATGTAGATACATTTGTTGACATATAGGGAACAATTGTTTTCGATTAATTTGCTAAAGACCATTTTAGCATAGAAACAAGACAATAAAACACTCTTTCACTATAAAACATACACTCACAGAAAACATGAGTGTACATTCAATACTGAAGACATGACACTCTTCATTATCTAAATGGCCATGCAGCCACTTTAATCCCTAATTTTCCTATGGAAATCTGGGGGCCCTGCATTAACTATATTAGGATTGCACAACCTAGTGGGGAACAGGTTGATATATCTCACCTTCCACAGTACAAACACCAGGATGGCAAGCAGGAAGATAAACATGGCTGTGGAAGCACCAACGACCACATTCCTGTCAAACCAAGGCTCAGTCGGTTTCTCTCCTGAAAAAAAATCAACAACAGGGCCTCTTTTTTTAACAAAGGAAATTAAATTTTGGGACCAGGAAACAAATGTGATCCTATATTATATTAGTGTTCCTCATAGTAAGATGCCACTCAATACAACTTTGCACATAAGTTTATCAGTAACAGAAAGCAAAAAATCTGGGAACGACAACCATCAGAAGGGCTTTGTACGTACCTCAGTGAACAGATCAGTTGGTCTAGCAATTCAGGTTTGACTCCTATCTACTAAAGCCCAACACACACAGAGCCGACTAGACCCGACTCCAGTCGATCTGACTAGTTTTCAGTCAGACTAGCATCAGACCTGGTCAGTCGGAGCTGATTTAACATGTTGAATCAACCCCGACAAGCTTCCGACTGGCAACATTTCAGTTGTAAGGCAATAAATGCACACAGAGCCCATTCGACTGAAAACCAGTCAGATTGGGTCAAGTCAGCTGTCTGTGCCGAGCTTAAAGGGGACCGCCGGGCATTATAAAAACCAATGCTTAGTAGTTTTGGTACTATAATTGAATATCAATCAATTATCAAATCAATGCAATTAATTACTAAGACTTACGGAACCACTGCTATCTATAGTGGTTCGCGCGCACGACTTTGTTTGCACGACCGCTCAATCAATACGCGTACGTTATATGGCAGTATGTGCGATTTATTGCATAGTCCATGCGATAGTTTGTATCGTTTCGGGCATGCAGACAATACGCCCGTGTGCGCTCGCATGTACACACTCCAACGGCAGTGTTGGGGTGGATGGTACACACAATGCCCAGTGCTATATAATAGCCACCGCACCATGCACAATGCATAATACTCTGCATGCAGACTTATATACGCGATAGATGCTGTTTCTGAACGCCAAGTAGATATTTTATTCGCTGCACACAAGAGATTTTCGAGATTGTCTCTGCTTGCTGCGATATATCGTAGGTGCTTCCGATAACAGGATCGTTAAGTGATATCGTTATCGGAACTGCGCTGACAGAATGCCCGACAGGTGATATTAAAAATGATTCCCTGGTGATGTACAAATACTTTCAGTATCACAGACTTGTTTTGTATGTTCATTTGGGATATGTCTTTGATGTAAGAGAGCTAAATCTCTGCCTGGTGGTACCCTTTAAGTCGAACGTTCTATGCTCATTTTTATATAAATATACAAAATTTAAAGGGATGCCTGTAAAGTGACTCCACGAAAATTACTTGGAGCTTCCTTGTTTCACTTCTACCGTGTTGTTTATCTTAGGCTATGGTCACAACTCAGAGCAGCGACCGACCGATTTGTAGCCTGCTCGGTCGCCGCTGGAATTTAGGCATCGCCCAACAATTTTTGGAGAAGTCGAGCAGGCTGTAGAGCCCCAGTGATGCCTGGGCGGTGCCTTGTCGATTTCCCGTCGGTCGCCGGTCGATTTCACGTCAAAACTGGGCGAAATTGGGGAGCTTCTCCGCGCGGCGTCCCGGCAGTGACCGACCGATGACCCACCGATTCCCGGGCGGTCACTGCCGGGACGCCGCGTGGAGAAGCTTCCCGATTTCGGTCCAGTTTTGACCTAAAATCGACCGGCACCGAAGGGAAATCGACAGGGCACCACCCAGGCATCGCTGGGGCTCTACAGCCTGCTCGACTTCTCCAAAAAATTGTTGGGCGATACCTACATTCTAGCGGCGACCGAGCAAGCTACAAATCGCTCGGCAGCCTTTGACCTAAATCGCTCAACAGCGACCTCTCGATTAGGTTGGTGCCCGGTCGGCGACTGCAAGGGCACCGAGCGTATTTTGGGCGGCGAGTGAAAAGTGAGCAGGCGCCGCCCAAATTTAAACTCTGCGCTAAAACTTCAGCGGCGACCGAGCGATGCCTAAAAACCAGCGGTGCCCGGGCGAAATTGGCTAAAAACTCGCCACCCGGCCGCTGAGCAGGCTACTTTTAGGGGTTGTGACCATAGCCTTATGGGTTAGATTTTTTTCAAATGCCCCTTTAGTATGACGATATCTATCATTCAGCTCAAGATCGTTAATGAACGGTCATAAACCTCATAGACGTCATACAGAAATTTGTTGTAAAAGCTGACGCATATTCAGGGGCGGATCTAGCTTTTTGCTAAGGGGGGGGGGGGGGGGGGTTCGACCCAATGACGATGCGGATACTGTGTGGGTCTGGACACATGATGGCGTTTTTCTATGCACATCACATTTTCACTTGGCAGCCCAAGTGGGGGGGGGGGGGGTTTAAACCCCCTAAACCCCCCTCCCCCCCCCCCCCGTAGATCCGCCACTGATATTTTCGCTTTTTTAACCAGGAAAGCAGTGTTCTTTTTCAATGAAACTTTCACACATCATTCAGACATATCTTACAATGATTTTGGTACAAAATATCTGACACTTTACATGTGCACCTTTAACATACTTACCAACTTTAAGCAAACGATTTTCTTGCGATTGGCCAATTTCATTGACTGCTTCGCAAGTGTACGTCCAACTACCTCCGGCAACGTGGACCAGGTCGTGGGTCAAGTTTCCAACCACGTTTTCTTTAATCACAACCTCTTCCCCAGAAGGAGATGCTTCACGGAGTTCCACTCTCGGGATCGGAAGGCCGCTCGTCACCGTACACAAGACCGTAACGTTGTCTCCTTCGGTTACTTGTGATGATCCAATGATAATCTCAACCGTTGGACTCTCTGTGTGAGAAATTGAGTTCATTCAAACATTAGAAAAGTAAAAATTCGAAAAATCAAAGATTATAATCCAAATGTGAATAGCAAACATTGACATTTATAAATAATTAAAGCATGATTTTCACTGTACTAATGGCTGTAACATTGTCTCTCTCAGAGACTTCTGCCACTCCAATGATGATCTGAAGTATGGGAACTGTGTATACATCCAATTTAGCTCTTCTTTTAATAATTATTGATAAATATTCCCTAAATTATAAACAATTATTATCTGAAAATTGCCTGTTTTACTTACCACGTATGCTAACGTTAAAAGCTTGGCTGTCTTCACCCCCGCGATTCTCAGCAACACACTCGTACATTCCGCTCACCACCAGAGGAGGGCGGTTTTGATTGTAAGTGAGCACGACGGTGTCGTTGGATTCCACTATTCTCGTCTCCACTGGGGAAACAACGTCGGGGATGCCATTTCGCTGAATTCGCTGAAGGCTGATGTTTGGTACGGGACTTCCCGTTGCGATGCATTGAATATAGAGGTCTTCCGTAATCCGGTCCACGTGATGCGAGGTTGGTGCTGAGATAATCTTTGGACCGATCACATCTTCAAAACAATAAAAGAGACATTTATAATGAATTCTTATTGAACCAAAAATTGTATGAGTATCACGATTTGTTTATATATTTCTTTTCTACATCTCATTTCCCGACAAAAAAAAACAAATCTCTAAAACAAATTCTTTAAGAATTATGACATATATTTGTATTTTTGTAATATATCAATTGTTTCAGTTACTGAATCTGATATTGAGATACCATTTACCTTTTACTTCAATGTTCTGGGATGCATTCAGTCGCAAATCAGCATCACTGTCCACGCGCGCTACACAAACGTATTCTCCCTCATCTTGTCGTTGCGCATGATGGACCACAAGTGTTGACGAAAGAGAATATGGGTGTCCACCCTCTAAGATGGAATACTTAGAACTGTTGGATATCCCTTCATCTAGCGGAGGTTGAGAAGCATTTGCAAGGGGATTGACAAAGTGCCAAGTGATGACGTCGAAAAGAAATTGAGTAGCGTTGCACGCAAGTGTTACGCTGTCGTTAACATAAACTCTGGCCTGTTCAGCTGCCACATTTATACCATTCTCATCATCTGTATTAATGAAAAGCAGAGAAGATGAATAAGCTGAAATGAGATATGTATGCCATGGATATAATAATAATAGGTTAGATGTATATAGCGCCTAATATGATACAATATAATCGCTAAGCGCTTTACACCATTATTACCCCGGTCATAGGATACAATGCCATTCCCTGGGGGGCATTCCTTCCAAGCGGTGCAAGAGCATTGAGAAGAGCATTCACGTAAGGCTTTCACCTCCTACCAGGTCCCCATTTATACACCTGGATAGAGAGCATCAATTGTGGATTAAGGACAAAATCTTAATTTTAATTATTAGTCTTACCAAGTATTTTCATGTTGATCTGCGTTGTAACGTCATCAAACGCATCTGACGTTGCGTAACATCTAAACTGCTTCCAGGTATTTGCTTCGATAGTCAGCGTAGCGACACTCCACTCTTCTGTGTACTCCACGATTTCATTCTCCTCGGAGGGTCTTATGGGATACCAGTCAGTGTCAGGGGATGAATTGCATGAGAGATCTGCAGACATATCATCGCCACAGTCCTTGTACTGCCACATCAAGCTATTTCCCACCAGAAAAAAAAGGAGTACAGTGAGATTAGTTTACGAGCTGCATATAATGCCCGCATCAACACTTGATGCCATGAATCACTTCATATCATATCTTGAAATAGCATAAACATCATGCTTTACCAATTTAGCCCTATACCAAAATAATTGATGTTTATGTTTTTCCTTTTTATTGATTTATTCCACTTTTGATAGACCAATAAGTAATATGACACTCCGCCACCTTCCACCATGCTCTGTATGCAAATAATACAAATATATCTACAGACTTAGCAAAACATTAATATTAACAGAAACAAATTATACAACATACACAAATTGAATACTTAGTTTGCCCTCAAAATTAAATATTTTGATGAATTGGAATCGTAGCAATGTTTAAATAATTTTCTAGTTACCTTGGCAACGGTTTTCCAAAAGCTTGACATGTTAGGCTGTACATCTCTCCTTTGATGAAGAAGTCGTGTTCTGAACTATTAAGTAGAGTTTTTGGTTTGGGATCCACCGTGATATTAACCGAGGGAGGCACTAAATGGGGAGAGAAAGAAATACTGTATTACTTCAAACATAGAGAAACTGACAAGAAAATGAGCAAAGCAAAAAAGGATTTCCCTGGGATTTCAACGCGCGCTAGACCTCTGGCTTGCCGAAAATGTGCTCTAACAACTGAAATGGAAATCTCATTACAGATATCTTAACTTCCAGGGGGGATGTAGCCCTTATTCCCGCCTTGTACAGCTTTACTGAAGTAGAACATATTATAATGTCATTAATCATTCCAAATGCTAACTGAATAATTTCTCCAAATGTATTTAGGGCCTAGAAATAATTAACTAGTTTGATCATCGTCAAACTCACCTAAAACTTTCAGGTAGAAGGTGATGTTGCTGGTCTCATACTCATTCCAAACGCTCACAGTGTAGTTCCCCTCATCGCTATCCCACACACTGTCGAAGCACGCATCCAGATAAATCATGCTCTCCTCTCCATCAGTCAAGGCTGTACCGTTGAAGTGGAGAGGGCGCTTTCCGTACGTAGTGGCGTTCTCGGGAACTTCCACCATCGGGTATGCCGACACATTGAACCTAACGCACATTGCAGTGCCTTTGACTGCCTTGACTTCCTGCCAATCAAGTGTACCGTTGGGCAAGTGATATATGTGCGCATAGCCTCTTTCTGCAATGAAAATTTATTATTAAAAAACCCAAAGATCACTTATTATTTCATAGCATAATAATGTTAGAACATTCTCTGAGATATGACCACATTGGTAAACCTTGAATTGAACCCACAACATGGGATTCCCTGTGATTATATTATATTATTACTCAAATATAAAACTGACACATTAAATTGAACGTTTTGAAGTGAGAAGTGCATGTGCACTGCACAAAGCATTCTTTCTTCAATTGAATTAATTTGTAAAAAAAACACAAACATCATCGAATAAAACATTAAAACATTGTCTAGGATTTTGACCTATTCATATGTGCAGAGTGTGAACATCTTGCTTTCTTCAAACAAGGGGGTGTTTCACAAAGATCCTAAGTTGAACTTAACTCTGTTGCTTGTAAGTATCGGCTTCCATGGTGGTGTAGATAATACGTGTGGTTTGCGGTTGCACCATGTATAAGGAGAGGATTGGTTAGTCCTGAGAAGGACTGTTGGTATTCTTTCTAGGATAGTCCTAAAAAGGACTGTTGGTAGTCCTGGAAAGGACTGTTGGTATTCTTTCTGAGCTTGTAGTTCTGATAAGAACTACAGCGCCGGTATAGTTATTGTAAGGAGAGGGTTGGTGGTAGGAGGGGTTCGACGTTTCGAACGGGTTGACTGTCCGTCGTCAGGACTAACCAATCCTCTCCTTATACATGGTGCAACCGCAAACCACACGTAACTCTAAGTTGGACTTAAAAGGTATGGTAAGCCATTTGTAGCCTTGGAATAAAATATATTTAAAAGCAAAAATGCAAATAATTTAGAATGTTCATAAATTTTACATGAAGAACATGAAATCTCCTCGATGATAGAAAAATATTAATGATTTGAAACAATTACAGTTTATGCCTTTTAAAAGTACTTTTACCATTTTTTTCTCAAAGAAACAGCTTTTCATACTTTTTAAGTCAAACTTAGAGTTAAGTTCAACTTAACAAAATGGTATTGTATTTCAGGAAATTATATTTACTGGCCTGATCAACTAGGTCACAAGCCCTGTCAAAAAGACCACGTTTTTTTCTTTCACCATCTCCTCATTTGGTGCGAGCTTTTACTCACCTAGCACCGTCACAGATATCGTTGCATTCTCAGACTCAGCGATGTTTTCCGAGTAGCAAGTGAAGGCTCCATTCATATCTAGTTCGGCCTGTATGTGGAGCGTATGATAGTACAGCACACTTTGCTCACTTTCAAAGCCGATATTGAGCAGATTGTCTGGATCTTCATTCTTTAAAAGAAAAATATGATAAACATGTTTCAAATTTCATTACAATTGTTGAGTTTTCTGACTTTCAGTAGCCTGTATTTTCTTGGTAGCATGTGATCAATTCTAGTAGCATGTGATATTTGAAAGTCTTGCTCGGAACTGGGAAAGCCTGGTTCTAACCTGTTAACATGCCTCAGGGAATCCAGGCATATTTGATCCCTGTAGTGATGGGGTTAACAGTGAAGTTTTACTTTCCTAAATTGTAAAATCAGTAAACCTGCTATATATAGAATATAATAATAACATGTGCAATTCCTGCATTAATACAAAATCTAGCGATGCTTGGTATAAATATCATGGCACTTTTAATAGTAAAATAAATCAATTTCTGTCATATCAAGATTCATTTCAATATCAATCACAACTTACCGGCACAATGTTACCATTGGGGGCATTGGGGTATGTCCACGTGAAGCGTGGGATGTACTCCTGGGAATTGGAGTAGAAGAGGGTAAAGAAAGGAACTCTCGCCGTACATTTGAGGATGAAGCCCTCTCTTCCAGCAATAGCCTGGCTCTTGCTCCGGCTGATGTTCAGAGCCAAAAGATCCAACTCCTCTGTTAGATGGAGAACAAATGGAGTAAACCCAAATCTTAAAAGGTAGTTTTAGGAATCAAAGTAAAGGAATTAAATATAAGGGAAAATCAAGTAAATCAAGAGAATTAAGTCTCTGACTCTTCTTGATGTTGATGCTTTAATAGACACAGGGCTTCAAATTATTTAAGTCATGGATTTAAAGAAAGGAATTCTTGGATTACATTTGAGGATAAATCCCTCTCTTCCAGCAGTAACATGACTCTTGCTCCTGCTGATGTTCCGAGTCGGAAGATCTAACTCCTCTTTGTTGTGAAGAATGGAGGAAACTCATAGACAAGCAAGAACAAGTTTTAGGCAGCAAGGAAGAGAAATCAAAATAATTAATGAATGATTGTTATGAACAAGATAGCAAATCCATGTGTCTTGATGATGCCTATAATAGAAGTACTTCTCCATAGTAGGAATGGGTAAAGTTGATATATGAATGTATGTTACCCTATGTTGACGATAAGTGCATATATAGGAGTTCCTAGGGTAATGAAACGCTTACAAGAATTGTATAAAATCATTCTAATCATTGTTGTTTTTGTTTTTATAGCGATTAATTATATCTTTAATATAGTATCATTATATAATATGTGACCTTACACCACAAAACGACCAATAAGTCGGAAAAAATGATTTTGCTGATTTTCATATAACATTAAAATAGAAGTCATTACCTTTAAGATCGTATATAATTTGTCATATTTGGACTAAGCAAACCCTTTCAAAATGAATGCCAAAGATATGGTACATGGCTGAAGCATTTTTAAAATAAGGGAGAAATGGGTCGCTTAAAAAATCAGTGTCTATTCAAGCGCTGTAATAAGATCACATTTATTAAATGAAAAATAAATATTTAAACATGATTTCCGATGCTCAAAATTTCCCAGAAGGTAGATTAAGATATGCTTATTTAGAAAATATCAAAATCCTAAATCTCATATTTGAACAAAATTTGACTATTTTAGCTAATAAAAGAGAAGCTACCACAGCGACATAACGGTCGTTTTTTGGTGTAAGGTCACATATTAACATCACTATTATTATAAATATTAATCATCATCATTTTCATAATTTTCCCACCTCCTTTCTGCTTCAAGATGAAGGCTTGCTGAGCGATGTTTGAGATAACGCAGATAAACTGTAGACTCAGCGGGTCATAGTCTCCTTTCGGTTCCAACGTGTACCCTTTTTTGGGGTCAAAGGTCGTTATCCACTTCTCGTGAAACTGGTCATATTGCTCTGTGGTCTTGTCCTTGTAATTGACAAGGTTTGTGACATTGAGGCGTGGGTTCGAGACTCGGCAGGGTACGTTGAGCGGCGACTGTCCCATGTATTCTATGCTGCTGTTGCGCTCGTCTTTGAGGGGTAAAAAGAGCTCATCTTTGTCTGTGGAAAAGCATTTAAAATTTGTTAGCTCTTTATAAATGTTACAAACATAAAGTTTATACATGGCTAGTTCAATCTAGGGGCATTTTAAGAATGAAGGGAAAAGAAGTACAAGTATGCGTTCATCAAAGTAGTGGGTCGATTCCTTGCCATAATGGAGAGACTAGTGAAGGGAAAATACTGATGAGTTAATGGAAATATATACAAGTATGTGTAAATCAAACTAGAAGGAGAATTACTCGTCATAAGGGAGAGACTGGTGAGGAAAATACGAATACAGAATAAATAAAATATTCGATTTTCTATGTTATCCATTTTGGAAATACCGTATTTACCGGCGTAATCGCCGCATACTTTTTCCTCGAAAAAAACAAGCAAAGTTGGGGTGCGGCGCATACACGGCGATAGTCAAATTTTCACTCTTGACTGACTTCAAAACAACACATTTCAGCAGGTGTGGGACTATTGGTTGTATTCCACTGTATTGTATTGGGTGATAAAAACATTATTTAGCCAAATTCTCTACGTTTACCCTGGCCTATAATGGTTTCTCACCTTTTTTTGCCGATATTTGCTAAATCCGATACGTTTTTAACTTCAAAGTTACGAAACAAATGCACTGTCAGCGCCGCGCTTGCCTGTGTTATGGATGCAGCGCATGATCGCATGATAAAGATAATGTATACTGAATGGTTTTGGCAAAGACAGCGCAAAGACAAAGGCGTGCTCGCTAGCTACGCGATTGACTCGATGTACAATCGTTTACGTACGTAAATATTGGTACATGTACATGTACATGCGTAAGCCAGCTGCGCTGACAATCTCGTAAGTGCTGGCAATCTCGTAATACATGTAGCGCTAGAGTTCTCGTTCAAAAACCATTAAATTCCCGCTTTGTTTATCGCCAGTTTTCCTAGCGCACTTTTCTCCCACTTTTTTTTCTTCAATTTCAATGCTCAAAGTCGGCATGCGGTGTTTACGCGAATGCGGCGATTACACCGGTAAATACGGTAAGCTGTGCATGTTTTCTCCTCGGTCATGGTGTCAGTTATAAGGATCCTACAATAATTATGTTGTGAATCACTACTGAACCAACAAGCACTGCTATTCACACAGGCTAATTGTATTTACACAAATATGAGGCACAAAAGGAATATAATATGTTAACAATGATCAAGATAAGATCCCCTGAGGTAGCTCTGTCAGGAAGATTCAAATAAAAATATATTTTATTACCTTCGCTGGTAACAAAGACGTACACTGACGCTCTGTACGATGGATCCTCTATCTTCGCATATCTTAGAAACAGGCAGGAAAAGTCTCCTGTGTACTCGAACCCAGCCGAGAAAATAGACAGGGAGCTGATGTAATACGGGGCGCCCTCTCCAGTTCGAGATGTTGTGACCTCAATCAATGCGTGTGGAAGGATGGAGTAGTAGGAATGGGTCCAAGTTATGGGTAGAGGACCCTCGCACCTTAGTGTCAGGTTCTCATTCTTGCGTATGACGATGTCGTCTGAGTGCTGTGTGGATGGTGTTTCTAAAAGAAAGGCAGAAGATAGTTCTTGTAATAATTGTTTTTAACAAGAACATGATTGCACATTTTTAATTTGATGTATTTGATTAACCCTATATAGAGTGCATGGGAACGCCTAGAAGAATTTTCCAAGTATGAATATGTGATCCAACAGTTAACTCACTTATGACAGTAACATTGAAGTGTTGCTCTGCATCTAGTCCCTCGTAGTGCACGAGGCAGCTGACGTCTCCCTGAAACCGATCCGTCTGGTCCTTCGCGATGACCAATCCTTGACTGGGATCGTAGTGCCTGTCCACTACTATGGCTAAACCATCGGGACCGATAATGTCTATGTCCGTCACGGGTACGGTGGCCCGACAAGGTAGGATGAAGGCATCTCCAACGTTTAAGGAAATCAAAGTTGTTTCTACTGGCAAGAATAGGCTAGTAGGATCTATTGAGAGAGAAAGAGAGAGAGAGAGATACATTACAAACAAAACAAATAGGGAGTAACAAGAAGAGAATGTGAATATATTCAAGTTGTATTGACTCTGCTTTAAACAAATTTATTACAACTTCATAGGAACTCTAATATGGTAGTATCAAGATTATTCGTGGTTTGAAGAACAAAGCCAATTAATATAGGGAAATATAATTATACACATCACTAAAGCCTTCACATTTTCTTCAATTTATACACCTAACAAATTAAAAAAATATTCATACTTCAATAATACACCCTTGGTACATGACACAACGTATGATTGTAACATCCTTATCTAATCACTTTAACTTTTAATTTTGCTCATTGGCAGCCATTTTCTCCAATCAAACCTTTGTTTGTTTGTTTGTTTGTTTACAGTACCTCAATCATTTTAACTATATTCATTTTTTCCCATAAATCTTCTGACAGCTGACAAGCTGCATATTACTGTTTTACTTATCAGAAGTTCAAGAGCATTTTATTTTTCCCAGGCTAGACATGCAGATAGCGTAAAGCTGATTTCAAATGAAAGTGATCATCAACATTCTCTAAACGTACTAAGGCATGGAGGCAAGCAAAGATTAGACACATATATCTCCTAGCAGTGGCCTAGTGCGGTTGGACTGATTTGAGAGGGAGACGGGGGGAGGGGGTTGAATTATGAGGGGGCACACTATGTATTTTTCTACTTTTATGTAATGTTTACCCATATAGTTGTTATTGCTTTTGACAAATTATTGGAAGGGGGAAGAAGCTATGCCAAAGTTTCCCATGCTTATAGACCAAACGGCTTATTTTTCCATCAAGAAAGTAACAGTAATTTTGCATTTTTACTAAGCCACTCCACTGAGCAGTGGCATAGCTATATGGAATGAGATGGGATGAGGTGGGGGTGTGGGGTGGAGGGGAACTGTCCCCCAATTATCTGCCACAAACAATAATAAAACAGAAAGGTACAATCTTTAAGAAATACATAGAGTGTGCCTTCCCAATAATGTGTGTTCCCCCAATCAGTCCGATCACACTGCACCACACTTTCACACAAAGGGGGGGGGGGGGCATTTCCCCCCTCCAAAATAAAAAAAAATAAAAAAAAACATTAAGGGAAAATCCTTTACAAAAAAACTTAATAAATATTATTATACACATTGAGTATGCCACCCCTTATAATTTGTGTGCCCCCATCAGTCCGATCACGCTGAGCCACTGTTGATGAGTTTCCCATTAGGACATATACCTGTCACGTTTGTGATGTAGGCGTGAAATTGGAACGAGAATGTTTGGTCGTCATGGTGATGGGAGCAGGTGAAGATGCCAGTATCTGTGGAGGCGATGTGCTCTATCATTAGGATGTTGCTCTCACTCCACGAAGCGGAACCTGGTGAAAATAGACAACCATGTAATAAAGTGTCGGTCATTAATTCACAAATTTTGTAAGATTTTGTAGGATTGTATTTATTCTGTTGATCCCCCCCCCCCCTGATGAAAATATATACAACCATGCACAAATAAAGTCGGTCATTAATTAACAAATTGTGTACGATTTGGTTTAATCGTATTGACTCTGTCGACCCACCATTGTGGTAAGAGAGTATAAAACATATTTACGTAGTTTTAATAGAATAATAATGAACATTTGATAGTATGAACAACAAATTGTACCTTGCTCGTTATTTTCAATATGTAAATTTTGCTCAAGCATATACACAAGTATAAATTATTAATTCTCTGCTATTGATGCAAATTAAAGATAAGTAAACAATTATTATCCTTATGTTCGTGTTTGTCTGACAGACGGAAAATGTGAAAGCAATTATTCCTTGAGTTACTGACTTAGGGGGCAACAAATTTGAGTTCAAATACAAAAAAAAAAATACAAACAAAACACCATTTTATTTTCCTCTTGATTAAATCCACATGCCAATAGAATCCTTCTGGTAAATGTCATCTTTGTTTTTATATCAAATAAAATCACAAGGGAGTCATTGTTATCAGTCTAAGTTGGTTGTCCTTACTTTGACCGTTTTAGTCCAATTCAGCAATCTAATTGTTCGGAACATGATGGGGTGACGACCCCTCATTATATCCCCAAGTGTGACGCAATTCCTCAAATGTAATTGATAGTCATAAAATATGGATACAATTCAAAAGAATATTGTCCTGTTTATGAGACCACCATGATCGATCCCTACAAAAACACACAAGAAAACGACCCCATGGGTGTCACGTGAGGTCACGATTTCTACGTGTGGGTTGATAATCGCTGATTTAAAGATATTACGTCACTTTTGCGTTTAACAAAATCTATTTGGTTTATGATTTTGGGAATATCAAATACCAACACGAAGTACGATGTAGGATCTGCAGTAATGTTGCTGGACTAATTTAAGTGAACAGATTAGCCCAAAAACGTTGATTATGGGATAAAACAGCAACGATAAATGCACTTATGATTTTATGACAGTTTACTTAGTAGTGTTTTGGGGGCCTGTCATATCAAACAAACAAACATACATTCTAGAAACATTACATCTACATCTGTACATTGCTGCTCTGTGATCCCACTTGTACTGGGTACATATAAGATGGGAGTGGAATATACCGTAGCATGTGAACTTAAATGCTCCAAATAGAGTGAAAAGTGTGCACATTAAATTTAACAAGTTTAATAACAAAACAAATATCGATATTTAATCTACATTGTTGCTTTCTAACCCGTAAGTATTGGTTACTTAAAGGATGAGAGTGAAACATATTGTAGCACATGAACATCTATCTAACCACTGGTTAAAATGCTCCAATGGGAGTGAAAAAAGTAATAGATAACTATGTGTCTTATCTATTAGTATTACCATAGAGCTGTCGTAGGCTTGATGTGCTGGAGACGCGACCGTACTCTATGGTGTCCGGGAAGGACCAGAGAAGAGGAAAGACCCCTGTACAGTTCAGGCTCAGCGTGGTACCGACAGCGAAGCTCGCATTGCCATTGGCTCGGTCCTCCAGTCCTTTCACAACGGGACGCAAACCTGCAAAACGAGGAGGGTGAAGACAACGATGAGAGAAGTGTTCTCATAAAATTCTAGTATAGGGAAGATCTAAGGATGAATTTATAGATACATTGGCCCGAATTCTTATCAGTGGCACAACCTTAATCCAGGCTAAACAGACAGAAATTATCAGTCACTGTTTAAACCCTGTCGCACCTGTGCAATTTGACTTCTTCTTTGTCTTCATTACCAAGGCAAATCCCTCTGCATGCAAAGTCACCCCGACAAAGTGTCTCTTGACATTCCAGTTATAGTTTAAACGGCCACCAGTAATATAGCGTGCAGGATCATCGAGGTCGGACATATTACTGGTGACTGGTTATACTATGACTGTAATGTCAAACGACCCCCTGTCATGATGCTTAATCAGAAGAGGGATTGATCGGATAATGAAAAGACGTAATTGGAATATCTCCGATGGCACAGGACAAACATGAATAGGCTAGTGACATTCCACATGTGTTAAACGGCTTAACTGGTTACTGGTGAATCCTGTATTTTTTTGTTTACAATCCAGACGGCAATGAAACTATGGCTTTCGGCTATTATTATCGTTTAGAGGGTGAACAGACATTTTATATGATACATAACTTGGCAATTTTGGCCTCCTGGATCCCATGAAATCCTTACGTGAACATACCCACATTTTGCTAATTCTTACGGCGGCAAAAGGTGATGGGAGCGGCCATGTTCTTGTAATTGCCCGACATGCTTTGCAAACTATGACGAGTGCGCTACGGGCCGAACAAAAAGCTTTTCACTGATTTACAGACTCGTCAAAGCATCTACACGTATTCAGACAATGGTTTCAATAGATGCTATTGAAATGCATTAGTGCATATCACTGACCATAAGTCCGCACACACCTAATAATGGCGGCCTCCAGTGTTCGCATGAATAGTGGTAAACCCGATAGAGTTTTCACATATTTCTCCCAAAGCAGAAATCTGAGTCGGAGTTATGTTATATATAATAAAAAAAGGCATAATACGATATATCAAGTAGGATAAACTCTATTCTTGAGTTGCATTGCCCTTTAAGATGTGCCACTGATGAGTTTCGGGCCATTCGGTCTATCCCACACGGCAGACGTGTTTCAGGTTAACATTTTTACTCGATCAGGGTCCCGTTGCAGAAAGACTTGCAATCAATTGTGAAGTTGCAATTGATTGCAAGTCAGAACATTTGCGCATTTGAACCAATCTGATATGCGCTTTTAGTCACGTGATCGGAATTACAATTAATTGCAACTTTACGAACAATTGCATCTCTTTTTGCAACGGTGCTTAGGACAAGTCCGAAACGTGTTTCTAAACAACGATTCTGAGCCACCGAAACAAGGTAAACACACCCATAATCGTATCACATCTAGGACGTACATGGTTGCTATGTTCTCGATGGATGGAGGAGATAGGGGTAGGGTAGGAGGGGGGGGGGGGGGGGGGGGGCGGTGGTCACATTCTATCCTATGTACATTTCATAATTTTCTTTGAATCCAGAACAAATCATTCACCTCTTGTTGTGTGCATATCAGCCAAATCAAATGTATTGAAGACTCAAAGTGACAACAACATATTACGTAAACAACTGAAAAGCTGAGATATATTTGATTATTTTATTTCTTTATTTTTGCTTATACATTTCCTCAGAAATTATTTGTATTATGTCTAAATTAAATCAGTTGCTTTAATTTATTTCAAAGCGAAGGACGGGCAAATATTGAGATTCGATTTAAAATAAAAAGGGAGAACAACAATGACATACAATAGTTAGATTATTATTACAGGGTAGAAACATTCATGCAAAACACGTATCAAGACAAAACACGATTATGAATAGCCATGCATGTTTTAAAAGCACAATATGCTACATACGATCTACTATAATGACAGAGTACATTAAAACAGCAACATCAACAACAGCAACAGCAACGATGAATTACCGTTTGAAACGTATCTTTACTAATTTGCCGTGACATTAAATGTATACCAATTGTTGAAAAAATACTTAAATTAAGGACCAACGACCAACGAGGATCACCTTCTCAAACCCTGACCGTTAATTAATTCTGGACCTACAATTGATACCTTAACAAACAACTAAAAATCCACCATACGAAACATTCCTGGGAATTTACCCCCCCCCCCCCCCCCATTTGCAAATTCAATATAGCTCGATGGTTTAATAACTTACAGATAGATCTACTTAATTTCAGTGTCTTCGAAATGGGTTTCTTAACATGACGTTGTCTTGAAAAAAGAAACGTGACTGCGCCGTAATAACTGAGACTCCATAATTATGATAATTCGCCCAGTTCGCCTGATTGTAGAAACATGGCCCCGCCAGGTGAGATTGTCGAAAACGCCCTCTATGATATTAGTTGATCCGATATCTTTATCGTAAAGGCAAAATCATGGATCTCCAATTATCTGCAAGTCAATATGTTTTCTATGCGCCCAATTAAAATCTAATTCTAACTCTATATGAAAAATAAGATGGTTGAACATTATGACATATTTTAGTGGGCAACTTTCTAATCACATAAACATGCAACGTTATTAAAGCCCAAACATTAAAATCGACATGCGATTATGATAAGACGCGAAGGGCGTATACGGGCAACAGGTTGAGATTTACTATTCGATAATAGTTTCCTTCAATATGTGTACTGATTTACGCATGCAGATGTGAGGGAAAACTCGACAATAGGACACAAAGGGGACCGCAATGTTGATAGAAGGTGAAATTATCTCGAAGATAGAATGAGAGTAGAGAGCTATTCTAGCTGGTAAAATGAAACGGAATAAAACGAAACAATGTAAGTTTATGTAACCAATTTAATTCATGTTTGAGCATTCAACGTTTATTATAGAATGGGTTGATAAATCCCTGCAATCTGATTGGTTGAGAGCAAAATTTGTGCAGACAATTAATTGTACTGGATGCATGAAAAGTCATGCGTCCGGTAAAAAAATCATGCGTCCGGTAAAAATTTCATGCGTCCGGTAAAAATTTCATGCGTCCGGTAAAAATTGCATGCGTCCGGTAAAAAATGTCATGCGTCCGGTAAAAAAATCATGCGTCCGGTAAAAAATTTCATGCGTCCGGTAAAATTATTTCATGCATCCGGTAATTATTCTAATTTTGTATTTTTTGACTTTTTGGGGGGCGTAACAATGCCCATTCTATAAAACAGATGATGCGCAAGTTTATTTCGTGGGTCGGTGGAATTGTTTGCATGCGGTAACTATGGAAACTAGTCTAAACCCACTCGGCTTCGCCTCGTGGGTTTAACAGTTCCATAGTTACCTTGTGCAAACAATTCCTACCGACCTACTCATACCTGCGCATCATTTGTATAATGACGGTGCTTTATAGGAGTCGACGTGTTTGTTTTTGTAACGGGTATTTTGCGCAATAATTATTTGTTTTGCCTATTATGTGCATTTATCCAACTTAGGAAAACATAAAAAGTTTAAAGTAAAAAAAAAAAAATCTAAAATTGCGCACATATTATCATTATCATAATTTTTAGAATGTCGAATCTGACAAATGAATTTACATTGGTCACTATACCATAATTTTATACCCTAAGAAAAATAAATTAACATGTTGTTGACGGGTGTCAGAAAGCTACACGTTGAGAGCCTGAAAACCGGTGCTATATGCTAAATTTGTGTGTAAAATAACAGAATGAGCCTAAATGTCTAGGTGGCCAGGGTCTGAAGCCAGACATTTGCCGGTGTCAGCGCAGAGATTGTCTGATGTACACTGTGTCCACGTTAGTGGGACACATCGTACGACGGGACGATTCGTATGCTGACACCGGCCTGAAAACTGGCACACACCAATTTGTTCGCTACAGTTATAAAATGAATTATCTCAGACAAGGGAGATGGGGGTAACACGAAAACGAATTCCTCCATCGTGCTGCATGCTTTTATAATAGTGAACACTGAATTCATTGTTCGATTCAAACACGGTTAAGTGTTGAATTAAACTCTAACACAGGTTTAATAATGCACGTAAGTCTGCACTATATCTGCATCGTGCGTGTACTACGAGAAGCTTGCTTTGTTGGGAATAGCTACTTGCTAAAACTAATACAAACACCAATATGTTTCATTGTAATCTTGCATGAGTGGGTGCATGGGGTGGGGGTGTGACTACAAGACTTCCAAGGCCAACAGGAAAAAGTATTTACTTTAGCTATAGCAACATCTATAATTATGCATGGAGAGTTAATATATTATTATTTTATTTTACCAGTGACCGGTCATGAATATTGAATGTAATTGAATTATCTCACGCTAAATTGGTGCCATTAAATATTCAATTATTTATGACTATTTTTCATTTGATAACAAAATTGTTTACCGGCCTACCATGCATAGACCCATTCATAATGCACAGCTGGGGACGATCGGGAATAACAATCAATTATCAAATTGACCATATTAATTTCGTCCGGTGAGAGTTAGAAGGGAGTTAAGTCGATTTTGGGCTAAAATGAGTTCTGAATATCTTCATGATCTTGTAGATCAGAGCCTCATCTATGGTGATGCGAAATTTTCAGATGATAATTATTTATGTTGTTTGAAATATTTATCAACAATGAAAGAGAGCTACTGAGCTACATTTGGTTTATACAGGGCTCCTAACATTAAACACAAGACAGTGTCTCTCAAGTAAAAACATTGATTTGGCGCCCATCTCTTTCTCAAGCGACGATTTATAACGTAATAGATCTGTTAAAGGGCCATCAGGGATTTGCCGGCTAAACAAAAATGTGATAGCACTCAGATGGTTTATAACTATTATGGTAACATATGGAATTTCATACCTTCCGTGAAAATCCCACCGAATAATTTTCATTATTCACGAAATAATGGCAATTTGTAAGTGTACGTTTGAATAAAGTGCTATAGATGTGCGTAATTCAATGCACATGCCTTTGTGTTGATAGAAGCGTTATATTAACATCCACGCAGCAAACAAAAATGCTCCCAATTAAATGATTGAACATTTCAAACACAAAATTTTATATCATCATTAATTTAAGTGTGAGCATTTGTTGACGATTTGTTTAAAATAGAAATTCTACAAATTCCTGAACGGCCCTTTAAAGACGATTTAACCCGTTCCTTTCCTACATTCTGAAAACCCATTGGTCAGTATTCTACTAAATTTCGGATATTAACAGATTACCAGCAAAATCATCCAACACCTTTGTACAATTTGACTAGCAAATTGATGGTTGTCATGCACCACCAGAAATAAGCTAATTGTTTATCCTCAGACTAACATTCCAATGAAATGGTTTATCAAGCCACCAGGAATCGTGGTAATAATTGTACTTTTAAAACCTCGAATTGAAAGGACATCATATTGCTGGTGACTAATAACAGTTATCCTTTCATTGGAATGTTAAGCGACCCTTTGTCTGAATGTCATTAGCATAGGGATTTTCATAATAATGAGGAGAAACAACTAATAAGTATATCCCGGGTGGCGCATGGCAACCATCAATGGGCTAGTGAAATTCCACATGTGTGAAACGGTTTAACGGGTTACTGGTCATTTTTGCCTTTTTCGGTCAAGCGTTGATACATTTAGTACAATACCGGCCATTTTGTCTGCAATAATCCCTATTGATTTGTAAACATCAATAGGGATTACTGCAGATTACTGCAGTAAAGTGGATAGTTTATTTTGACTACCCCCACCAGGTTCCCGTAGACAAGGGGGTTAAGTTCCTCCCATGGTCATATGATTATATATGGCGCTCTGCGTTTACACAAACATTTATGGAACACACAATAATTATTAGACCATCGGTCTTACCTTTCTTCTTGCTTCCACGCATATCTTGGTCAAAGTAGGGGCAATGAGAATTTCGCAAATTGATTCAATTTCAATGAATTGACATTAAACAATTCTCAGTATTTGTTAAATAAAAAGAGACAAAATTTATCTATAATTCTAAAATAGAGATTAGGCTACTGAATATATCACATACCATAACTACACGAGACAGTAAATATACTGGAACGCATACAGATATGTCATATAATGGTGAAGAATGTATATGGTTCATTCTGAAATCCATAGCAGAAATTAATATACTGTTATTCAAATGGTTTTGTTATTCCAAGGGCTAGTTATTCAAAAAAATATGCTCCTCTGCATAATTATATAAAGAAGCCACTTTAAAGGGATAGTACAGTTTTGGGCAAACAGTATTGTATTAACTAAAATTTGTAAGTTATCATTAAAAAATAAGTTATAATTCAATGATGCTTGAATGGAAGTAAAAGTAAAAACGGTTAAGTTGTGGGGCTGATTTCATTAAAACAAGAGGGCGCCCTCCAGACACCTGAAAGTTTCAATCATGTTTTGAATGATTCGAATGTGATGTTTGGTTAAAATAATTTTTCAATAGAGAGATCATAACAAACAAGTTTTTTCCATGTTGGTACATTTTCAAAAATGCGTAGGATTTTAAAATATTATCCCTAAATTATTGAATATCAGTGGGTCCCCAACATTTATTCCAATCGGATATATAATTATGGATCAGCTGTATCTGAACCGATTTTGATCAAACAAAGTTGTTTCTGTCTTTAAAATTGTGTACTCTTTCAAACTGTACACTTGGTTTTTCATTACCTCTCACAAATTGTTTCTCGAAGCGTCTTCTATAAAAATCAAAACCTAACTATATCTTTAATTGTTTTCATTCCTTGAAAGATATTTGTAAGACCAACCACATCATAAATACTACCTTTCCGAAACCTTTGTGGGTCTTTACAGGCAGGGCGGTCTTTATGAGCGGGGTTGACCGCGATCCTCTATTGTAGCCTGCGTTATATATCATGCATTCAAACTGCTTGCAATTTTTGATAAAATGTTAATGATCTCTGGTATAGATAACACTGTCGGAATAACGGAACTTTTAGTGGTCCCGACATTTAAAAAAAGGGCGCAACATTTGACTTTTAGACCACCTTATGTATGTACATGTAATGTTCTCGGATAATCCAACTATGATAATAGTCTGTTTTTCGTAAAAGCGCATTTGAAACAGAATCTTAATCCAAAATCACCATTGGGATGCCCCCCCCCCCCCCCCCCCCCCCGCAAACAAACAAAAAATGCTCGAATGATGTCCGCAACACAAAAAAGGCGCGTGACGATATGAATTCAACTTCAGCCTGCTAGTGACTTAATTTGGTCACGCCTCTGAAATCGCAAATTTCAGGGGCGGGGCTTATATAGCATGTTACGGAAGGCTTTTAAACGGGTGAAAATATGTAATGGTCTCTCATTGTAGTTATTTCAAATACAAATTCTGGCTAGAATATTGTCCCAAAAAAGATATTTAGATATAATAATAGGGAAATATTTTTGGTTTGCCAGGCTACTTTTAGTCAAGACAAACAATAGTTTGGAATGATTACTCTTCAAAACAACCACCCTCAAGAATAACAAACCGCCCGAATAAACAGCATCTTAAAGAAAGAATACCTCTAGTAAAGTTAATGTACATAAGTAGTATCATGCATATATAATTAAGATGAAAGCAACACATATAATGGGGCAATTAATATAAAATAATACTTTTGTTATACTCCGTACAATTCGTTTCAAACTCCCCTTTTCGTTGCAGAGAAAAATGTATCACAATATCATGTATGGTTTCATAGAATGATGTAATAGATTAGTTTTGTTTAATTTTTAAAGAAATATAATCTTTGAAAAAAGAAAGGAGATTAAAATCTTTGAAGGTGATGGAGGTACTTATAAATTGAAGGATTACAAGATCTACATTGTAGATATGAAAACATGAAATATTTATGGCAGCATGGAAACTTTATTCAAATAACATGAATGTTTTTGTAGAAACAAAAATCAGATTAGATTACATTGATTAAATATTAAGCTTTTATAAGAGAAAGGAGATTGATATCTCGGGAAAATTAGAGAACAATTAAAAGGATGAAAAGTTCTACATTGTGGATTTTGGATATACATCGATGAATCATTCAAAATGCCCTCCGGGGGTCATCGTTTTCTTACAGCAAGACCACCTGTCCCGTACAATTAGACCATTCACTTGTGTGCGTCGATTTAGATACCGCATGAAGTAATTAAATATTGTATTTAATTATCCAATCAAATCTGTCTCAGTCCTATAATTTAGTATTATATTAGGCCTCTTGGTCATTTTTGGCAGGCGGTCGTTAGATATATGGACAGCTTTATTCCAATGTAACTGCTTCCTCTTAAATCATGAAATCATGTCTTTGAAAGGAGGTGGTCTTTATAAACGAGTGGTCGCTGTGGCAAGCTTACTGGCAGGCATTTTGGCCTATTGCATAATTAAGTTATCTGTTATGTTTCCATTATGTTTAAAGTAATTGTTTGTTAGGTTAGGATTTCACAATAAATGATTGAAAAACATTGTATACATTACACCAAAAAAAATAATCTTCTACTTGTTTCTTCTCTTATTGTTATGTATTCATTATGTTTTGAACAACTGTTTGTGTATGTCTGTATTTCACAATAAACAGATTAGAAGTTATACCAATAATATACATTACCATAAACAGTTACGACGGTAGAATCGCTCCCTCGCTCATTTCCCAAAGATACTTGGCAAAGGTAGACCCCATTATCCGCGTCATCTGTCCTCGTTATAACGTACCGCGCGCTCTGCTGATTTTGACCAACGTCCATCTCGTACTCGGAAAGTAATTGGCTGTTCCTGTACCACGTGATCATTACTTCCGTGTTTGAATTCGTGTTCCCTCGCATGGAGTTCGGAGTCCGTTCGCCTGCTAGGCTGTCTGCTATTGTGTAGGAACACTCGATTGTTATGTTTACTCCGTGCGACACTTCGTAAGATGAAAGAGGTATATTGACTGAAATATTCTGGCATGAACATGGCACTGTAAATAAAGGGGAAGAGAAAGGCAGAAACAGAGAGAAAAGATTATTATTACATAATCAAAGCAGGCCCGTAGCCAGGGGGGGGGGGGGGGGGGTGGGGGGGGGGAATTGCGTTCTGTGGTCTCGGACAACGATCGGTCTTACTGACGTCCCCCCCCCCCCCCCCCCCCCCCCCCCGGTTGCACAACTTAACCAGTGGTCTTGGTTTCGGCCTCGAAAAGTGTGGCATCTTAAGGATAACATAAAATATGTTAGGATAAAATAACATTTAAATTGATTTCATTGACACATTAAACTGCAACAATAACGAAATAAGTTTGATAATGTCTCTATGGGAAACTCTTTTGGATGAAGGAAATGATCGACTTAATTACACTTGCATGAACACGACACTGTAAATATTTTAAAAAGAGAATGCGAGAGGGGGAGAGATTACGAGTACATTTATAAACGTAGCACTATTAAAAGTATTACAAGTATCATCTCCATCATAATCATCATCATCTTAATAATAATAATAATAATAATACTAATAATAATACTAATACTAATAATCATCATCATTACCACCCTCCTCCTCCTCCTCCTCCTCAACATTCACCATCATCATCGTCGTCAGCATCATCATCATCATTGTTATCATACCATGTATAATACAGGGCAATTGTCGTTAACTCAACAACCCACGCAATTGTATCTTTCAATTATCATACAGACAACTTGTCCTTTTCATGTTTGTAATACTCTGGGAGAGGAAATGTGACATAGTCTTAATAATCATTATAATTGTCCCATTTCATTATTTCCTTATTCTTATATATTTCAAAGGCCGGGGAATTAATCAATGTAATGTATAAGCCCCCCTTTTTAAAGCCCCCTGTCATGCATATCATGCGTGTGTTCATTACGATTCCGCAACATGTCCATGATAAGTCACTCTATTACTGTAAGGATAATGTTATATATATATATGTTAACATGTGTTACAAGCAGAATTCATGGATATATGAGGGTATTACGAGTTCAATTGCGTGGGATAATTAGTAATTGGACAATTCAAGGATGAACCATATGCAGGCCTTTGCAATGTACACTACCACGATGAGACCATGCATCTTGAAAGCGCATAAATATTGACAATTATATTATGATCAAAACATTCATCATAGTTCCGCTTTGATGATGACAGAGGAGAAATGATGAACATTCTTGAGCATTCTACAGTAACTGTTGTTCATCTCTCTACGGTTATCGTATTACAATATAAATCATCCTTTTTGTGCCCCGACGCCACCGCGGGGAACAAAAAAAATCTTCAAGATTGAAATTTTCGATTATTAGAGAGGGGCTCACGGCTTCGCCGCTTAGCAAACGCATGTCAAACAGCCATCTGTTGAATATGTTGAAAGTTGGCATCTACATGATATGTACTATACTCTAACTGCACAGCGTAATGCTAATTTTTTCTCAATTTGCAAAATTGGCTGCGGGGATTATGTTTTTGACAATGACAATGCACATGTTCATGCATACATTGTTTAGGCTATAAGTGGCTTTAGCTACGGAGGCGGGGGGGGGGGGGGGGGGGGGGGCATGCCCCCCAAGATGACAATACTATAAAACAAAACTACAAGGGGAAATCATTAAGATATAAAGACACACAAAGAGTGTGCTCCTAATTAATTAACGTGACCCCAAATCAGTCCGACCACGCTACGCCACTCGTGGTTGTTACCCGAATGACTAAAATAATTTCTGTGAAAAGCTAACTTTGACCTTATATCCCCCCCCCCCCCCCCCATTGTGCCCCCTTCTCTCATTCAATCTCTTCCACTTTGAACGATGACACGAAATTTGCTCCAAAGTGACTTGCTACACATGTTTATCACCAGGTTTTAGTAGGATTAGGATTACGTATAAGTTTAAGTTAATGTTCAGCATAAAGAGTTATGGTAAGGGTTGGGGTGAGGGTAAGAAATATCTGTTGGATTATGAACAAATATATAATAACAACGCAAATGGAGCAAAAGTCATTGACTCTTTGAATGTCTCCCAACTTCTTTCTATATAGTTGTAAATAATATCTTCTTTCATTATCCCTCCTATTATTTTCGTATCCTCTCAGGCAAAGCTACACATTTCAAACCCCTTTCCAGACCAAATGTGAGATTAACTAGAACCGTATCTCGCAAACGCATCACAAAAAAAAACATCCTCTGAGATGTGGCAGAGTCGTACTGTTCACTATTTGTTTAACTCGTATTCAAAACCGTCCCTAAAGTTGCTTATCTCCAACCCCTAACAAATATACCAAGCTAAAAGTAGACAGCCGACAAAATATTAAATTCAAAATTGCGATTGAAAATGACAGTGTCTTGTAAACATGGTATACAGACGCATCTAAAAAAAAAAAGGGGGCAAACCGTAATTATCAATGCACCTTCTTATCCTCATCATAATCCCCACACAGTCCTCCATTCTTAAAATCATGTGCATGTAAGGTTCAATCTATTTCCTAAGCCCTCGATCCTTCACTCGACAAACAAATTTACTGCCAAATTCTGACTCGTCGGAAAAACTTCAAATCCCAGATTTATACCCCCATGAATCCATTTCCATATCGTTCCACATAACTCACAAGCCCTCACCCCAACCTCCATTTTCCTAACTACTAATCCCATGTGAAGCGTAAGAGGTCCCTCTCCTTGCCCAATATGAAGGGTTTAAATGCCAAAAACGATACAAACAAACATTTTTTGTATCAAGTCCAGATTATTGCAGTTAAATTTGCTGAGAAACAATGAAAATAATCAGACAAAGTTGTATAGTTTTAATAATATCTTCAAAAATATACACTGATGTGCAATCAGTAAGGTATTACATGTATTTCAACAGCAATGTTTTGTGCGATATGATGGTATATTTATCTTCAAAATGACAAAAGTTGCTTTTATCGGGTTTGCACATACATTCTTTATTATACCCTTAGTAGAATCAGTATACCCCCCCCCCCCTTCCCCTCATTACCACACAATATCCATCAACACCTCATCTTCATGCTCGTTACGACCGTCATCCATCCATGGTTCGAAACATGTAATTAACTGTTGCCCCTATCTCCAAAATTAAAGCGATCCATTAACTTCATCATATTGATATTTTCTTAAATTATCGTATAAATGTTGGTCGCACATTTATTCCAATCGGATATATTTATTGATATTTCTGTTATTTCTAAACCGATTTTTATCAAATAAAGTTTTATTTATCTTTCACTCCCTTTACCCTCACAATTACGCGGTCACATTATAGGTGCGAAAACCTAATGAGCACAGCGAGACGTGGACAGATACTTTATTGGTTGGTTGGTTAATGAAGCAAACTATTAAGACGTTAAAGGTGCACTTGTAAAGTGTCAGATATTGCCCAAAATTACATTTGAGACTTCAATCCTATACCAAAATCATTGTAAGATATGTCCGAATGATGTGTGAAAGTTTCATTGAAAAAAAACACTGCTTTCCTGGTTAAAAAAGCGAAAATTTGCGTCAGCTTTTACAACGAATAAATATAAATAAAACATAAATTCTTTATTATACCCTTAGTAGAATCAGTATACCCCCCCCCCCCCCCCCCCCCCCCCTCCCCCTCATTACCACACAATATCCATCAACACCTCATCTTCATGCTCGTTACGGCCGTCATCCATCCATGGTTCGAAACATGTAATTAACTGTTGCCTCTATCTCCAAAGTTAAAGCGATCCATTAACTTCATTATATTGATATTTTCTTAAATTATCGTATAAATGTGGGTCGCACATTTATTCCAATCGGATATATTTATTGATATTTCTGTTATTTCTGGACCGATTTTTATTAAATAAAGTTTGATTTATCTTTAAAAATCACTTGCTCTTAGAGATCTTATACTTGGTTTTTCATTACCTCACAAATGAATTATTTCTAGAAGCGCCCTCTAAACGAAAACTAAACTATCTCTTTAATGGATCGTCTTAACGTCATAATAATTAACCACAGTCATGGCCGCAAACTGGATGTCATACACGCGGTACTGATATATCGAAAGTGATTGGGTCGTGATTAGTAGAAGGCGTTTCACAGACCACACCTACATGACCTATGTATGTCGCTTACGCAAATATATTATCTATAGCATAATTAAAAAGTACGATGTTAGCTCCATCGAGAGTGCGCAAAGTGCGTTACGTGGCGCCTCCATGCATAGTTATTTTGAGCTTTTGTAAAAAGCGACCTCGGCGCGATGACGACGCACTCCCTTTAACCTCTCAATTTATACGCGGTCACATTATAGGTGCGAAAATCTAATGAGCATAGCGAGACGTGGACAGATACTTTATTGGTTGGTTAATGAAGCAAACTCTAGTAAGACGTTAAAGGTGCACCTGTAAAGTGTCAGATATTGCCCAAAATTACATTTGAGACTTCAATCCTATTCCAAAATCACTGTAAGATATGTCCGAATGATGTGTAAAAGTTTCATTGAAATAGAACACTGCTTTCCTGGTTAAAAAAGCGAATATTTGCGTCAGCTTTTACAACGAATTACTGTATAACGTGTATGAGATTTATGACCGTTCATTAACGCTCTTGAGCTGAATGATTATCTATGATATATATCTTCATACTCATTTCGAGCCCACCTCGGTAATAGATTGACTATCACAAGAAGCCCATTCGTTAGTTGTATACTATTCCTATCATCCATTATTTTATTTTATCTCCACCATGCATAAAACATTTAATTTATACACAAAGTACGATAACATTATGCATATATTTCACAATAATTCGTCCTTATTTATAGTTAGCCATAACAAAATAAAACAGTCGCATTCCAGGTGTGAAAATCTAAAAACTATTCACCTTTCTTATCCTTCAATGTTCAAATTTACTACTTCATCTACAACATATCATATCTTCCATGCATCATTCTTTCTTCCTCAACATGAGGTTGTTGCATGCGTTGCGCTCTATAGATAGATCTGGAAATCTGATGTCATGATGAAGAAATCACTCTGGGAATGCTTCACTTCGGATCGCCATTTCGAACTAGGCTGGTTTGTGCGCACTGTATATCACTGAGCCAGTGTGTTTTCCGCACCGTGCGCAAGGCGTTCGCAAGATGGCACCGCGCATCTGATTTATAAACCCGAACCATCTTTAAATAAAATGTAACCCCGACCTATACCTAGTCATATTTATCCTTATTTCTAGATCATCAGCAATTCATCGAATCAATTATTCATTACATGATATTTCCCGTCAATGAATCGTACCATAATATATCTTATGAGAGTCAATATAGGGCCTAAATTTTCGATCCTAGCAGAATCTTCTTCAGAGGCTATAAAGTGACGATAATACAAACAGTAACAACATATATATACACATATACATGTGGGTGCACATGCTAAGAAACTGAGGAAGGGGGTGGAGACATGGAACAATGAAAGGGCTGTGAGTGGCCAATCAGACTGGGCTGGGATTGGAGGAAATGCACACAAAGAGGATGTTATGTAACAAGGAGCAAGGTGTTGGAGTGTGGGTCATAGTAAGATAATATATCTTAGTAACTTTTGTGTTATACTTAATTAGTACAGCCTCAGAATATCAAGTTTAAAGGGACTTACAACTGTAGTATACATTGTCCAAATCCTCAAAATCCAATTGGAATTTTGGGGTTCCCTTATATACCTTGTTGTATGTTAACAATAAAAGCATGGGACAGGTTTCGGTTTTTCAATTTTCCCTTTCGTTAAAATGATATTGACGATTGAAGTGTTCAGATGTTAAACTACATTTATCTACTGGATCGTCGAAAATGTGTACAAAGTGAGTGCAATGAGTTAGTGAATACATGTATCACTTTGCATTTTTGCTCATTTCTCGGGCATGTAATGTCCGTTTAACTTGAAATTTTCACACAATATTCAGTGGACATATCAGATAACAACAATATACATTAAACCATTGATCACTGTTTGCACATGTCAACACAGTTACTAGATCCCTTTAATGTCTATGTGTGAAATCTAACAACAATTTCACGTCTTACGACCGAGCGAGTAAATTAGAATTAACACTCTCTTCAATGGTTCTACATCATACAAAAGGGAAAACTGCCACAAAATAATTATATTTTGATGATATTCCTCGCTTGTTTCTGTTTTTTAATGACATTAAATATGTCGATACCTTTCTTAACTCAAAACATCCCTGCTTTTTTTTCTAGAGTATTCTTTCACATTCCTTATCATGACTACTATCTCTCTCTTCTTAATTAACAAACTTCATTTCCTTTACTCATAAGGAGGCAGGGTGCAATTAGTGACAGCGTAGTAACTGCCCAATGTTGTGTAGCATGTGCTGACTGGTTAAGGGGCACCAAATGGAAGACAAACCATGTATTTTAGATCGTTTTTTGTGTGTACTGCTCTTGTTAAATTATATGGAACACGGGATTTGAGGGGGGGGGGGGGGGGTGGTGGGGCTTGTTTGGTAGCAGAACAAAAAAGGTACAGAATATACGGAAATACTAGAGTGTGCTCCATAAATCGCGATTACCTCTCACCCCATTAACACTAAGCTCTTCCCATACTTCAATATACTGAAACAATAAATGATGACATACATAACACGTTTAAATTGTTGACATGGGCTGCCCCCCCCCCCCCCCCCCCCACCCACCTGAAGGAAAATTTCCCCCTTTTAGCACCCCTCTGGTTTGAACGTCGTTACGCTACGAGTTATACGTCATACCACTTTAATTCCCTGATATCGCCATGACATCGGCTATTACGCCTAATTATATTAAGCATAATTAATTGGAAAGTAAAACACCTCGGGAACAAACTGTATCCCTTCCGCGATCACTTGTAAAGTGTCGTATAGGTATTCAACGTACAATAAACATGGGTATAATGTTTGACTTAAAGGGATAGTACAGTTTTGGTTAAGAGAGCGCTTCTAGAACAAAATGTTTGTGAAGTAATGGAACAACTAAGTGTTACACTTGAAAAAACACACAATTTTTAAGACAGAATAAACTTTGTTTTCTCAAAATCGGTTCAGAAACAGCGGAAATATCCATTAATATATCCGATGGATTTATTATTTTTGGGCCCAATTATAAACCCTACACATTAAAAGAAATACATTGTTATACCAAAGTGGCTTTAAATTTGTTTTTGATGATCTCTCTATTGAATAATTATTTAAATAAACATAACATTAACATTTTTAGGGGAGAAAAAACGGTTGAAACTTTAAGGTGTCGGGTGGACACCCTATTGTATTAACGGCTGCTTTAAAACAAAATAAAAACAGCCCTGTAACTTAGTCTTGTTTGTTTCTCTGCCATTCAAGACTCATTGAATTATAATATTATATTTTAATGATTACCCACGAGTTTTAGTTACTGTTTTTACTAACATTTAATTTTGACCAGAACTGAACTATCCCTTTAAACAATGCTTATGAACGACAATAAACATATGGCGCAATTAGAATATATGTTTTTAATTAAAATAACATTGCAATTAATCAAGAAGAAATAAAGTGTTCTGCTTTCCCCCCCCCCCCCCAAAGCCTTCATAATAATATTAATAATAATAATAATAATAATAATAATAATAATAATAATAATAATAATAATAATAATAATAATAATAATAATAATAATAATAATAATAATAATAATAATAATAATAATAATAATAATAATAATAATAATAATAATAATAATAATAATAATAATAATAATAATAAATAATAATAATAATAATAATACAAATAATAACAATAATAATAATATAATAATAATAATATAACGTTTCATTTACCCAGGGTAAACTATTGACCTACTCCATTCTTTTGTAGGCCCCACAAAATTGAATAATTTATTTAGTGATATAAGAAATGCACCATCTTTGAATTGTTTTAAGATAAGACTAAAGAAAAAATTATATTCCTGTTTATAGTTAAGTGAGGGTTTTGAATTTTTGATTAATTTTAGTGTAAACAAATTCTCTCCTATATAAGACGATTAGAGTAATTAACCGCTATTCTTATTGATGTACGCATTGTATTGTTGCCTTGTTGTCATTTTCTTGTGTTTTTCTTTTGTCTTGTGCCTGTCCTTCTTTCCTCCTGTTTCCTTCTGGCTGCTTAGCCTTTGTTCTCTTGTTTATACGTCTAGTCCTTTCCTGATGTTTGACAAATGTCTGTTACCCGGTTTTTGATAATGTTTTTTTAAATTATGTGCTCTCGTTTCAAGCTGTGCTTTCAGAGATGTTCACCTCCAATTATATTGTTGCAAATTTTGTCAATGTATGTTATTGAAAAGATTTGGAAATAAATGTTATATTGAACTTGAACTTGAACTTGAACTTGAACTTGATGTATGCCGAGCGTCTGGCTAGACGGCAGTAGGTTCCATCTTCATAATGGTATTTAATTTGAACCCCCGACATCCCGTGCATGAGACGAACGCTCTATACCACCTACCCACATGCAAGGTACAAACGGTATTATTAAACAATACGTTAGTAATTATGTCAAATTATCATTCTTATTACTATTTATTTTTGTACGAGGGAGGGGCTCCCACTGTCACATGCTAAACGTGCCCCTCCGTAGCTACGCCGTTGTAGATGCAAGTATGGTATCTATATGTTTATACGTTTATAGTTATAATCAATTTGGGTTCATACGTCTTAAGTATTTTGGAATAATTGAAATCATAAATACATCGTCTAACACGCCCCTCCTCATCCCACCTCTTTCGTAATTCTTATCCTCACTCCCTTCTCTTTTAATCTTTACATTTCTCCTGTCCTCATTTCATTTGTCTCCACTAGTGCATAATGCATTATACCTCCCGGTAATAACGATTTCGCCGAAAAACAAAATACATCACGTATGTTTTTTACCGTCCGACGAAAACAATAGAACAATCGAAATCTGATAGTCAATCTGGTAGTGCTAGTGCTAGGCCAACGGAGTTGTTACGGGCAAAATTGTGAACAATCTGTTAAAAATAAAGAAAGCCAAATTCCCAATACAAAACGTGATAGTCAATCCGGTAATGCTAGTGCTGGGCCAAAGGGAATGTTTAGGGCAGAATTGTTAACAATTGGCTTAAAAATAAACGAAAACTAAATTCACAATTAAAGAAGAAGGACAAGGTTGGTTGATGCAGTCAATCTGGTAATTCTAATGCTAGGCCAAAAGGAAGGTTAAGGGCAAACCTGTTAACAATTGGGGGAAAAATACAATTAAAATAAGTTCACAATAAGATAACAGACGGACAAGGTTGCTTGATAATGCATAGGTACTATAACCCTCTTATGAACAGACATATTACTGTACTGTAAAGCGCAGTTACTACATGAATTATGCCCATAATCAGGCTACATGAATATATACTGGGAATCTAAAGCGAACCTGTCGAGTTGAGATAATTTTATTTAAATACAAGCAATATTAAACGAAAAGGGTCAAGTTATAAGGAAAACAAATGAAAAGACAAGGCGATAGCCGTAAAGTGTCTCGCCCATTTGCGCTCATTCATGCAACATTGGACCTCATTTGACCCTTGACCTACGTATGTGACCTTTGACCCCAGAATGTCATGGAGGCCAATATAGGGCATCTACCAATCAAGTTTGGTTACAAACAGATGCAGGGTTGGAAAGTTATCAACCCTAATAGACTCTTGCAGGTAAAATTTCACATTTGACCTCATTTGACCTTTGACCTACGTATGTGACCTTTGACCCCAGCATATCATGGAGGCCAATATATGGCACCTACCAATCAAGTTTGATTACAAACAGATGCAGGGTTGGAAAGTTATCAACCCTAATATACTCTTGCAGGTAAAATTTCACATTTGACCTCATTTGACCTTTGACCTACTTATGTGACCTTTGACCCCAGAATATAATGAAGGCCAATATAGGGCATCTTCCAATCAAGTTTGGTTACAAACAGATGCAGGGTTGGGAAGTTATCAACCCTAATAGACTCTTGCAGGTAAAATTTCACATTTGACCTCATTTGACCTTTGACCTACTTATGTGACCTTTGTTATTCAAATTTGTGTAGGGTCACAGACGGACGGACGACGGACGGAGGACGGACGGAGGACGGACGGAGGACGGACGGAGGACAGACGGACGCAATTTGGATCCCTTAAGGGCCGGTCACATTTACGGTAGTGGATGTAGTGATCCGTAGGGTAACTTACCGTGGGTCAGACGCGGTGTAGTACGTTGAACTAGGTTAAACTACGTATAACCATGTTAAGGTACGGTGATGAGCCACAGAAGAGTACGGATAAGTACGTTCAAGTACGATAAACTACGCTGGACTACACTAATATTGGTGCAGCTTGCTCACGGACAGGTACGGAGTGCTACGTCTGACTACGCTTGGGTACGGTAGACAACGGTAGCCACTACGCTAGACTACGCTAAAGAGCGTCAAACCACGGTAAATGGCAACTCCGCACGGAGTATGCAGCCAGCCCGCGGTGTGGTACGGTCACTGTGCGCTTGTGAGTCAAACAGAGCAGTTCTGTGAAATTTGTCTGATTTTTTTGCTGAAACATGCCTGGACCAAGGGTGATGTTGCTAGATTTGTGCACGGTAAAGTACGTTAAAGTACGCTAGGGTGCGTTTGAGTACGTACAAAAGTACGTCAGACTACGTTAGACTTCGGTTTAGTACGTTAGCATCACGGATGCCTTTAACGTACCGCTCTTTTGAACATGTTCAAAAATAAAATCGAAGATCACGGCTCCCCCGAGTTAATACCAAGTTAGCATCACGGACAACTACGGTACGTTACGGATGCCGGTACGTTCAACTACGTTCAACTACGTTCAACTACGTTCAACTACGTTAGCCTCCACTACGTTCAACTACGTCCACTACCGTAAATGTGACCGGCCCTTCTGTCTCCATCCACCTACGGTGGGCTCGACAAAAATGAGGGAAAACAACTGCTTTGTAATCTAACTAACAGGCTCATTCCCTTAATTGTCTGAAACTTTATAATTATCATGGTATATTACTAATTTATTTATGGTTATTATAATGACGATTGTCCTCTTAGAAAGTTGAAATAAAATCATCCTGTAACAGCACAAATCAGATTGAGTCGGTGGTCAATGAAGATAAATTTGATATATATTCGCTGGACAAAAACAATGTATATACAATTAAAGGTCTGCGGTTGCTAGACGAATGTAAGCGTCTCGGAGACTGCATGTAAAAAAGGGATCAATATAACTTCACAGAGAGTTATATCCTAGTCCTAATCTTTACAGATAAGCTCCAATGTTTTCTTCATCAACAGAATGATTGCAACGTTATATATGTTAAGCCTGCAAATGAGATGAGACACACAATCTTTAAAGGGATCAAGTAACATTTTCCAAACCCTCCAAATCCCATTGGAATTCTAGCAGTTCCCTCAAACCTTGTTGTATTGGTATTGCAGGTTACGTTTTTTTTTCGAATTTCCCTTTCGTTAAAAAGATATTTACGATTGAAGTATTCAGATGTTAAACTATCCACTGGATAGTCGTAACCGTGAACAAAGTCAGTGCAATGAGTTAGTGAATATCACTTTCCATTTTGCTCAATACTCGGCCATATAATGTCAATTTACCTTGACATTTTCTCACAATATACCCAGTGGACATATCAGATAGCAACACTATACTTTGTATCAACCATTAATCACTTTTTGCTCATGCCAACAAAAAAGGCAGAAACCGAATCTGGACTTCGCGCGAATCTTCTCGATGAACACGCCTAAAATGGCGTCATCGCAAACGATTGTTTGCCTCCGGAGATTTTCCTTTCTTCACGTTCACTCTACTCCTATATTTATCGATACTAATTATAATGACCATTACATTAGGCCCGGTCACATATCACCGGATATCGTTAACGGACACCCGACGAATAGAAAATTGTCGACCTCAAATTATCCGGCGGTGAAAGTCGTCTCCATTGCTTCATGTACAAAACATTCTGCCGGATAGAATAATGGATATAATAATGTTTTCCGTCGGATAGAACGTACATCGCCTGTCAAGAAACGCATACGAACGGAGACGAACAGATTGAAAATGTTGCTCTCCGGTTACGATATCCGGTGATATGTGACCGGGCCTATTATATATCATTCACGCCTCTACACTAAATCAATTATAATGCGCAGGTGGCTACCCCCAAGTAGAAAGCCCGGGTGATACAAAACGGGGGGGGGGGGGGGGGTACATTAAATGGGGCTAGTAACATTGTCAGCATCCACCAAACTTAGAACAACGGTTCTCACATACCTCAATGTATTCGTATTACCAATAGAAGCATGAAACAGCTTTTGTTTTTCCAAATTTCTCTTCCGTTATAAGGAAATGTATGATTTTACAATTATCTAGTGGACAATTAAACCTGTGTACAAAGTTAGAGCAATGAGTTAGAAAAATATCACTTTGCATTTTCGCTCATTACTCGGCCATTTGACATCTATTTTCATGGAATTTTTACCTACATGTATCACTCCGTGTGTCCGTGGACATATCATATCACAGAAATACAACGTTTATTAACCCCCGTAAGTTGTTGCACATGTCAACTAAGCTACTAGATCCCGTTAAACATGTTAAAGCTACAAACATGCGTACAGCTATACCATGGTGACCACCCAAGAGAAATAAGAAATGTGCCCATTGTAGGGTGGTGACGTCTATACACACTGGTTCCAAGACAATGATTTTCTTTGCAAGGAATCACTATTGGTGGCCACTATGGGCAGGTTATCTGCTGTAGACAGGTGGTCCCAAAGACGGTTTGACTGTTGTTTAGTACATGTAGCAAAAGGAAATTAACCGAAAGCATGTAAATTGGCCCAACTGATTTGATTAATATTTTCGGAATAGTATAAGAACTCATTTAGATGACAAAATCTGAACCTTAGAACCTTAAAAGGTTACATTATTATCCAATTATAACTCCAAAGTAATGCGTACTTAGCAAAATAAGCCATTGCCGGAGAAATAAGTATAACAAATATTAAACAAGATAGGCAGTGCTGAACTTAAACAAAATAGCATTTCCAATTATGTAGCAAAACATATGAACATATAAATTATAGGGTGATTAAGTGAAATGGGTGAAATCCATTAAAACCAACGCGCTTGTAACAAATTGTATCAACCTCGCCAGAGGTATAAGTTTTAATTAAAGAAATTACTCCAATTCACGAATTACATTATTTATTTGACTGTGTACAATCATGACATTTCCGATAAATATTATGTCTAAATACAAATTATGATAAGACTTATTATATTTATACAAAAGTTTACATGGCATGCACTGTATGAACGGTTACATGGCATGGCATGGGCGTTGTTTGTAATATTTTGTCGGCTTTTTTTCTCTCTTTGTAAAACTTATTTAAATAATTCATAACTTGGATTATGGAAAGCATTTGAAAGATTCCGTTAATCCTCGCAAATCAACAATGTACACTGCAAACTATATTACCGAAAGTGCTCGAAATTTGTACATTCAGTTAAACATGAATATCGGTCATTCTGGCGAACCTTCGGTTTCCTAGAGGGGTTTCACACGATGGCCAAGTCGTGATTGCAATCACGATTGGAATCATTTTGATAGAATTTTAATCGCAGAATAAACTTTATTTGATCAAAATCGGTTCAGAAACGGCTGAAATATCAATAAATATATCCCATCTTAACAAATCTGGGGCCCAGATATATTCGATGATTTTCAAAAAATTGAACAAATGCTTACACTTTTTCAAAATTGTTCAAAAGATGATTATTACAACAAAACATCACATGCATAATTTTGTATGAAAATGGTTGAAACCAATTCTTTTTAAGAGAGCGCCCTCTTGTGTTTCAATGGCTCTTTTGTTTATGATAACACTACAGGCTTTTTACTTAGTCGTTTGTAATTTTCTATACCTTTCGAGCATGGTGGAGTTATAACTATTAGCTAACATGTATAATGTTATTGTGCAGGTTTTGGTTACTAAAGCTCAGCCTTTCCAAAACTGTACTACCCCTTTAAAATCTGTCCTGCAGCTATACTGTGTGGGTTTGTTTGTTGCCAACAAATTATTAATAATTTAGTTGAATAATCATAATGCGATAAAGTTTTTTACAAACAATGATAACTGGAAACGTTTCGGTTTTTTATTATTAGTAAGTTTATTTTATTCATTTCCAACCGAACGTTAAATATTTCAAAAGTGATCATTATTTGATGTTTTTCGAAATGTATAGTTATTGGTTTGGCATGCACATTCGTACCGCATAGCATTAATGGTGGTAAACTGGTAATGAAAGTAAAACAACAACAACATCAGCAACAATAACAACCTCAAAACTTCACCGGCAACAATAAAATAAAAACAACAACATCATTTACAACAATACAACCCGAACAACAACAAAAACAACAGCGAATAGCAGCACAGACCGAGTAGGAGTTGTCTAGATCATTGCCCATTTAAGTCGGTGTTTTAATGCCATAAATGATGGAAATAATTGTGTTTAAAAAATTGTCAAACATGTAAAACCTACATTTTAACGGCTTTATCAAAAAATCGTTCACATAAGCTCTAATTACAGGAATCTAGTAACAGTTTGTGTGTGCATGGGGCGTTTCCCAATACTGTTATTCAGTCCGTGAATATTGAATTGAATTACATGTAAGGGAAAATTAGAATTAGGCATTCAAATCAGTGCATCTTTCTGAGATTCTAGAATCTTCACGATTGTATTTCTGTTTTACTGATCAGAATCTTAAACATTAAAAGAAGGCAGTGTCGGGTATTATTTTGAAGTTACACTCATTTACTGATGGTCCTAGAATCTTTCAACTTGAATAGGAAGGAAGGTGAAGCATGCAATATTAGGTCTAACGTGTAAGCTTCACTTTTACTTCGTTCTAGCATCTTCAAGCTGTAATGGGTATGGTATACAGCCATTCTAAAGGGAAACTAACTGTTTGCTTTTCGCTTACTGTTACTGACTAGTCGTATGTTTCCTTTTGGATATCACTAACAATGGACATACATGTATTCAATGATTTTTAAAAACCATTATGATTTGTGTTTCTTCTAGCTGTACGGCCTGAAACGTCATACATGAGCGTTAGCTAACAAAAACGGGTTGCCCAACCACTGACATAGCAGCATACGCAATACAATTTGTTATGAAGACGCCAGCGCATGGGTCCCTTTTAAAGTTTCATTCTTTTCTTTGTTGAAGTCGACAAATAACCAGTTTCCTTGTTCTACAATTTCCCAGAATACCGTTAATCAACATAATGTTTCCATTGGCACTGAATATACAACATGCGTTTGGTGTAATGGTTCAAACGATCTTGCAATTAACTTTTATTTTGTGTCCCACATTCAGAGCTCCCCATTAACTTCGTATCCTGTATAGAACATGTGTTATTTATAGACATGTATCTCGAGGGCATTAAATGCAATAGCTCAATATTGAACACTTCGTTAGAACTTGACAATTTACCCTACATATAAATATCGCTATCATGCTAGATAACCATCGAGTACCAGGCGTTGGTGAAACATATAAAAGCTATGTGAATAATACAATATGGGAGGCAAAACGCTAAAAGTACCAACGAAAAACATAATATTGGGGTACGGAAAATGTCAATTGCTATCAAATAAAGTACGAAAGTGAATCAGTCTGAAAAAATGTGATCTTGACACGATCGGTCAATATTTCAGCGCACACCGAACTATGTCTTTATATTTGTGTACGCCATTTTATCAGGTTGGTCATTTATCTCCGCCAAGCATATCCAGGAAATTTTTTTCATAAAGCCAAAAAACATTTTTGGGAAAGTTACCGAAAACATCTATATTGGCCAAACTAATTTGTTTGTTTGTTTGTTTGTTTGTTTTATTTATTTAAACACAGCAATAAAAACTCGCTATCAGCCTTCAGGCTGTTTTTCAGCAAGTCCGTATGTACATACAAAATACAGAAAACAAATTAAACAAAATATATTTTGTTACAGAAATACAAAAATTAAACATACATTAAAATACAATAAAGAAACTTATTTAAATAACAAAAAAACAAAATTGCAGTACAATTTGATAATCATAAAGGTCTGAAAGATCCCAGAAGTCGTGATTAATTACTGCTAATGGGAAACGTGATTGCTATTAAAACAAATTGATCAATATTGTTGAATAAGTATTTAAAAAGGGCTTGTGTGGTAAAATCCGAACTTAAGCATCGTTACATGCAGAAATATCGGAAGAAATCCAATGGCCGCCCGTGAAATTTATAAATCCACCGCCCGTTCGCACCTGTCTGCGCTGCTAGCGCTGGGCTGGAGGTATCGACAAGCCCGCATACCGGATACCACATGGCCCCGCGTGGTCTTTTGCACGTAGCGTATGCGCGATTCCGCGTTGGCGATATCGATTTGCGGCAAATCAGTTTGTATAATTTTGCAAATATATCAATTAGGAGGCGGTTTCCTGGCCAAATTTGTATAATCCCATAATAGTAAAAGTATATTCTTTCACATGGTTGGTAATAAGAGCGTGCATTTAATTTTGTGTGTGTGGGGCGTTTCCCACTACTATCATTTAGCTTTTAATGATATAGGTTTTTTTTCGAGGTTCGGGGGAGAAGGCATGGTAAGCGAAGGGCTGACATGCAGCCACGATGTTATTTTTCTGGAAAAGGGGTACTATTCAATATGCTAAATAAATTTCCTTGATAAATATAATTTGTTCTAGAATGAGAAGCATACTTGTGTCGTCTTATAATATAACTTTGGGTCTTCTTTACCAAAGTCCTTCCCATGCTATTTATTGGGCATATTGTTTTAGTCTCTGGTATGACCGGCTTGGAATAGAACCCTGGATCTCCTGTGCACGAGACGGGCGCAAAGAGACGGACCGCAAAGCCACCATGCCCGGTCTTTGTAATTTTGAAGAAAAAAACATCACGCTGAACTATGCCTCTGCTACAGTCTAGTCAGGTATACGAATCATGTTCCACGCAAATATTCTGGAATATTCCCGTGCGTTTGTGTGTGTATATTCGCGAATGTTCGCGTTACATTCAGGAAGTAGTTTGTGAACTCGACATTGTAATTATAGTGTGTTCTCCCACCAAAGTTGGCATGTATCCAAACTCTCGTAAATCCACATAATACGATGAAAGGTAATGGGGTAAAAATACTCAATTATACCCTTTGGTAATTTCCGTAAAATCATCTGCCTATATCAACATCAATAGGTCAACATACTGGCGTAATTGCAAACTCTAAATCCTCGTTAAGCGGGGAAGGGACAGGGATATTTTAAAACGAAACGATCTCCGGCAACTCACCAATTTCATGGATATGCGATATATAATGAAGTTTAAAATACAGCTTGTAATACCAGATTACCGCGTATAGCGGAAGACAGATGAGAAGTTATCGCGTACAAAGCATTCTTAAACATCCGTGGTACATTATACAGTTGTAAACTGGTGGTGGAGGGAAAAGTACGGAATGTTCCACACCCAAGGGATTTTAAATGCTATTGAGGGAAGAGTAAATAAGTCCCGAGACGTAGTCGAGGGACTTATTTTCTTCACGAAATAGCATTTAAAATCCCGAGGGGAACATTCCATGATTTTCCCGACAGCAAAGTTAACAACTGTGTTATCATCTGAATTGCCATGTAACAGTGCCATGTAACATCCACAAATGTTACATGGCGGCTGATGTACTGTATTTACTATAAGTCAGGTGATAATACAGATTGTCATGCGTGGGGATGCGACATCCCGGTTCGCCATTTTGAACTTGGCTTGTTTGTGCGCGCTGCATAACACTATACTGAGCCAGTGTGTATTACGAACCGTGGGCAGGGCGCTCGCAAGACGTTATACCGCACATCCGATGTATTAAAACTATACTGTTGTTTGAACCATCACCATCATCATTATCACAGGATCACGTTTCCCATTTTTGAATTGTTAACTTCTAAATCAAAGATGGCGGCCAACCTGTCTATAAAGACCCTTTTCTCTGTTTCCGTTGAACGGTCGCTATACACAGGTTTGTACTGTTAGTACTAACATTACATGTGAGAACATACTTCCAGCCTCCCTTGTTGGTAGAACAATATATGAGGTGGGGCAAGATGGCCACTCGATGACGTCAGCGCTTCAAACATAGTTGGATGGGGGGACATCCAGAAATTGAGAGATCAGTGGCCGAAAACAAACGTCAAGCTAAATATAAATTATATGAAGAGTCGTAACTTCATACCGATGTTATCACACCGATTCTGGCAGGGTTCCAACCTCCCGATCCTCCTGAATAATGAAAAGTAAAGGTAAATCGATACATACAAAACCAAACGATCTCCGGTAGATCATCCATTTCACGGGCAGACTATGTCCTTTCATTCCTGAAACACATCGTGTAAGATTACTGTGTAGCGGATGGCAGGTGGATTGTAAGCTGGTACTGAGAATAGCAAATCCTTGTGATGCATTCATATAAATAAAACATCATTGCCTGAACCATTAGCATCAGTATCCCCCTTTTACATTTTAAGTTCTCGTTCACACTTATAGCCAGTAAGTCCAACTGAGATATTACGTATAAAGCCCTCTGCAGACAGAGCCGACTCGACCCGATTCGACTGGTTTTCATTCGGATCGGCATAGTTTTCAGTGCCTCGCGACACACATTTTGCCAGTCGAGAGACAGTCGGATGTCAATTGGGGCCGATTCAACACGATGAATCGGATCCGACCGACCGGACCCAACTCTAGCCTGATTGAAACCAGTCGGATCGGGTCGAGTCGGCTCTGTCTGCAGAGGGCTTTATAATAAGTTCATCGAGGCCAAATAATAGCTTGATTGCCAGTTACGATGCATTTTTACAGGTATGGTAGGACCATTACTCAGAGTTCAAAGTAAGTTTTGTAGATTTGGAAAATCCCTTTTTAAAGGGTTCAATTACATTTTGCTACAGTGGTTATTGGTCCACTTTTCGATTGTTTGATGATATGTGGGTGTATATAGAACAAATTGTAATTTACCGCTTGGTGGACGGGATTCGATAATAGAATACATGTCTCTCATCTGACTTGCCACGGTGTCTCAATGTACGTGTGAACACCTCCAGTTTAAATTCCAGATGGAATATTTTGGAGGGATACCAACCAAGAACCAAGAACACAATACATGGCTCCAGCGTCTTCCAGCGGTCTTGTTTGTGTGAGGAAGTTGATTCTTCAGATAATAATTTCTTTGGATGATAATCAGTGGTTGGGTGGATGGATGGATGGCTATGATATGATATAAACCTTGATTTCCTTTTGAGGCGATTTCCTTTCGGGGTCATCCAAATTATCCTTATTTACGTTGCAGATGAAGGTGACAACAAAAGAAATTAAATGTAGGTCGATGGTTGTTGAATGTGCGTTGTTGATTGAAAAAGGGCACTTCAAGAAAAAGAATATGTTGTTGTTTGGAGGGGGAACCTCTAATTGTATTGGTTGTGTCTATTCAAGTGGAACTGATACAAAACGACTGTGTTTTGTTTTGAATGTTTGTTGTGTGTGTGTGTGTGTGTGTGTGTGTGTGTGTGTGTGTGTGTGTGAGTGTGTGTGTGTGTGTGTGTGTGTGTGTGTGTGTGTGCGCGTGTGTGTGTGTGTGTGTGTGTGTGTGTGTGTGTGTGTGTGTGTGTGTGTGTGTGTGTGTGTGTGTGTGTGTGTGTGTGTGTGTGTGTGTGTGTGTGTGTGTGTGTGTGTGTGTGTGTGTGTGTGTGTGTGTGTGTGTGTGTGTGTGTGTGTGTGTGTGTGTGTGTGTGTGCGTGTGTGTGTGTGTGTGTATGCGTCCGTTTGTGTGTGTATATTTGTGTTGGTTTATTTAAAAATTATACTTTGACGGCCCGAATCCTCATGGATGAAAAAAGTGTGTGTGTCTTTGTTTGTGCTTGCTGTTGCTGTTTTTTTTTGGTTTTTTTTTTTTTTTTTTTTTTTTTGGGGGGGTCAACCCCCATTCGTTTGTAACCTGCGTATGGCCCTTATAGTTGGGCGCATCTTTTCAATCATAATCTGATAATCATTGCAACGTAGCCCAGTGAAAACAATTATCACCTTCCTCCTGTTGACTCCCAGTGTAGAAAAAAAAAGGGTATCACTATTACTATTACATGTTTTTTTTTTTTTTATAAATGATCTCTGGCGCACCCGGCTACGTCCCACTCGATGCAAATTCGCCCCCATTTAGCATCCGCCAATTGTGACCATATAGCAACGCCACTAATTTCCAACGGACTTGGTCATTTTGTTGTCATCAGCAAAACATCTTTTTAAATGGGTGAGTAACATATTTCAACCTTCTATGTTTGCAACATAATGGTAATATTTCATTGTAATCGGATTCATGTGTGCTAACTAGATACAAGAGAATTATAAAAAAATAAAAAAAAACGAAAACCGTGATGAACAGCGTAACAAGAACATGGCGTATTTCGCAAGAGCATTACGTAAAACGCTTTTTATACAAACATTTTAATATCTACTGCCGATTTCAATCGTGAACGTTTTTATTGTAGACAAGGTAGACTATTTAATTTGGTATTTACAATTACATCATGAAATGATTTAGTGCATAACAAAGTAAACAAACTTAATAATGAAACAAATATTTGCTTGAAATGATATTATGCAAATTGGATCTAAAGAAGAAAAAAAAGGTATGGAATAAACAACTGAAATTAAATATTTTCCCGTTTCTCTTTTTTTTTTTGGGGGGGGGGGGGTGGGGGGTGAGCGATAATGTGTATACGCACACATTGAACTAGTTGGACCGTACTTGATGAACCATGTCTCATTTAATACATAATGTACAAGATACTTAATCGAAAAATACATCACTCACACATACATGCGAACACACGCGCGCGCACACACACATACACATACTCATACTCTCACACACGCACACACACACAAAACAAACGCGTGCAAACACTTAAAAATAATATTTGCTCAGTGAAATGATCGATAAATGGTCGATAGATAACATCTTAGATAACATTTATATTTCTATGGAAAAACACAACGTACTTTCTTGGCATACGTCACCTTTGCTTCATATTACGCACACACACTTCAACGTTTAAAATTACTGGGTCAACATAGATAAGGAAAGACATTTAATTAAATAAATACAAACCATGTTTTCCTTCGTGTTCTCCGCCTCATACACATACTCCGAAATATCGAATAGTAGTAAAAGACATCGATCGAATATCAAAGAAATAAATGGAATATGATTGCCATGGCAACTTCCTTCCGAGAGCTACTTTCCATTACCCCATAAATCAAAATTACCGTCATTTTTACAACGCGTTTAGGGTTTGTTGTCGCGGGGGGAGGGGGGGATTTAATTTGGATCTGTTTGGGGGGGAGGAGGGTGGTTAAGAGGGTTTAATAACACATTTCCCTAATGGTGGGGTTACTGCAGGATGATCGCGACCGTATTTAACATAGTTGAACGGTGCTACAATGAGAAGATAATTTCAAGGATGTTGTTGCGGTCTTTAGCACAGAAGATGTTTTCATTCAGCATTGTGTTCTGTTGGTCTATATATTATGAAACATCAATATGTATTTCCCCCTGTCATGACATATCACGCCATATACAGAACAAACATGTACAACCGGATACAAATGTAATTTTCGCCTTTCTCCGGCGTGGATTAAACACAGAATGCTAAGAGCATTTTTCAGTTGCTGTGGAAAGTCAACCCCACATACCAGAAATTGACTTCTGTCGAACCCCAACCAAGACCACATTGTAGGAATAATCAAACGGCAATAAGGAACGTAACCTAATATAAATCAGCAAACAAAAACACACTCAAGTGATAACGTCAAATGGGTGCGCGATGTTACGAAGGGCAATCATTGTCGTAGGGTTTATACTCAATGTGCAATTACAAGAGAGCGTTTAATAGTACGTTGGACAATTTAAATGCTGTTATCGAGTGCGATTCGCGACAACCTCTCGAAAAAGCAAGTGCAAACCAAATTAACATTTGTCGATGGAGACAATAGACAAGAGAGTGTTCACTTGGTGACATTAGAAAACCCCTCAGGACACTTATCTGTGTCAACAGACACTGCGTTCACACAAACTTTTAAAATCAAATGAATGTCTGACTAAACCTAAAAAAGCGAGATTGATTCAAACATCTGTAGATCATCGCAAAAAGAAGATTTCTCCAAATTGTTTCACCTTTTTTCTCTTCATTTTCGCTTACTTAAATAATTCACATTCCGAATGCAGTGAGCGCTAAATCTGTGACAGAAAACAAAACCCATCTCAACTCTGCGTGTGTTGCCGCATATTATCGCGAGCAATATTATAATTCGGTGGCGAAGTTGGGTTCACACTTGACTTCCTCCGATTCTAACATCACGTGTGGGCAAACTGGAAAAAAAAACGAGGCTACACTTTTGTGTGTGTGTGTTCTTGCCTCTAGAAAACAGATACAACACACCTATACACACGATAAATAAAAAAAACAGAGGTTAAAGTTAATGCGTCGTTATTAAAATTCAGAATGGCACACAGGGTTCTACCACGTTTTTAGCGCGACAATAATATGGTATAAAACCATTAATCAGCCTTTTAATTACATGTATACAAATACATAAATATACGTCTATGCACAAGGGAATGTTTTGTGCCTTTGTTTTGAATTGTTTCCCTTTGACATTTGTACCTCAAATAAATATGTTTCCCTTCTAAAGCGATCGCTGCAGCACACACACACAAACAAACCTTTCACTTCAAACTGTCGTGTTTCGTGCCCGACTAATACGCCACCCCTCCGATGTCGCAAGCACGACCCCCTCCTTCTCAAAGGGTAATTTCATGAAACAACAATTAGGCCCTACCATCTCTCCACGATAATGGAATAGGTTGTCAGCTATACTCAGAGTGGATAAATGGCGCCATAGGCGTGAATCCCAAGGCACATGATATATATTTAGCCCATGCAGTGGCGTAGCGTGGGCATACAGATTGGGAGGGGAGGCAGACTCTACACATTAAAATATTTTGTTTTAAAGGATTTTCTTATTATGTTAGTTATTGTTTTTGTAAAAAAAAAAAAACGCAACTGAAGCAACTGACTCTTTACTTATTTTTTTAACAGGATATTCCTATTATGTTTGGCATTTGATTTTGTCAAATTATTGGAGGGGGCGTGCCCTCGCGCCCCCGTAGCTGTGTCACTGATATAGCCCACTAAATACCGTCCCGCCATGTCCCAAAGCACACTTGCACAACTCTTGCAAATTTAGTTGTCTTGTGCCATCGATATATTTTGTATACCTGCCCGATTAACGAAGATTGTGCAACCAAATGGATCAGAATTGTTTATGTCTTTTTATTTGTTTTGGGGCCATCCGATTCTGGTTTTGGGCAAACAAACATTGATAATTTTCTATTCTACTCAGAAATCTGACTGGGTCACCAGAAAACAAAAAACCCAGTTGATTTCTAGGATTGTGGCATCAATATATAAAAATCTGTGGGGAAAATATACCCATATAATTTTTTTATGTCACAAAATCGCAAAAAAGATTCGATAACCCCCCCCCCCCCCCCCATCTCTCAATAATGGATTGCTTATAAAAGGTGGAAACTGTGAGTTATATTCATCATGTGCATGGGTCAGCACATTATGAAGCTCTGTGCATTATAATGCAAACAGGTTATGACGATTTTGTCACCTCCTACACGACGTCATTCTGATGATCATGACGATAATGTCACCTTCTGTTCGACGTCAGTTTGATGATTAATTGCGATTTGTAGGTTTTAGAACTCTGTATGTCATGGAAAGGTGTTGTCACCTCCTACAACACACCATTTTAAAGATGAAAGGGATCTTGTAACTTTGTTGACACGTGACAAGTGATGAATGGTTCATACAATGTGTATTGTGATCCGTAATGTGTGCACATTGCACGTTAAATGAATTTTATATGGCCAAGTAATGAGCGAAAATGCAAATTATTATTCGCTAACTCATTGCACTGACGGTGTGCAGAGTTATAACTTTCCAGTAGATATTTAAAAATACACCACAAAGTTGTAACGATAACAGAAAGGCAGCCAATTGTTAAAGCTGGAAATATACCCCATTTAATTGATCTAGTAAAGTTTTCGATTGAGAATATAGAACGTCAGAATCCCCGCCCCTACGTTTACCTCCCGTCCTTTAGTTGAGGACGACGTGGATTTTACAAATTTCGCGTCGTCCTATGCTATACGACGGGTAGTGAAAATTGAATTAACGTCATCACGTCGCCGTTCACGTGCTAAATTTTGTATCGGGTCTAATAGCCACCAGACCCATCTGACCCATCCTCTACAATAGACGAGGACGACGTGGCTTCGACCAATAATATGGTCTCGTCGTCAGCAAGACGACGGTACCCGGTAGTGAACGTGAGTAGGGGTTTCATCAAGTCGACGTTCACCATGTTCACGTTCTAGATTTATATTCGGGCATATAGCAGACATCCATGTTTGGGATGACCTACTTCTGTACTTGGTCACGCTAATGTGAACATCATGAACCTGGGATAGTCCCTTCCACTTCAATTAAACATGAGCTTCACAGCTGGATCCCACATAAATCAAAGACGTTTCAGCATGAGGTATATTGTATCCGGATATAGGCATATCATTAAAGGGATAGTACAGTTTTGGTCAGACTGAATTTGTGTAACCAAAACCTGCACCATAACATTGCTAACTATATAAACTAATAGTTATAACTCCACAATGCTCGAAACGTATATAAAAATACAAAACACTATGTAAAGAGCCTGTTACCATTTTAAAAAGCCATTAAAACTCAAGAGAGCGCTCTCTAAAAACTCATTGGTTTCAACCTTTTTAATTTACAAAATTGTGCATGTGATGTTTTTTAAAATAATGATTAAATATATAGATCATCAACAACTATCTTAAAACCTCATTTGAACATTTTATACATTCTTTTTAAATTATCGAATAAATCTGGGGCCCAAGATTTATTCCGAACCGATATATTTATTGATATGTCAGCTATTTCTGAACCGATTTGATCAAATAAAGTTTATTCTGTCATTAAAATTGTATGCTCTTTCAAATGTGACACTTCGTTTTTCATTACCTCACAAAATAATTATTTTGTGCAGCGCCCTCTATACCAAAACTGAACGACCCCTTTAACCTTCTACCTGGCAGGTTCATGTCATCGATATCGATGGTTCATGTGCGTATATATCAAGGAACGGGAAAGTCCCTTGCTGGCCGGCAAAAACGAAATATTCACAAATCAGTGTTACTGCTGAAAAGAAAAACTTGACACGACTTGTAAGTCACAAACAAATAACCACATATCACATTAGCAATGGAACCCACATCAGTAAAACAAAACAAAAAGAACAAAAAGATTAAAGGGACTTAGTAACATTGTCCAAATCCTCAAAATCCAATTGGAATTCTAGCGGTTCCCTCATACCTTGTTGTATTCGTATTAACAATAAAAGCACGGGACAGGTTTCGGTTTTTCAAATTTCCCTTTCGTTAAAAAGATATTTATGATTGAAGTTTTCAGATGTTAAATTATCCAACGGATCGTCAGAACCATGTACAAAGTGAGTGCAATGAGTTAGTGAATATCACTTTGCATTTTTGCTCATTACTCGGCCATATAACGTCCATTTAACTTGAAATTTACACACAGCACCTAGTGTACATATCGTATGACAACACTATACATTGTATCAACCACTCATCAATTTTTGCACATTTAAACAAAGTTATTAGATCCCTTTAAGCATAACCAATATTCTTAGATTACATTCAAGAACATGACGCACTGAACAGGTGCAAATTGAGAAGTTTTATTCTCTGTTGCGATTTCTTACTGGATTACCAGTATTCCGAAAGGGAAAGAAGAGAGCCTGACCTTGCGAAAATCCCTTATACGACGAAAAAACACAAACAACATAACAATACGTAGAAGAATATACAGTATACAAACATGACAAAGGGAAATCAAACGCGTCCTACTCTTGTACGTGAATCATGAACTTGGAATTTAAGTCCGCTGCAGATGGAAAAATAATAATAATCATTCGCATTACAACTTTTATAACTGAATCCGCATCAATCAACGAAGATTAAACATCATGTTAAATAACGATTATCACGAAACGGGAAAATCCCTTGCACGCCCGGAAAATGAATCCTCACAGATCAATTTTACCACTGAATTGTCAAAAATAATGTTAATAACGTATTATATAGATGATTAGATTATTAAATGACATATTATGTGTACCATTAACTTCGAAGAGAAATCCCGCGTACATCACTAAAAGCTAATGTTACATACGTGACGGTGAATACAAGCTGGAGAATTAATCAAAGAACATTAAACATAATCTTAAATAACGAATATCATATTAAAAAAATGGATATTCAGTACAGATCAATTTAACGACTGAATATTCATAATAATCAATAATATATTTCATAGATGATTAGATGATTAAATCAAAGATTTGTAGCATTGGTTTTGAAGAGAAATCCCGCGCACGTCAATGATGTTACACAGGTGATTATACAAACTGAAAACAAAAAGAATTAACATAAATCCTACAAAATATTGCACACAAAACAATACAAATTATAATGTACACATCACTAGGAAATGGTAGTTCAAATCAATCAAATTCAACATTATCTAAAATGTGTAACGCGAACTCGCGAACTGAAAAAAAAAATTGCACGACAAAAAACATCAACGATTCAAGGTAGTTCGTATTCGTAAATCCGATATACGTAATACGCGGTGCGATCTTGCGAACACATTGCGCACGGTGCGTTGTGCACTCTGGCTCAGTGGTATGCAGTGCGCGCGTGCGGCACAAACTAGCCTAGCTCAAAATGGCGACCCGCGGTGTAGTATCCCCATACTTGACAATCTATAAACATCACTTCATATGCATTTCTTGCCAATCAACTGTCCCTAGTTCTTAACATATCTCTCACACTCTCTTCTTCTCCTCACCTATATATCTTCTCTCACCTCTCCCGCCGCATCTCTTATCATCTTCTTCTAATTCATGCAGGACATGATGACATGCCTCAAAAGTGAAGCACGCTTAACCGATTTGTTCGTCCGTCCCCGGTAAAAAGTGTTTGGCCTCCCTAAGGTGAGGCCGAGTGGCGAAACCCTACACCGTCTTTATTACATGGGACTACATGCAGTCTAAAAATACATTCGCTCACCTCTAGACCACTTTGTTTTCTTCATCGTCTTTTTCAGACTCTTCTCCTTCTCTTCATTCTTCTTGCCTTCCTTCTTCTCATCCTTCTTATTCTTCATTTTCTTCTTCTTCTTCTTCTTCTTCTTCTTCTTCTTCTTCTTCTTCTTCTTCTTCTTCTTCTTCTTCTTCTTCTTCTTCTTCTTCTTCTTCTTCTTCTTCTTCTTCTTCTTCTTCTTCTTCTTCTTCTTCTTCTTCTTCTTCTTCTTCTTCTTCTTCTTCTTCTTCTTCTTCTTCTTCTTCTTCTTCTTCTTCTTCTTCTTCTTCTTCTTCTTCTTCTTCTTCTTCTTCTTCTTCTTCTTCTTCTTCTTCTTCTTCTTCTTCTTCTTCTTCTTCTTCTTCTTCTTCTACTATATTCCCTCTTCTCGAATGCGCGTGAGTGTATAATTATGTGTTTGTTATTATGTGAGGTTATTCTACCGTATGTTTAATTATTTGCTAGCCCCACATGCAAAATGGCTCGTGTGTGTGTTTGTGTGCGTGTGATCACAAAAATAGAATGCGTCTAAATACGTGCGTAGGTCTGTTTTTATCAATCTAACGTCTAACTCTAATAATAGTTCGAGGATATTTACCGTACTCTTCATAAACTGAAAGGTAAAATAACCCCAATAAAGATCTCAGAATTGATAAAGTGGTATACTCGAACAGTCGAAAGGGAAAAAGAGGGAAATACACGACGCTGTGCATCTTCAACGTAACATGTCCTTATGTGACAGATGGTCCCAAAGTGGATTGTCTCGTATTTTCCTCAAATTGATATTAAGCTTTTGCAAATTGTTTCGAACGTTGTTTTCCAGTCGGCAGTTCAAATTGCGTTAAACTCTCATATTGCCATTGTGGAGATGGGACATACAATGTTTATAAAGCTGTTGTCTTCATACATCCCACCCCCCCCCAAAAAAAAAAAAAATAATAATAATAAATAAATAATAATAAATAAATAATAATAAATAAATAAATACAAAATGAAATTTAACAAAATGAAAATAAATAATAATAGTAATAAATAAATGAATTCAAAACAAAATTTAACAAAATAAAATGAAATAATAATACTAAATAAATAAATAAATAATAATGATAAAAATAATTATACGTTTTCAACACCGACAATATCAAATAATCATAACTGGGCCCCGTTGTAGAAAGAGATACAATCGATTGTAAGTTACAATTAATTGTAAGTCTGATCATGTGTTCTGAATGCGCCAATCTGATTGGTTGAAAGTTTCTGACTTACAATCATTTGTAACTTATACAATCGTTGTTTCTCTTTCTGCAACGTTGTATCTCTTTCTGCAACGAGACCCTTATCTGTTAATGTAAAGAGTTGGACAAACAACACATTTTACCCTTTCGGTGTTTTGTTGTTAAAACTTTTCACAATGTAGTTTGTTTAAATCTACCATTGATACAAAAACAAATAAGTACAAGTTTCATATCTAAAGTAGACATCACCCGTCCCCGATTCGGGGCGCCCTCTTGAGGGGAAGATTAATCACCCCTCGCGACCTTTACACGCACGCATCCAATGCATGTGACGAAAACACTTTCAGCACTGTCCTAACTCGCAAAATAATATTATACAGCCGTGAAACCCTATAATGCGCAAACGATTGTGTGTGGGCTTAACAACAAAGTTAATTTATCTTGTACGTTGGTTTATTTTTAGTTGGATTGTCAACCCGAGCTGACTAGACTCAAAACCGTCTTCGAATTAATTGGTTCATGAATTGTTTCATTGTAATCAATTATGAATTCATCGTATACATACTTCTGCTCTAACACTGCACTAACACCGAACTTGAAATCACCATTTCTTAAATCCCTAGGGGCTAGTGTTAGTGAATGGGAAATTTGTACGCAAATCCTTAACACCAGCCATGAAGCTCAGTTCAAGCAGACGACATTTCCATACAATTACAACACCAGCCAAAATTCCAGAGGTCAACTCCTAACACTGCAAGAGTTCAAGTTCGGTGTTTAGGCCGGTGTTAGTGTTTATCAAACACTAACACCAGCGTTAAACACCGAACTTGAAATCACTCATTGTAAGTCTGTAAAGTGGCGTATCCGTGTTAACCCGAACCAGGAAGGTATGGAAGGGGGAGGGAGTGGTGATGGGGGGAGGGAGTGGTGGTGGGGGGGGGGGGGGGGGAGGGGGGGGCACCAAGCTATCAGTGAGAAGGGGGTATGTGCACACAACAAAGACAACCAACCAATTTCCACAATATGTGTCGCTTGTCGTGGTCGTAGTTGAAAAAGAAGAAAGAGGGTGAAGAAAAGGAAACACCGCATGAGCTGATATCGTATAGATATCTGTTATCATTAGGAATATATAAATTATCCTTTTAACATCTCACAAGACAATTATCATGATCATGAATAACGCTTCCATTCTAACATTTGTCTTTCTCCGATTCGCTCTTTCCGAACAGGTGGCAAGAGGGATTAATTTCTCACGGGAGGTGGAAGTGCGTAGCTCGGATTTTACCAGTGGGGGCCCGGGGTGGGGTGTGCGCTGTGGGATGGGGGCTTACATTGTTGTGAGGGGGGACACGTTTTGACCTGAAAAACAATCAAAACACATGTCTTCACCACTGTACAGTGATATAATTGATGACATTTAATAACATTTACTTTAAAAAAACATGAATTTGCTGATTTGTCCATGTTTTTGTTTTTTTTGTTCCAGGGGGGCACCTTAGGGAGAGGGGGCATTTGTGGGAGGAAGGGCATAAACCCACAGGCTCTCGGTAGCTACGCCTCTTGAAGAAGGGCAATAGCCCCCTTGCCACCCTATTATGCTACGTCAACGTTGTTATCGTGGTATAGCGTCGCGTCTCCGCTGGCGAACCTAAAATAATCTATACGCCTGGCGTCGGTGAAAGCAAGATGATGTACATCTATAATGCTCAAAAACATTCTCTATGTGACGTTGTTGAAAACCTGGGATGAGAAATGCTCGCACTGATTTGATAAGATGGTTTGAAGGGAAAATATTTTTTGTTATTGTATATAGGTTTTGGAATCGAATATTACCAACATCCTTTGCGGTGGCTTAAAATCCTGAACAAGAAGGTTCTCAACTGCAAAACTGATAGCTAGTAAAGGATTTTAGGATTAAAATGATCGCTATTAGCCGCAAAAGTCATATTTTTAAAATGCGACAATAACAGTCTCGAGCCGCAGCACTTCATTCGAATGCGAAGAATTGTTTGATATTTCAGTGCTTTCAGAACAAATTTGTATACGACAAAACCTTTCCTTCAAGTTCAACCTGGTAAAATCGAATTACGAATATTCGATTTATATGTAATATATTAGTGCTGCCCGTGATATGTCACGCATCAACTCCGTGTGTCAACTGAAAACAAATATATGTATGCATACTTAAAGGGAATATGTCGTTATGTCAGATGGCGCTGGTTAAAGTTCTTACGAGAGGCGCCATTATTACGTACGACATTCCATATATAACCTGATCATGCTGATAGGTGTGTCGCCCGGGTGTCATGTCTGATTTTAAGGATTATCGCGGTGAATGTGCTACCCACTGGAAAATTATTATAATTGTGTACAACGTCAGTGCAATGAGAAACAAACGCCACTATTTATATATTACTTCTATGTTATATTGTCTCCAAACTTCCGCGCGAACATGTTTATAATTGGCGCACTCGCAGGCGTTTGGCGCATACGGAACCATACGATTATATTGGTTCCGTAAGTGTTGGGTGATTAATTGCATTGTTTATGAATAACACAACCCTTTGTAAAGTGTATTTAATATCAAACAACGGTACCAAAACATATAAACCTGCGCTGTTCTCTGCGTGGTGGTCCCCTTTTGCACTCTCTGTAATGTTTTTCGTTTCTAACTCAAACTTTTAATTACCCAATCAATAAACATTCACATTATTTTCACCACATGCTCGTTTGCTTGCTAGGCGCTATGTGGATCTTGAACAGGAAATTATGTGAAAGTCATTTGAATGACACGATGCTTACGGCATATACCGGCATAATTGATCGGTACATTTCAGACGTAAACATTTTGCGAATCTAGCCACTGTGATAAGTTGGCGTTCGATGCGAATTTATCGAATCCCTTCGACTACAAAGAAAACAAAAATTAAGCACTCTACAGATAAATATATGCTACACGATATCATAAATAAAGCTAATACCGAGTCAAACAATACACGTTCACCATTAATTAAACAAAATAAATAAATGTTCCTTAAAAAATGAATACATGTCTCAAATAAATGAGAAATAGGTGGCTCAAAAGACTTTTCAAACTTTCCAAACTTTTTGTGAGTTTATTCTCAAAATAGTTTGTGAACAATAATTATCTTCACTGAAAACTAATAAATGATTAGAATGCAGTAATGGCTTCCATAAGTGTACAGTACTGTTGTGGCCCGAGTGGTTAGCGCATTTGGCAGCTGTTTGGAAGGTCGTGTGTTCGAGTATCAGGGAGGCCAATGGCAGAAATGTATTTATATGGAGCCAGCGTGTATCGTGTTAATCTTGAAGATGATAAATTGTACAAAGCGTCCATTTTTCAAGATAAAGTAGCTTAAGCTACTTTAATAGAACCATGTTTAGCATAATTTGTATTACATGTATTAGGTTGTCATTTCATTGATGGCGGATTTCACGTACTTGTGTATATTTTTTAAAACTTGAACATGTATAATTTAATATGATTGCAGAAATAGAAGTTCCGCCACTTCCTGCCCTTGACTTGAGTATGACCCTGCACACTATTCGACACTGGGAATTATACGCTAATGGGACCCTATATAACCTTCGGGGCCTTGACTCACGCCCCGATAACAATGACGGAAGACATCAGAATATCAAGCAAATTATTTCCAGCTGAAATATAATATCTGAATAGAAACAAATCTTCAAATATTTGAATAAAATGGATGAGTCACGGAAATAGTTTGCTTGTCTATACGTTGCGAAGTGTGAAATGAAATGCGAAGTCAAACCAATCACAAACAGAGACATAATTTTTGAACGCGAGGGGCGTTTGTCATAATTTCTTTAAAGATTTCTGCATGCATTGTCTGCATAATATTTTCCCCCTTAAAAATGTGAATATAAAGGATGAATCATAATAAAGACAATTGCGATTTTCTACAAAGACAAAATGCAAAAGCTTTTAACCACCATTCGGGATATGTATTGTACACCTCTACAACTCGTGCACGGCGTGCAGTACCATGAACATGATAAAGGGATTGTACAATTTTAATGGAGAATATATTTTGAGTGTGAAATGGAAAACTAAGTGCAAAATGTAACATTAGAAAAACAAAACATGATTTCAAAAACAAAATTGACTTTGTTAGATTAAAATCAGTTTAGAAGCAACTGCATTATCAATAAACAATTTGAACAACATAGGTCAACCATTTTATTCCATAAATTGTAAACGGTTCGTTATAAAAATCTACACATTCCTTCAAATTCTGATTGATTGAATTGATTCTGATAATATTCTCCCTGTTGAATGTTTACCTGATTGGGTTTTAAACAGGTGCGCTCTAGCGTCAACGGCTATTATTTGAAACATATTTGGTACAAATTTCATGGGGATTCCATGGGATTAAGTTGAAACCTATCCTGCAGAACTAAAGATTATCTTTAATCCTCATCAGTATCAAGACATTAAAAAGGGTTATTCGAATTCCACGGGCATGCGCGTGTTGCCAACGGCAATGTCAAGTTCGATGCGCGTTTCTCTTCGCAACTTCCCCTCGCTGCTCGATTTAACCATTTCTATGCTACCGTTGACTGATGAGGTGCATTGCTTTACTATAACATTACTGGGGAAAACACATGCCCATGGTATACTGTAAGGGTTAAACATCCGTTCGCACCAGGTGGAACAACAATTGCTCTTCCATACGTCACCCATTGGCAAATAGATTCCTTGGAGTCCCATTTTCTTTCTGTTCTGTTGAGCCTTTCATCAATGTCATACAGCCATTCTTCCGCGAATCTGTGCCGTGATGCGCTTTCTTCTTCTATAGTTACATTTTTCCAACTTCTGTTTAGGAATATTGTATAGGTTTTCCCGCTCAATTTTGCGATTGTGTCATTCGAATTGATAATAGGAGCAAACGAATTCGCGCGATTTGCGATCGCCGTGTCAAAGCAGCATTCGAATTCGTAAATAGTCGTTCAAAATCACATAGGAGCAAGTGAATTTGCACAAAGAGCATACCTTTTCATCAATGGTCATTCGAATTCGCGAAAGGGCAGTTGACAGTTGGCTGCACATTCGCGAATTCGAGTGCCCATAAATGAACTTCTGTGTCTATTCACGAAAGCTTATGCGTATGCATGAATTCGCTTGCACTTATTCGGAATTTGGAAGACCGATACCAACGAATACGCGGTAGTGCGTGAATTTGAATGACACTTAATTAATTCGATTGAAAAAAGTGTAAAATTGAGCGGGAAAACCTATATTAAAAAATCCATATAATACGTTAACTTTGTCAAGCTTATTATAGAAGAAAAAACAAACCCATTGAAGTAATAAATGGCATACAGCCATTCTTGCGCGAGTCCGTCGCCGTGATGCGCCTTTTCCCTCTATAGTTACATTTTCCAACTTCTCTTTGGGAATATTGTATACAAATCCATATAATATTAAAGAGGTGAACTTTATACAGCACTAAGATTATATCATTTTATAAGATCAGGAAAATCTATGTATGATTATACTTTTTCCTCGCGAGTAATGAGACCATGAAGTTTCCGGTCTCACCGGAAAAAAGCAACTGCAGGCCCTTACGATTTTACTGGTTATAGTCTCTCTTATCGATATCCTTCATTTAGCATGTTATGTGTAGGGAATATCATGTATAATAGATACAGAAACATATGTTATGAGCGTGACGAATGAGACCCAAGAGACATTAACTTCATTTAACATCAAACTTATACGATCATTATCGGACGACTTATCGAGACAAAACAAAACAAAACATATCTCTATGTATATTTTACTTGTGCCTACAAAGGGTATCCATGCAGTTTCCGGCAAGGCAACTTCATTATACTTCATGTGTGAGTGGGGAGGCCTCCACAATCCATGTACATCCTCTCTTTAGGGATTATAATATAACTATGTATCAACCGATGGCATGACCATGGTAAATGAGACCCATCAGACATGACCTTAAAGGGGACCACCACACAAAGAACATCACAGGCTCATATTATGTGTTGGTACCGTTGTTTGATAGTAAATCAGTGTCCAACATATTGCAAACGGTTGTGTAATTCATAAACAATGCAATTAATCGCCCTAACTTACGGAACCAACGGGGCTTTTGGTTCCGTAAGCGCCAAACGCCAAACTTTCCGGTATCAACGGACAAAAGCAACTGCAAGTCCTTACGGTGTGCAATATGGGTACTTGGCATGAATGAGGGTGTGTAAAAGCATGAGTGCACTATAAAGTAACACCTGCTGGAATGCTCACAAGGGAGTGGAGAGAGTGCACAACAAGGTGCGGAAGTATATGCAATGGCCGAGTTATTAATATTAATATTAGACGCAGGTCGCTCTGGGAGAACAGAGCAAAAGAGCCTCCCCTAGACACCCTTTCATTAAGTTTGGGAAATAAAATATAATACATAAAAAGACGTATGATACATGAGCGTGACGAATGCGAACCAACATACATGAACTTCCATTCATGGTTCATACAGGATCATAATCATTGTGGCAAGACCTGGGAGAAAACTCATTAATAATCATGTAGTTTGTGCTAAGGCCGGTAAGTCCATGAAATGTCCGGTCTCGTCGGAAAAGCAACTGTATGTTCCTAGTCATGTTAAGGCACCCCTCGATACCTTCAATTTGATTTAGGAAGTATAAAATGTAATGGATACAGAGACTTGCGTTGTGACTTGTGAGCATGATGAATGTGACCCAGCAGACATGAACTTTCATGAACAGTTAATATCACATTCATGGTTAGGATAATATATTATTTACAAGATCGGTAAAAAGCTGTTTATAATTACATACATGTACATTGTGCCAACGCGTGATGTCCATGAAGTGACCGGAAAAACAAATTAATTACCCTTCGGGCATGTCGGGTGTGACTGTCGGTGCCTACGCCTTAAAGCCACCTCTTTAGAGAATATAATGTAACTATGTTAAAGGGATCTAGTAATTTTTTTTGCATGTGCAGGAAGTGATGTATGGTTGGTATAGTGTGTAGTTTTTTGAAAATCTGATATGCCCTCTGAGCATGCTGAGTATTGTGTACAAATTTCACGTTAAATGGCTGTTATATGGCCGAGTAATGAGCGAAAAAGCAGACTGATTTGTACACAGTAATGACTATCCAGTGGATAGTTAAAATCAGAACACTTCATTCGTAAATATCTGTCTAACGAGAGGGAAATTAGACAAACCAAAACATGTCCAATGCTTCTATTGGTACAAGGTATGAGAGAACCACTAGATTTCTAATGATGTTTTGTGGATTTGGACAATGTTACCAAATCCCTTTAAGAGACGGGTGTTATGAGTATGATGCATGTGACCCAGCAGACGTGAACTTCATACATCATGATGTTCTGAACATATCGCATGACAAGATCAGGGGAAAAACATCTCTATGATGTTTTAATTTTACTTGTGCCCATGCACGAATGATTTTCATGCAGTTTCCGGTAAGGCAACTTCATTATCCCCAAGGTGTGATCGACTGTCGCCCCCGTCCCCCCGACACCATCCGTTTTGAGGCTATAAATATGCTGAGTCCAAACGGATAGCCGTTCGGTATCCGACCGTGAAGGTGAAATTCTCGGATACGGGTATACGAAAAAAAAAACAAAAAAACAGGGAGCTTTGATTTTTGATACTTCAACCATGTTTTTTTGTTTGTTTATATTTCGGATAAATCTAATATCCGTCCGTTTTTACTCGGCTCATATCCGGATATTAATATATCCGGTTTGACTCAGCCCCTAGACATAATGTAACAAGTTGGATGCTACGACCCAACATACATGAACCTCAATCGTGGTTAGTGGCCTGGGGTGTCCGATATTTTCCGCTCTTACCGGAAAAACAACTTCATATCCATAAGGTGTGACTGTCGCCCACCCCTTGGACACCATCTCTTCAGAGAATATAATCTAACTCGTGTGTTAACGGATTACGAATGTGACCCAGCAGACATGAGCTTCATACATCATGGTGCTGATCATTTCACATGACAAGATCGGGAAAAAAACATCTCTATGATGTTTCTATTTTACTTGTGCCCATCATGCACGAATGATTTTCAAGAAGTTTCCGGTAAGGCAACTTCATTATCCATAAGGGGTGACTGTTGCCCCCCTACCCCCCCCCCCCCCCCCCCCCCACCCATCCGTAGGCAACATCATTTTAGAGAATATAATGTAACCATGTTAAAGAGATCTAGTCACATTGTCCAAATCCACACAACTTATTTAGAACTCTAGTGGTTCGTTCATACCTTGTTTTAATCGTATTACAAATAGAAGCATGGAACATGTATTTGTTTGTAAAAAAATTAACACTTAAAAAGATATTTACGATTTAAGTGTTTGGATTTTAACTATCCACTGGATAGCCATAACTGTGTACAAAGTCAGTGCAAAGTCTTTCCGGAAAAAAAACCACTTCATATCCATAAGGTGTGACTGTTGCCCCCCCCCCCCCCCCCCCCCCCCAGTCCCTACCCCAGTCTCCCTTCATTTTTAGAGAATATGATGTAACTATGAATAGACTTGCGTTGCGTTATGAGCATAATAAATGAGACCCAACAGACATGAACTTTCATGAACATTCATGGTTAGAAATTAGAATCATAAATTGTTGCAAGATCGGGGGAAAAAAAGACTTTGCTGTCTTTTGACACACAATTTTCCCGTAAAGCATGCTAAATGAAGTTATTTTAATATATCACGTCGCCCATAAGTATCACACGCAGAACTGCAAATTCAGCGTCACCCGCATCAAAATAGCTGTTGAACAATGAGCTAATAGAATCGTGCCCAGACTTCGGCGGGTCTTTCAAGCAGATAAAGTAGGACGGTGTGTGACTAACCTCATTGAATTTGTCTTTCTTTCCGTAAATGTCTCCGAGTGAATGATTATTGTGTATAAGTCGAGGTGAACCTTATTTACAAAATGCAATGAAATAAATGCGCTTTCATGGCAAGAATATACGTTTAGCAGGCAATATGAGTGCACTAATATGGTTGTGTAGATTCGTGCTGAGACATCGTCTGCTAATGATAACTTGCACACTTTATGACGTCATCAAAACATTGGCGTTTTTTTTAGCACAAAGAGCGCTTGTTTTCGATTCTTGTGATGGGGTTTTGTTTTGTTGTTGTACTAGGATATCGTGTTGGTATGGGGCATAAAAAAAGTATTTATCTTAATTTGTAAGCCCCTAGCTCACTCGTGATGCATTATTCTCATATTTTGTGATTTTCAATGAAATTCTACTTTAAAGGGGTAGTTTAGTTTTGGTAGAGAGGCTGCACATCACAATTTTTTTGTGAGATAATGAAAAACTGAGTGTCGAATTTGAGAGAACATGCAATTTTAATGGCAGAATAAACTTTATTTGGTCAAAATCGGTCTAGAAACGGCTGAAATATCAATAAATATATTTTATCTTATAATTATTTGGGGCCCAAATAATTAGATGATTTTTTTTTTTAAATTAAAAAAATGCTTACACTTTTTCAAAAATTTTCAAAAGCGTTTTTTAAATAGTTGTTGATGATCTATCTACTTAATCATTATTTCAATAGAACATCACATGCATTATTTTGTATGAAAAATGGTTGAAACCAATGCCTTTTTAGAAAGCGCCCTCTTGTGTTTTAATGGCTCTTTTTTAATGATACCAGGTTTTTTACTTAGTTGTTTGTTATTTTGTATACCTTTCGAGCACGGTGGAGTAATAACTATTAGTTCATAATGTTACTGTCCAGGTTTGGTTACTAAAGTTCAGCCTTACCAAAACTGTACTACCCCTTTAAGGTAATCTATTAACTTTGTCAAATTGGACTCACTGACTCACGGAATCACTTGGAGCTTTCATACTTCTCTTGCAGCTTGTTGTTTGGGTTATAGTAGCAGAATCGTGTAATGGGTTTTGATTTTTCAAATGTTTCTCTAGTTATGGAAATATGTATGATTAGATTGAAAAGCGTTCTGGAACGCTTTTATATTGTAGTCAAAATCAATGGGCAGTATGTTTATAACTTTTGACAGATATGCCCACCCTTTTCCACGATATATAATCAGTGCTTTTTTTTCTCTCTATGAAACTATCACAAATCATTCAGAAGAATCCTACAATAATATTGGTATATGATTGAAAATGTCACTTTCAGAAAAAAGAATCATACCCAAACAAGACATGAACCTCATTTTACCATCATCATCATCATCATCATCATCATCATCATCATCATCATTGCTATGAAAGACTTGAGGGGAAAAAACAGCATCTACTCGTATGATTTGCTCCAGCGACCACAAGTCTATAAACAATACTAAACTTGACCCCCTGGGAAGCAGTCTAGCTGCACGTGTAAATGCATGATAATTTCATGGTCTATACAGGGTGGCCAAACAAAACCAGAACGGGGCACTTCCCAAAATAAAGTAACAAAATGATTATGTCCATCGGATAGAGTGTCTTTTCCAATGAAAAATTATACCAATAAAAGTAAATTTGGTCGTGTAGTTTTTGTTTTAGGGCGTTGTGAGTAATACCATGTCAGCTTCTTATTTTTGTCAATGTTTACCAAGTCGCACTTACTGCCCGTCATACCATTGAACACGCGAGCAATCCGCGCTCCATTGTTCGTGTGCATTCAGCTGTGTGCCGAGTGGTGCCGAGTGAAGGGGCACAGTTGTTCGATAGTATGACAGGCAGTAAGTCTCATTTATCAGACACTGACTTGGTAATAATTGACAAAAATGGGAACCTGACATGGTCTCACTCAAAGCGCTCTAAAACAAAAACTACACGTCCTAGATTACTGTTCTTGGTATCGTTTTTCATTGGAAAATACACCCTACTGATGGACATAATCATTCTGTAACTTTATTTTGGGAAGTGCCCCGTTCCGTGTTTTGGGGGGCCACCCTGTATATCAAGATCATCTGCTTCAAAATTATTTAAAAAAACTACTGCATGCATGTCACCCTTCAGTGGCATTATACCAGGCCCGTAGCCAGGATGTTTCAAGCACAACTTTAAGGGAGGCATGGGAGGGGTGCGTAATCTACACAAAAAAGGGATCGAGACTGATCGTGGCCGAGCCCAAGACTACTGGTTGATTCGTGAAAGCGGGGGAGGGGGGGGGGGGGTGTCTGTCGCCAAAAAAGGAACATTTTCGAGGCCGAAACCACTGGTTCCCTTTTGTAAGCAAGGGGGGGTGGGGGTCGTCAACAAGACTGATCGTTACCCGAGACCACTGGTTTAGAGGGCAGACACCGATAACAAGTGGACCTTTTTTTCTAAATGGGGGGGGGGGGGGGGGGGGGGCTGCGTACGCACCCAACGCACTTCCTGTTTGTAGAGGGTATGTTTGTAAAACAGTCTGTATTAGCTTTACTAAGTCCTGCATTTTCTTGGCGTTCATTTCAGCGATTGGGTAGTTGCAATTAACTGTAAGTCAGAAAATATGCGCAGTATTGAACCAATTTGATTTACGAATGTAGTCAATCGATTGCATCTCTTTCTGCAACGGGGCCCATGGGTGACAGTGTATTTACGTTTATATATCCATTACATCAGTATCTGAATTTGTTTGTTGATATACCTCCCTTCTCACGGATAAGTTTGTTTACGTTTGTCTCTTACTGTTACATATCATAGACCTGTGTTTCGTTCAGACACTTTGGCAAATGAACGCTGATGAAAAATATGAGTACATGTACATTATATCATGACATTTATGAGTAGAGAGCAAGTTTCATCCGTTTTTTTTTTCTGACACGTCTTCATGGACTCCTTTTTTGCACTGACACCAATAACAGGTCACACATTTCTAGAAGAAGTGCTGGTGTATAGCACGGTATGTCCATTATGAAGAGCTTATATTCAAAAGGGGGTAGATCCACTTTTTCAACTTTGGAGTATAGCAGGCTTCTTTGTCAAACTTTGTACACATGCCTATGGGAATATAAATATGGATCGTCCCATATTTTGAATTTAATTGTGTAATTTGTCCTACAAGTTGGATTCTAGAACTCAATTTGTATGGAAAGTGGAATTATCCCCTTTTGGAACTAAGCTCTTCATATATACATGTACAGAGCAACAATATTACAGGGCCCGTGTCCAATTTATTACTTAGATTAAGTACGTAATGCACTCTACAATTTACTGGACACGCTATACCTCCCCCCCCCCCCCCCCGACAAAAAAGTAAAACACGTAGAAAAATTGTGACGTCACAATTTAGAATTGATTAATAATTTAATTGAACCACACTTTGGCTACGTCGCACAAAATGAGGTATATAATGTGTTATGGCTTATTATTAAGCCATAACACATTATATACCTCATGCTGTAATGTTGGTATAATAAATAAGTAAGTATGGTTAATTAAATGCACCCGGCCCTCAACCATAAGGAGATAATCAGGTATTCGAGAATCTTCGGGAAATCACAAAGCTTCCTCAAGCCTATATAATGGAGATAATAAGCATTCATTCCTAACATGGCGGCTAAAAAGGATCATACTTGATATATAATACTCCCTTGGACCATGAGGACCATGCATGTAATTTTACCCCTGAATACTATACACGGCCTCCTGTTAATGCTCGAGACGATGCTTTTATCCGCCATTTGATAGTGTGAAATTTGACGCTGAACAGTCCGCGTTTCGACTCCGCCGCTTTCCTTAAAGGGATCCATTAAAGGAACTACAGCGTCTAGATGGCATAATTTTCACAATTCGGCTCTCTCTATGTAATTTTTCCCAAAGAAAAAGAATTTGGCAGTCATTTCTCATGAAATCAATAAATTTGGGGGTAATTAGTAAATATCTAATTGTCCTGGGAACGCCCCTTTTAAATCGGCAAAATGTGACGTCATCTAAAGAACGGACTAATGAACTAAATTCTGTAGATGACGCGTCATGACGTAAGCCAATGAATTGTCAATCACATGTCGATCACGCTGCCGATTCCGGACCCTAAATGTGGGTGGGGCGTAAACTGGCTGCTACGTGAGATTTGGCATCAGAAAACTAGTCTTAAATCACTACTGTGTTTATTTCCATGGATTTCTTTTTTCGGCAGACCTATGTTTCAAGTCATCAACTATGGAATAAGTGTCAAAGTACGTTGTATTCTTTAGGTCATCACATATCCTACTTTATTAGAACTCTAGTGATTCATTCATACCGTGTTGTATTCGTATTACCGAGGTATAACATAACAGGTTTCGTTTTTTTTTGTTTTCTTCGAATTTTCATTTCGTTAAAAAGATATTTACGATGGAAGTGTTCGATTTTTGTATTTATCAACTGAAAAGTTAAAACTGTACTCATAATCAATGGAACGAGTTAGTGAATACTGTAGTGCTTTGCAATTTCGCTCATCACTTGACCATATAATATCCATTTAACGTGAAATTTTCACTCATTACTCCGTGGACATAATTATCAAATCACAGCAATACATATTTTATCAACTATTTATCACTTTTTGCAAAGTTACTAGATCCCTGTCAAGGCACATCAAGGATTTTACGCATCATCCCAACAATTTCCTGTAGTATAGGAAGACGGATATCATATTTCAACTCCCATAATGTGGGTACTTTGTATATGGTTGTGATTGTATATGTGTGTATGTGTGCGTGTGTGCGTTGTATGTATGTGTGTGCACATGTGTGTGTTTTTCATTGATTGATTACTGTTTCTTATAATGTTGTATTGTTTTACTACATTAATATGCATATAAGAAAGACAGAGTGTAAGCGATGGGCTCATATTACTGTAGCTCATAATCTAAATAAAATACAGAAGTCGTCACCATACCAAAAATCAAATGGATATTTTAATTATGTTTGTAACATAGGTAACATGTTTGTATAACAATATTTATAAATTATATTAGAGCGTTTCTAGAAAATTAAGAGAGTAAAGACCCAGAATAAGGTTTTAAACCTTCTGAACATTACGAATAGTAGATAGTGATGGAATGATAAACATAAAGAGTGAGTTAGATTATTGTGATGTGTATATGAGTGTGTGGGTGTATGTGTGTGTGTATACAGTAAGTATATGTATTTATGTATACCGTATGTGTATGTGTGTGCGTGTATTATAAATGCGACTTGCGTGTGTGCTGTGTATCAGAGAGGTGAAATATATGAAAGAGAAAGATGGAATATAACATGACAGAATAAAGAAAAGGATGACAAATGAGAGAAAAATAATTGAAGACGATGATGAGCAGAGAGAGGAGGAAATCACAATGAAATAATTATAGAGGAGTGGACTTGGTTGAGGTATTAAGAATAGGTGAAGGGCCTTGTAATGGGTGATAGTGTACGTGCGGGACGTGCTACTTTACCCGGGAATGGTAACTCATTTCAGTGGCGTAGCTAAGGGGGGAGGGGGGGGGGGGGGCACGTGCCTCCCCCATATTTTGACCAGCAAATTGAATAATACAGATTCGCACCAGTTCATCTCAAAGATATTACTCCGTTAAATAATGTTACCAACTCACCGAGGCATAATCTAAAAAGAAAATGTGATTTGGGCTTTCTAAATGTTCATTAATTAATTTAATTAGATGCTCAGTGTTAATGTTATCTGCATGTATACAAATATGATGCACGGAACTTGGTATTAAACGTCAAGGAACTTTGTGAAATTGCAAGCACGACCATAACTATTATTATGTACTCCTTAACACATTATATATAAATCATGGCTAACAAAATATGAAAATAAAAAGAATACAACAACAAGGTGGCGCCTATGAATATTTCATTTTTGCTTCTACGGAGAAAACGCCCAAACTAATATACTTCCATACGTCATTAAACATGGACACAAGTGAAGATGATAGAATGATCTAAGAGCGTGGTACCAATAAACAATTCATTTCCGCTAGCACGTATACCATAACAAAAAAATGATATTATACCTGTTGAATCAGGTCATGTAGGTCTTTTATGTTGGCACTTTATTTCATTCATCATCATACTCTTCTTCGTCATTGCCGCCAATAAGAAAATAATGCACGTATCCACTTGTATCACTTTGCGGATAAAATGTGGATAAATGGGAAAACATAATAATAAAGAGGGTGACAGTATGAGTACGTAGCACCAGTAAATTTCGTTTCTAAGTAAAGTTAAAGATAATGAAACCCATACAATACGAAGATGAAAGATTTTAAAACGTGGCACCAAAACAACATTGATTTCTGCGAACACTTTAACCTGTAAACCATACGAAATCACCCCCCAATAATCTTTAATTGTTGAAGCAGGTAATGTAGGGCATATATTCATCATGTGGCGCCAATAATAAACTAATATAATAATCAACTTGCAACCGTAGTATCACTTTATAAAACAAAATAATCTTGTTCAGGATTCCAACCACCTCCCGATCGTGGATTAAATATATATATATATATATATATATATATATCGTTTTTATTATAAAACCATTAATTGAGCGAAATACCCCTTTAAGGGGGTATCCCACTGAGAGGCGAACGTTTGCGAACGTTAGCGAATATAGCGAATTTGGGATTCGCCAACTTTTCCTCTGCCATTAGCGACATTTAGCGACTTTTTTGCGATATTTAGCGACAATTTGCAACATTTTAGCGAATGTTAGCGAAAAGCAGGGTTTGCCTCTGCCAACCTTGATTTTTGCCAACATTTGTCAGAAAAGTTGGCGAATCCAAAATTCGCAAACGTTCGCAAACGTTCGCAAAACATTCGCCGCTCAATGGGTCGATTGCATTGAGGAACCATATGGTCATGTAATCGCTAGCATTAGCGAATCATTAGCGAACGTTTGCGACTGTTTGCGAAAAAAATAAATTCGCAAAGAAATTTTGAACATGTCCAAAATTTCTTTGCGACAAGAAAAACTGTTTGCGACAATTAAAACCGTTTGCGAATTTTTTTGCGACCGTTTGCAACCGTTAACGAACTTTTTGCAACCGTTAACGAACTTTTTGCAACCTTTAACGAATTCGGGCGAAATCCCAAATTTGCATAATTCGCTAACGTTCGCAAAACGTTCGCCTCTCAGTGGGATACCCCCTTTACTGTAAATCATGTAGTTCCAGTTCGTGAAGTTCGTTCATTAATTGTACCACTTTCCGCGCATGCAATGCGATGATGAGATTAACCTCCTTTGCTGCATTCATTAATCAATTATCAACCGAGGCAACTGAAAAGAGGCGATGAAGGGGATATTGAAGATGGAATCGATTTAATGAATAGTGACCCACTTTTGCATGGATGTGCATTTCCCAACATACAATCTCTCTGCATACATATTGGACTAGGAAATATTCAGGTTTTAGGTATCTTATATATTATGTCGAGTTATATACATTAATTGCATGTATTGATATGTCGCATAATGACGCGTATGGATTTTACAATAAGATGCGATGAAAGGATAATGCTATAGATTAGGTATTAATAAAATCCACCACGACCACAGTCGTATTATATACCAGCATAGCTGCTTTTCAACATATCCCTACTTAACTTGGTGCTATACCGCTAGCCGGCTGTGTAACGTAAATCCAGTCAGCGTTTTGGACTGGAAAACAACTTGAGTATTGGCATATCAAGTGTTTTTATATGGGTACTTGACCAATGACAATGACCACTTCAGATAAACAGATATACATGTACATTCAGTCAACCGATGCTTCGGACTGAGGAGACGGATGCAGTTAGTATTAATCGAACGCCGCGACCCAGTTATTTCCAACATGAAATCAGACAGCATTATAACACTGGGAAATGTTCTGGGTATACTGGCATATTAACCCTCTGAGTGCCACATTAAATCGTACGAATTCGTACATATCAATGTACATATTAAATTACTTATCCCCCTCCCTCTATTTATCGACAATGAATAGAAATATGCCTTTTCAGCTTAACAGTCGGAGTGTATAATACATTTTTATTCCAAATTGATCTACTTTGTGTTAAATGCAGGTAAAAATCAAAATATATATATAATTATATGCATATTGTGACTTAAGTCGACCGTGGCACTTAACCGGTTAAGTGAATTTATTTTTCTAGCACTTAAGCATAGTTACATTGCTGATAGTTGACCATGGTGGATATATCCGGTGAAACGATGAGAAACTTATGATGGATTGAATCAATAAAGATTAAATAAAGATGAATATGATGAAGAAGCGACACACTTACATGGATGGATGAGTTAGTTCCAATCGGAAATCAGTCGACACTAGCTAGCTACGGAACGATTTAGGTTATGTCATAATCATGATAATAATCATTTTTAAAAACGTATTAATTTTGGTACGTGACCGAAATGCCAATTAGACGAATAACCCAAGTGCCTTTTACTCGGACTGGTAATAATGATATGACAATGTTATCTCCATGATGTAGACATAACGATACATGGGCCATCACGACGTGCGATTTTGGTTTTGGAAGAAATTACATTTCACAAACAAAATGGAATTTAGACGTTTTGGCTGCTATATAACCAAACGGGAATTTCCCTACACACAGTTACCCCTGAGCATTCCTTGAAATCATGACCACTGACAGCAACAATAGAAATGTAATACCATAAGGAAACTTCAAATACAACACAACAAAACAACACGAATCACACGTCAACAATTAACAATGCAATCGCGTAAGTGAAATATTTCACATGAGGTAAGGGAACGTGGAATATGCAATAACGATAATGTGAGTTTAATTGTATTGTTTGTGTGGCCAAACCAAGTTACCGAACCCCCATTTCCTTTCTATAAGACAGGAAAGGGTTTAATTGTTAATTTAATTAATCGAATTACATTCTTGTTTATTTAATTAGTTAATGTACTCATTTATGTATTAATTAATTAATTCATTCGTTAATTAACCAAGGAGTTAATTGAATATACAGTGTAACACAACGCCAAACTTGAATCGTTTAATATACATGTCCTATAATAACAATATCATCCCCTTAAAGCTGATAGACATTTAATTGAGACACATGCACGTCGTGATGGTTTCATACATATTACATGACTTCCTGAACGTGGGAATTACAGCTACCACATGGGTGGTGTATGTTTTCTTTACTGTAATATCCATGTACCGCGTATAATTATGTTGACAGAGTATCATGAATCCGGACCGTAACCGCCTTAGGCAGCGTCCCAGGTAGAGAGGGGGTGGATGAGAGGTGTTATTGGAAGTCGCGTGCCAAACAGGGGTGCATGTTACTTGATACCGTAAGACTTCGATTCAGAATCTAGTTATATCTCTCCATCGTTATCTCACTCCCTGCCCCTTTTCTTCCGTCCGTTCACTCTCCCATCTCCCCGCCAGTCAGAGACGGTACATCAGTCTATCCTGTATATTATACTTTGTTTTAGGTGTCCCATTATATCTCTTCACTCCTCCTCCCCCTCGCTCTCCCTCTTTAACTTAACATCCATCTATCTATATATCCATCCATCTATTTGCCTATCTATAACATATCTATCAATCTATCTTGTATCTTTATTATACAGTTAATTCAAACATATAGAGAAACTGACCAGAAATATATTGTGATTAAAAGAAGGCAAAGAAAATGGGATTCCAACGGGATTCGAACCCGAGACCTCCGGATTGCTAGACCGGTGCTCTTTCGACTAAGCTATAGAAAACCCTAGACGGTGCTCGTCCCTGAAACCCCTTAATTCTCATTGCCAGAATGGTCAGAAGCTATTATAAACCTGACATATACCCGATGGATACAAATCAACTTGGGGATATATGCGAGGGATTACCGAAGCGATACAGCTTTTTGTAATAATTAATTCAAACATATAGGGAAACTGACCAGAAATATATTGTGATTAAAAGAAGGCAAAGAAAATGGGATTCCAACGGGATTCGAACCCGAGACCTCCGGATTGCTAGACCGGTGCTCTTCCGACTGAGCTATAGAAAACCCTAGACGGTGCTCGTCCCTGAAACCCCTTAATTCTCATTGCCAGAATGGTCAGAAGCTATTATAAACCTGACATAAACCCGAAGGATACAAATCAACTTGGGGATATATGCGAGGGATCACCGAAGCGATACAGCTTTTTGTAAGTATACAGTAATATACATATAATATTGTATGCATCGATCTATCTATCTATATATATGATGTCTATCTATCTATCTATCTATCTATCTATCTATCTATCCATCCATCTATCACTCTATCAACCATTTCCCAATGCATGATGTCGATGTTTATAGAAAGCGGAGGACTAGATATCGCAAGTTTGTTGTGGTCAATAACATCTTTCCAATTCACTCGACGCAGTTACCCGCCCCCCCCCCCCCATTTTCTTCCTCTCTTTCTCTTCCTTTCTTCTTCTATCTCTTTCTCTCTCGCTTTCTCCCTCTCTTTTATCCCAATTGTATATGTATTTCCTTATTCTGCGTACGGGCATATTTGTCTCATTCTGTGAAAGCGTTCTATATATAGTCTCAACTAATTACCCAGTTTGCCCTGCTCTTTTTAAATCACCTTTCCCCCGTAGCTTTTCCTGTAAAGGTAATTTATTGTTACTTCATATTTTAACTTTATTCTTTCCCTTTTCTCATTAGTTTCGACGAATCTCGTTCTCACCTCGACCTAATTCTTTGACTTTCCTTTCCTTTCCCCTTTCGTGTGCCTCATCTTACAAAATCACCACTTTTCCAATTATTTCAGCCACTTTCGTGATTATGTTTTTCTCGACCTCACTTCGTGCAAATGTCCACTCGCTTCCTTGTAAATGATGTATCTCTTCCTTCCATCTACAAGTAGCCTTTAGCCAAGACCCTAGATGACTGCTATGATTGTAAAGCAGCTGTCCGTTGCAGTCACTTTCTTGTACGGATCGGTGGACACACGGGGTGTCGTAGAATCGTTCACTCAGTAGAACTGACGCGATCTCTGACTGCTCGCAGTATTCGCGGTCATCGCCCTAATTTGCATAATGCGTTGCGAGTTAAGTACGAGTTTAACAAGAATGTGATGCGAGCTTAGTACGAATAGTACACATTTCTAGTTCAAATTTAATGCGACCTTGATGCGAGCTTAGTAAGTTCACTAGGACTTTAAAGTGGCCAGGCAAACTAAACGCATATTATCTTCTGTTCATCTCTATTAGTGTACACATCAACTATTTGTAAACCATTTGACCCAAACATATTTTGTTTATTTTCAAACATTTTAGTAATCATTTTACTCCATATTGTGAAGCCCCAACTTCTGAAAACCTCTCCAGAGTAGAATTCTATTGTTGACATGTTGTGACATCATCAGCCATTCACTACTCAGTTACAAAGAAGTAACCTTCACCCAAGCTGAGTGTCTAATCACAATAGCATCACACGGTTGAATAGAATACCAACTCACACACCTTCAATTTCAATAGCTGTTGATATGTCAGAAGAAAAGCACTGTCTAAGCTATTGCATGGATGTTCTTTTTGTACTTTCATCTTTTGTTAATCTCATGGTAGCTGACCAGTGATTGACAGATGATGTCACAACAGGTCAACAATAGAATTTACTCTGAAGGGTTTTTTAGGAGGTGGGGCTTAGCAACATGAAGAAAAATAAATGATAAAATGTTTAAAAATATACAAAAGAGAAAAGGCTACATTTTAATCATCCGACCAACATGACCACTGATGCGATCCCTCCCCATCTCATCCGGTTCTTCTGACCGGACAATAGCGTAAGGCTAGGGTCAGACATATCCCATACAATTTAAACAGGGTCAACCAGGTTCCCGTAGGCAGTGGGTTAAAACTTACTTCCTCCACTATAGAACATTAATTAATATAATGCGTGCAGTACTTTCATATCTACCAAAGAGATCATATTATACACATGGTACAGGAGGTTGCGTACGTTTGTGTATATGAGGTGTGTACATGTGTGTGTGTGTGTGTGTGTGTGTGTGTGTGTGTGTGTGTGTGTGTGTGTGTGTGTGTGTGTGTGTGTGTGTGTGTGTGTGTGTGTGTGTGTGTGTGTGTGTGTGTGTGTGTGTGTGTGTGTGTGTGTGGGTGCGTGATGTGCGTGTGTGTTAGTGTGTGTATGTATGTGTGAGTGTGTGTGTGTGTGTGTGTGTGTGCGTGCGTATGTGCGTGTGTGTTAGTGTGTGTATGTATGTGCGTGTGTGTGTGTGTGTGTGTGTGTGCGTGTGTGTGTGTGCGTGTGTGTGTGTGTGTGTGTGTGTGTGTGTGTATATACGTGTGTATGTGTATTGTGTTTGTTTGTGTATGGGGGATGGGGGTATATAAGGTGGCTAGGATACGGTGTGAGTGAGTACCAATCTGCCATTATCCCGGATGCTAGGGGAGCAGGGATGGGGCCATGGGGGAAGTGGAAGA
>JBAMJV010001311.1:0-22500 GCA_037951105.1 Echinarachnius parma | reverse complement strand
CCCCGCAGCAGTAGTGGGGTCTACTTGTCAAGCTTGTCTCCAAAAAGGACAAAAAAAACACTCGATAATTCGTTTTGCATTGAACCTTTTTTGCATTTGCCCCCCCCCCCCCCCCCACACACACACACACACACACAAACCCCGTGGACATTATTGGTCCTTGCTACGACCCTCTCGACACCCATCAGAGACCGAAGCCGACCTAAAAGTGTGAACTCCGTGTTCGCGTCGAGTCGATCCCGTGATCGGAATTTGTAAGTGGGCTTCTTCGAATAATGTTTTCGTCATCCTTTTCACCTTCCAACGATGTATAATTAACATTTTCTTCATCTCGATTTCATCGTCTTTCCACCTTTTCCATCTCCATTCTCTTCCTCCTGGTTGTATGCCTCTCCTCCTCCTCCTCCTCCTCCTCCCTCCTCACTCCTTCTCCTCCTCCTCCTCCTCCTCCTCCTCCTCACTCTCCTCCTCCTCCTCTCCTCCTCCTCCTCCTCCTCCTCCTCCTCCTCCTCCTCCTCCTCCTCCTCCTCCTCCTCCTCCTCCTCCTCCTCCTCCTCCTCTTCTTCTTCTCTTCTTCTTCTTCTTCTTCTTCTTCTTCTTCTTCTTTTCTTCTTCTTCTTCTTCTTCTTCTTTTCTTCTTCTTCTTCTTCTTCTTCTTCTTCTTCTTCTTCTTCTTCTTCTTCTTCTTCTTCTTCTTCTTCTTCTTCTTCTTCTTCTTCTTCTTCTCTTCTTCTTCTTCTTCTTCTTCTTCTTCTTCTTCTTCTTCTTCTTCTTCTTCTTCTTTCTTCTTCTTCTTCTCCGCATCAATTGCTATATTGTATTATTTATACTATGTGTTTTGATGTTCAATGTACACTGATCCTTTCAGCACTGCTGCTGATCAGTTTGAAATGTATACCAAAATAAATAAATAAATAAATATGATATCCCTTCTTGTTAAGGGTCTCTTTACATCTTCTCCTAATCCTTCCTCCTCCTCTCATCAATTCATTTTTGTAAACACGATTTCACAAAACAAGAAAAGGAAATTTCAACAACCATGATACACAAGTTGGATAAATAATTGTGACATTACTCGTTACCACAGTAAACCCGGATAAAACCTTTCAGACACAGGTATATGTACCTTATTGATAATTATCCGGCTTGGGAATAGTGATATTACTTTTCAGCGGAGAGGAGGGGAGGGGATGTGGAGCAGATCTTTTGAATAGATAGGAACTACTTGACTTATAATCTTAATTCATAAGTGGGTCCATGGCTATATAGCTCAGATAAACAATTATACGCGGGAGATATATTATGCGTATCGGAAGCAATTAGATCTCGAGACGGTGTGATTTGATATTGGCGCCACTACAGAGACCTTGGTAACCACGCTTGATATACAGACATTAACCATCTCGATTTCGCTTCATCCTAAGTGCGCTGGCTAACTACAAACATTGCGTGCACGTGACACTGATAGGAGCGTGTATACCAATTTATAATAGCGCGCAGGGAATACAAACTGTTTTCAGAAGGTTCTCAAAACATCAACGTTACACTATTAGTTCTCAACCGTATCGACGCTTTCTTCAACTTTGTCCTGTACTGCAGCAATCCCACAGGTGACTTGTTAAAATTATATTAATGAACAAAATCAGTTTTCATTTTATATGTTATGAAATGTATGTTACCTGTATGTATCGATACATTCATCCCCCTCACCATATTTGACTTAAAACTACATCAAACTGTTTTCAAAAGGTTTTCAAAACTACATCAACGTTATAGTACGTATAGTATGTTTGTACTTTCCTGTATTGCAGCAAACCATATTTATCAACACATATCGCTTTTCATTTCATATGTTATGAAATGTATGTTACATGTAATACAGGTATGTTTCATGACACGTTCATCTCCCTTCCCATATTTGAGTTAAAATTAGTGTCAATGCCACAACTTTCGACACGTAAAGAAAAGTGGTCTCACTCGACCAGAGGTCTTTGTTTAAAGGGGACGACCAGGCAAAGAACAACACATAATTATATGTTTTGGTACCGTTTTGTCATATCAAATAGATACCCAACATTTTGCAAAGGGTTGTGTAATTCATAAACAAAGCGATTAATTTCCACCACTTACGGAACCACTACTATTTCCTGGTTCCATACGGGCCAAACATTTGCGAGTGCGCCAATGCTATTCACGCGTACGTTTGGAGACAATAGAATCCCGGAATATCCATAAATATATTTTTATTCAAAATGATCTTCACCGGCAATCACCGGGCGATATTTAGACGTTTTAGAAAAATTAAAAAAAAATGCTCGAAGACTACTTTGAAAAAAATCAGAATATGTTTTTAAAAAGTCGTTGATGATATCTCTATTGAATCATTATTTTTAACAAACATTAAATGCACAATTTTGTATGAAAAAGGCTAAAACCAATGATTTTTGTTAAATAGCGCCGTCTTGAGTTGTAACGGCTCTTTTTTAATGATAACAGGAGTTTTACTTTGTCGTTTGTAATTGTGTATACTTTTCGAGCATGGTGAAGTTATAACTATTACTTTGTACCGTAATGGTGCCGGTGTTGGTTACTAAAGTTAAGTTTCACCAATACTCAACTATCCCTTTAAGTTTAATTGGTCGAAATGCAACTATTTTCCGTCTTGCAATTAATTGTCACTTTACAATCGATTGCAACTCTTTCTGCAACGGGGACCAGGGGGTGTTTCACAAAGATCCTAAGTTGAACTTAACTCTAAGTTGGACTTAAAAATGATGGAAAGCCATTAGTTTCTTTGAAAACAAATTGTACAAGTTCTTTTAAAAGGCATAAAATATTGGTTCAAATCATTAATATTTTTCATTATCAAGGATATTTCATGTTCTTGATGCAACATTTTTGAAAAGTCTGAAATACTTATTTTTGTTTACTTTTTAATATATTTTATTCCAAGGCTACACATGGCTTTCCATAATAGTTAGGTCCAACTTAGAGTTAAGTTCAACTTAGGATCTTTGTGAAACACCCCCCAGGTCTTGCAATTTTGAATTCTCAATAGACCTGTGACAACCCAAGTGTTACTGTGTTACTGTATCGGAACCAGTCCTGAATGGGTTAACGTTATTCTTACCAATTTTTTGCATTAATTTCAAGAAAATAAAGTTCGTATATTAATTGAAAGAAGAAAAAAACTTTTGTTTATTTGCACGAACGTTGCACATGGATGAACTTTATAATTTTATTTGCAAGACGAAGATGCATGAAATGAAAAATGAATAATATGTTGATTTGATGAATAGCTATAATTTAGAAAATAGTGGAGGGGTTCAAGCACTTTATATGAAACCCAAGATTACCATAAAGGGACACAATGTCTCAAGGCAATGTTCACGCTGATAGTAAAACGTATTTGTATTATTGCTGTAACCAGATTAACGCTTTTACGCATCAATAAAGCCTAGGGCAATGGCGTATATAATGTTTACGTTCATATTAAAGTTGATACTATTAGTATTACTTTTAGTTGGAGTGTTTATGTTTGCCACACAACCATAAAGCCTTGGGCAGTGAAATAATTCCGCATATATAACTTCGAGTAAACCACATCGTCGTAAATCATTTATGTGGGCGTCTTTATAATGTTCAGATTTGCGGGTTGGTTGTGATTGCCAGTACCCTGTTAACCAGTTTTCATTTCATAGTGCCAATCCCATAGCGTGAGGATGCTACAGCGCGGATCGCCATTTTGAACTAGGTTTGTGCACACTGTGCCAGTGTGCAGTGTGCATTACGTACCGTGCGCAAGTCTTTCGCAAGATGGCAGCGCGCAATTGATTTACGGATCCGAACCACTGACCTCCGGACCACTTTTAATACGTAGCCCATCAGAATCAAGTTGGTAACAGTTTAACAACCACGTGGGACTTTATTGTTTTTGGTTATTAATCAACATCAACATTCTGAAGTTTGAAACAAGTTTAAATTTGGGTATGTTTATCTCCACCGATTTCGAAATGTGTTTCAGGCTATTAAGCATTTCACATTCCCAACCACCCGGTATCACAGAGGCGAACCCCATTAAACATTACCAGCAAACACTCACGAAAAGTTGCTTTAGTCCCGAGTATATTTCAAGGAAACAGGTGTAATCATGGCAATACAGACAATTACCCTTGTTTGATACAAACTTTGCGCAGCTTCTCAATTTTGTACAGCAGGATTTATGGGGCAAAATGTTGCAATATAATTAATTACCTTAAACTGAGTGTGAATTACGCTACACAACGACATATAAACACACTTGTACACCCTAACATTAGCGTCTTTTTAATGTGCAAATAATCCATGCTAAACCCGTTTAAAAATGATGATGAGACTTTTATTTAACACCATTGTAGATTTTGGGGCAACTACTTGCGTTTCATGGTTTAGAGGAATTGTCTGGCCAGAGCTTGTAAAGTAACGGTTATTCTCCAAAATAATAACGAAATTCGTGAACTGTTAATTAATGAGTTTGGATTGTTAATTAATGAGTTTGGATTAACACGTCTCTGCAACGTTTTAAACGCTTCTATACTTTACAATCGGTACACAATGCCATACAAAGACTATTGATAGTAATAGCGTTTCCTTATTTACATCGGTCATTTTCCGGCCATTGCGGCTAGTATAAACATGCTAAATCCAAGTACTTCACGACGGGAAATCGCTGATAAAACACTTACTACTAACTGAATGGGCCTAATTCTCGAAAATATAAACAGTTTAGGACAACCGAACAAATAATACTAGGACCTAGAATGGGATCTAAATGTTAATTAGCCGTCGCGTCTATAAATTGGAAAAGGAAAAATCACACCTTGTACGCATCACGATTACAGGCAACAAAAGCTAGACCAACAATACTCGATCGCATCACAATTACACAATAGGACTACATGTGTAGGAACGGATATACAAAAAGCCGGACCTCGTTAGAGCCTAGTTATACCTATTGTTAGAAGGGCCTAGTTAGTATAATCTAATAAAGAGCAAGCGTACTATAGGTTTTCCAGGTCAAATGTCCGCCGAGTCAGACCAAATGTCGCTTAGGTAATTGAAATGTCCCAAGGAGAAATCAAATGTCCTCTTAGCAAAATAACCATCCGAATAGGTACATAAGGTGTCCATAGAGAAGTCAAATATCCGCACAATAGAAATAGGGAAAACAAATGTCCACATTGCAAAAACGTATGTCCCAATAGGAAAATAAGACGTCCATAGGGAATTTAAATGTCCGCATAATAGAAATTGCTGCCTATTCATGCATAAAATGAATGATTAAGTTGTTAACAGGTAAATCAAATGTCGTATAGGTAATTCAAATGTCAGTTGTCACATAAATAAAGGGTGGTTGTGGTCGAATTTTCGTGTGCTGACAAAAAAAAAGGATCACAGCAAAAATAGGGGCGCCCGAGTTTTTATTTGTGTCATGACGAAAAAAAAGGTCGTCATCACAAAAAGGGGGGGGGGGCGGCCGATTCAGCCCCCCCCCCCCCCCCGATCCGCCATTGGACTTAAGTCTCTCGTAAGTATGTGGAATTACGAGAGACTTTCCTTGAGAAATTGTCCCGAGGTCTGCTTTCTATTTTGTGCGTTTTTTTATTTCGCTTAAATAATGTATGATTAATAAAGCATATTGTTTTAAACTGTGGACAGTTGATATCACTATGTGACATTTGTTTTCCCTATTCGGATAGAAGGCTCTCTACACGGACATTTGGTTCACTATATGGATATTTGGTTTCCCTTATCGGACTTCAAAAATGCAAATATGGACACTTCGTACCTACATGGAAATTTTAAATCCCTATATGGATCTCCACAATCAAATGTGGACATTTAAAAATATACATGGACATTTAAATTACCTATGTGACACTTTCCTTCACTCGACGGACATTTGACCTGGAAAACCTATATTAGTTAAGAGACTAATCTACCGCTTTTAAACGGTGTTGGCAACAGTAGGGGGCAATAACTTAATTAGGGGGCGATTATTTATAAGCCACCATCCCTCCCCTCCGAATCTACGCTATGCATGGTATCCATCATGTTCATCCAAGATGTGAAGTACTATGGACTAAGTACTTGAAGTTTGGATACTTCCACGACCTATTTCATGCTGTATTTCTCGAACAAAAGGGGGCAAGGATGTAATTGATGTGATGGTCCCATGGCGCCAAAACACATACATGGGGGGATTTATTTATTTATTTATTTATTTATTTTGGGTAACAACAGGGGAATACCTTGACATGGGGACGTTGTTACTATGGCGTCCATCCATCTTTAGCTACGCCATGTTACATGTATGTTATCCATCAGGTTCATCTGGAAAGTGAAGTACCATGGACTGGGTACTTGAAGTTTAGATACCTCGACGACCCATTTTATGCTGTTTTTTCTCGCACGAGCACATACATGTACGTACATGGGATGGGGATGCATGGGGGGGGGGGGGGGGGGGGGGCAACATCAAAGGGTATATTTAAACTAGGCTAGTTTATGCGCACTGCATTACTGCTGAGCCAGCGCGTAGAGTTTGCGCACCGTACGCAAGGCGGTCACAAGATGACACCGCGCGTCCAATTTACAGATCCGATCCGAACCACCTTTAATTGGGGATGACTGCCCCCCCCCCCCCGCCCGCGAATTGTTTTTTCCTACAAACTTTTTGTCTCTGACGCATGCACACATGATTCCTACGAACTTTTTGTCGGATATCAGACTTTAGTGAAAACTCTGCATTTAATAAATGAACCGCTACTCACCATGAATTATGGCAAAAGAAAAGAAGAGTCATAAGAGAGGATTCGAACCCATGATACCAAGTGTTGAAATCCACAGCGTGACCAATAGGCTACGTAAACCGCTGATGGTCAGTATGGTATTATTGTAAGTATAGAGTACAGAAGCCATGACGTCATAAAAACATTTTTTTTCGCATTTTACAATTTGAACTCCATTTTCCGTAAGAGCATCACAAATAATGTCCAAATACCGAAAATCAATTGAATATAATTATTACGTATTGGCTGAGATATGCTCATCCGAATGAATTTTACTTCAATGGGCAATCAGTGTTATAGTGCACTGGTTCATAAAGTTATGAACCAGTGCACTATAACACTGATTGCCCATTGACAAAACAAATCATTCGGATGGGCATATCTCAGCCAATACGTAAGCTATTCAATTGATTTTCGGTATATGGACATTATTTGTTATGCTCTTTCTGAAAATGAAGTCCAAATTTGACAATTCTAAAAAAAGATGTTTATGACATCATTGATGACATCACACTTCACCACTCTATAACCCTCAGACTCAATCCTAGTTATGAATATTCATGAGTAGCCCACGTCGCTGCTTATGAATAATTCATTAGGACAAAAAGTTCGTAGGAATTTTTGTTTAGCCCCCCGCCCGCCTACCCCTCCTAGCCATGCCATGTCGTGCATCCATCATGTTCTTCCACTTCCAGCAAGTGAAGTACTATGTGCGTGTGCACTTGAAGTGCATGTATTGCTACTTCGATGGATGGCCTATTATACATTATCACCTGACTTAGTAAATACAGTACATCAGCTGCCATGTAACATTTTTGGATGTTACATGGCAATTCAGATGATAAAACAGTTGTTAACTTTGTTGTCGGGAAAATCATGGAATGTTCCCCTCGGGATTTAAAATGCTATTTCGTGAAGAAAATAAGCCCCTCGACTACGTCTCGGGACTTATTTACTATTCACTTAATAGCATTTAAAATCCCTTGGGAGTGGAACATTCCGTGCTTTTCCCTCCACCACCAGTTAAAGGGACATTCCCTCTTTTGCAAGCCAAATTTCAGAAGTTGCGAGGTTATTGTCTTATATGAAAGAAAATGTAATTTAACAGCATGCCTGAAAAAATTAGGGCTTGAAATCTCTTTTTCGTGGAGTTATAGACCTAAAACTAATAAAACGACAACCAACGGTTAATTGTGCATTACACGTGTATTCACCCAGTAAGGAAGTTCGTACACGGATTCCACGAAGTACCACAACGCTATACGTGACCCCTACGTGACCCGCGCTAGCTACGTGACCCGCACACAAATAACAATATCATGACCGAATACTAATCAAAATAACCAGACTACATGTAATTACATATTCTTTATTTTTGAGATTTTTTTCAGTGACATACCTTTACAAATATCGGCTTCACAATACCTTTACAAGAATAAGTACAATATTGTTGTAATATTATGCTACATGTAAATCAGATAAAACTCTTTTATTGACCGATATATAGTTTGATGGAGGGACGCATTCGTTTTTGTATTCGTAGAATCCAAATTACAGGGCTGTTCGATCTGATTTTGTGTCTGTTACATTCATCCCCATCCGTCAACTGGAAACTGTTCAGACGTTTTGTAAAAGAGGGACTGTCCCTTTAACAACTGTATAATGTTAAATGGCGAGCAATCGATATCGATGTGCAAATACCATCTGCCGAGGGTGACTGTGAACCTTTTAAAACATTTTCGCCCTTTTCATGATGGATGTAGAAAATGTAGATACTTTATAGGTTACAACTAAAATGGGCATAATATCTGCGTACATGTATGAGGCCTGAACTCTCTGAGTGCCAAAATGTATTGCAATAATCCACTTGACATTATTCCCCTTATTTAACTATTAAAGTGTATTTATATAAGAAGTCTCTACAGTCTATACGTGTCTCTACAATCAATGGAGTAGCGTGGTCGGACTGATTGGGGGGGGGGGGGGGGCACGCAAAATTATTGGGGGCACACTTTGATATTTTTTTTCTTTTCCTTCAAAAATGTCCCCTTATGTTTCCTATTGGTTTTTTTGAAAATTATTGGGGGTACATGTACGTGAACCCCATGCCCCCGTCGCTACGCCACTGTCTACGATGTATTAACAAGTATCTTTATTGTGTTCAGTACGGAACAAATCAATAAATGCAATTTCATGAGTACTGCGATTTGAGTAGACCAAGAAGGTTTAAAGGGACCTAGTAACATTGTCCAAATCCTCAAAATTAAATTTTAATTCGAGCGGTTCCCTTATACCTTGTTGTATTCGTATTAACAATAAAATCATGGGACAGGTTTCGGTTTTTCAAATTTCCCTTTCGTTACAAAGATATGTATGATTGAAGTATTCAGATAAGAAAAAATCCGGGCGAGTTTTTCTTCCGTGTACAAAGTGAGTGCAGTGAGTTACTGAATATCACTGTGCATTTTCGCTCATTACTTGGCCATACAATGTCCATTTGACTTGAAATTTTCACACAAACCCTGTGGACATATGAGATAACAGCAATATACATTGCATCAACCATTCATCACTTTTTGCACATGTCAACAAAGTTACTAGATCCCTTTAATTTAGACCATGACCGACCTGTTTAGGGTTCATTTGCAATTAATTAAAGGTGCACCTGTAAAGTGTCTGACTCCACAAAAAATACTTTGAGCTTTCACATTTCTCTTCTACCGTGTTGTTTAGCTAAATGGTAAGAGAAGAATAAACAAAGGGTTAGATCTTTTGAAATGCCCCTTTAGTATGAAGATATCTATCATTGATAATCATTCAGCTCAAGAGCGTCTACAGCGTCTTTCAAGGAAAGCAGTGTTCTGTTTCAATGAAACTTTCACACATCATTCAGACATATCTTACAATGATTTTTGGTATAGGATTGAAGTCTCAAATGTCATTTTGGGCAATATCTGACACTTTACAGGTGCACCATAATATTACTTCTTATAATGTTCTTCATTCATGTATTTTCACTACCGCATGTACTATACGTACATGAAGGTGATCAGATTCATAAGTTCAAGTTTCAAGTTTATTTATTTATATTTCTTATATAACACACATTACAAATATGTCATGAACATAGCAAATTAACAAAAAATATGGCGTTACAATAGAAAGATGAGGTGACCTTGGTTGAAAGCAGAGCTTGTGGAATTAAGGTCCCTCGTGTGTATCGTATGGGTATGTCCAGATAGACAAACTCATCAAATAAAAGTACTACATGCATTAAAATGCTTACAAACTAAACTAACTAATGAACTGAAAAAGATATAAACATAAATAAGTGCGATAAAATCTACTGACTACTAAATAATGACTATTTACAGGAAAAGCAGGAAAATACTACGAGTAACAGGACAAAATACAAGGTAGTGGGAGAGAGAGGGGCAATACAGACTGAAACACAGACAGAACAAAACAAGACAGACAGATAGATACAGTCAAACCTGTGTATATAGTGACCAACTAGGGGAAACAAGAAACGTAGCAACTGTAGGCAGGTGACCTCTATGGACAGGTTCTATAACAGTGCTTTACTCTGCAGGGGTCACTTGTATGGCCACTATAGGCAAGTTGACTGCTAGTAACAGGTGGCCACTAAGACAGGTTTGAATGTATTGAACTTTGTATCGTCTCCGTTTCACATTCCCTTCATTCTGCAAAAAAGTACACCATCACATATAGCATAATGTCATGACCATGTGAATAACGGCCAATCGATAAAGATGTAGAAATGTAATCCGCTTAGTGATAGTAAACCTTTTTGGTGAAATGTAGCTCACAATGAACGATCAGCACGGGTCCCTCCCTATACACCACTCTAGCTTCACCTACGGTAGTTACAAAAAAGGACGTGTACCTTTTTCCAAACATTAAGTTGTTTTTTTTCAAACCCACCGTTTACACAAAAAAAAGATAATTATACCTATGTTACAACATGAATATTTGAGCTGAACTTTGTATTACCATGGGACCTACTATCTTAGTGTCCATATATTTATGGACAACATCTGGGCAATTCCACGGTAACGGAAGGACATTCAGACACAATTTTGGAACTTCAATCAAATAATTCCAGGATCCTGCTTTTGATTTTTTATTCTAAATGGCATGTCTTTGATCCTTGTTGGGACACCTTTGATGTCCACTATTTCTAAAATTTTGACCGCATTGTGTAAATTAGATATGGACACTAATGAGGCCGGTAACGGAAGGACAGCAAAATGGACATGGATTTTCAAGTTTTTTAGTTATGACCCAATCTCTGTGAAGTTACGAGGTTTATCATGTTAAGTTGGCTACTAGTCAATTTCCTTATGTTCACAGAGTATAACACCACCTTTTAAGAAAAATATCTACATTGGTATATTAATTATGAGAAATTAATTACTCCTGTGTTCGGTAACGGAAGGACGGTAACGGAAGGACCTCTGAAAAGTCTATTGGAATTGTACAATAAAATTAATTTTGAAATTTAAAGACCATTTATGAGAAGGAAACATCTCTTTTGTGGTCTAAAATGAGTTTGTATCATAGATAGCAGATGGACATCACAAGCATTTACATTTCTATTTTTTCTTACTATATTTCATGCTCCAATGGCTCTTATTCATGGTCAATCCATGGTAACGGAAGGACACTCAGACACAAATTGTCAACTTTAAGAAAGACATTTTGAAATACTTGTGTTGTTAGAACCGTCTATTTTGATAACAATACTTCCAAAACATACAGTTTTAAGGTCCCATATTTATTATTATTTTTTTTTTTATCTCCGCACATTATTGAATATGCATACAAATGAGGTCGGTAACGGAAGGACACTAAAATGGACAAGGTTTTGTTATCAAATCAGTTTTAACTAAAACTCTGTGATATTAAATAATACAAAATATTTTAAGGGTACACATTTCATTCTCTGAAGGGTTAAGAAGAATTTACTTGTTCTTTGATTAAAATTTGTCCGCAGATATTTGAGTTATTTCACACAAAGCGGACTAATGTTCGGTAACGGAAGGACATAATGGACTATAATGTATGATATGACACAGTAGGGTCATTCCATGTCAAATCACCTTTAAAAAAATTGAAAATTTTCATCGCAGCCCCCTTCAAATTTGCTAATATTTGGTATGTATGATATTTCAACCTTTAAAAGCGCAAATATTTAAGTTTTAGCCCAATCCGCCCAATGGTTTTGGCGCTATGGTCGATTCTTATGGGGGATGGTATCATGGTACAAGGGCCCTGTTGCAGAAAGAGATAAAATCAATTGTGAGCCAGATCAAATGTTCTAAATGCACAAATCTGATTGGTTGAAACACAGAAAATTACTAGTCTGACCACGCTACGCCACTGATAGCTGGCCATTGCAGGTATTGTCTCATTATTTTGGGTTTTCATATATGAGAGACCAATTTTTGAACATAAATTTTGCCATAATATGTAAAATGAGGTACCTTGTCCATCTGTTACCATGTGTATGGTAACGGAAGGACATTTTCTTTTGTTATTTATTAATTAACGAAGAATCAATGAGTAATACAATTGTTAGCAATGGGAAGGCCTACTTGAACTTGCTTTGCACTGAAGATTGGTCTGCTCTCTAACAAGTATGTAAGCCACAAAATTAAAAATATTGATTTTTCGGTAACGGAAGGACATTTTCATAGGCTGAAAATAAGAAGTCATTGAAGCATAACAAATTAAATTAATCATACAAATTTACTATTTTACAAAATGGTCATATCTCAGGAGTCAGAATAATGTTTTTTAGGCTTAACTGGGGAAATATAAAACAAACACAGGATAAAAACACTTTTTCACAAAAATGTCAAATTTGTGGGGTTCAATTATGGTTATAAAGTTATTATAAAAAAACAACTAAAATTATGTAAAACTATAATTTTCTCATTGAATTCCAAAAATATAGAATTTAAGGTTTGATTTGATACCAAATTTGTATCATAAAAATGCTTGTAAAATTGTTGGTCAAATGTCCACTTTGGCGTGGAATTGCCCATCTGTGTCATTTGTCACTGAAAACATCGTAAATACCATAATGGGCGTAGCATGCATAGAGTGGGGGTGGGCATGGTGGGGTACGCCCCCCCCCCCCCCAATCACACACATAATTATTTGAAGTGGCTACCAAGTGCCCCTCGCTCTCATGCCCCCTGATCAGTCCGACCACCCTACCTACCACACAGTGCACTTCTGTGTCCCCTTTGATCGTGCTTATTAGCCCGGTCACATATCACCGGACAGCGTAAACGGATGCCCGACGAATCGAGAGTTTGTGAAATAAAACATTCCGTCTGATGGAACAACGTACTTCGCCTGACAAGGAACGGACAAGAAACGTACACGAACGGATTGAAAATTGTACTCTTCGTCGGAAATCCGTTTACGCTATCCGGTGATATGTGACCGGCCCTTAAAGGGGCCCTTATGCAGTATGAAGAATGAAAAATCGATAAAGATGTGAAATGCAATCTGCTGGAGTGGCAATGAAGCACTTAACACATTTTAGCCATTTTCTGGCACATTTCTGTGGTGAATGTTACAACTCAACTACATTATACATGTAGGACAATCCACATTTATAGCATATGGCGTTCGTTGCAATCTATGTTTCACCGTGTGTGATGTATTGCTTATACGACGACATATTAGGCCAAATAAAAAAAAAAAACATGTTTAGCGTCCTGCTCTTTTGAAAAAAGGAAGGAGGAGGCCCTTTTTTTTTTTTTTTTTTTTTTCAAAATGGCCGACTGACCCATTTATCCAAAATAACGAATTTTTTTTTTTTTTTTTATTTTTTTTTTTTACATTTTTCACAAAAAAAAAAAAAGAAAGAAAAAGCAGGCGGCCTCCAAAAAGGAAGCGGGCGGGGACGCTAAACATGTTTTTTTTTTTTTATTTGGCCTTATGGGTGGCTACTTTTTACAAGGAAAATGTGTACCTAAACAATTTCCCTTAATGAACGCAAACCGAAAAATCAAGAAATGGCTTCCGAGTTACAATTGTCTTCCCATATGGCACACCATAGGTTGCAGAGTGCATTTCGTCAAATCAAAACAAGTTTTATGGAACCTACCAAGCACATGATAAAGCATAAAGAAACTTTAAAGGGATCTAGTAACTTTGTTGAGATGTGCAAAAACTGATGAATGGTTGATGCAATGTATACTGTTGTTATCTCATATGTCCTCAGGGTATTGTGTGAAAATTTCAGGTCAAATGGACAATGTATGGCCAAGTAATGAGCGAAAATGCAAAGTGATATTGGGTGATATTCACCAACTCACTGCATTCACTTTGTACAGGGATGAAAATCTCGCCCGGAGATTTTCTTATCTAAATACTTCAATCATACATATCTTTGTAATGAAAGGGAAATTTGAAAAACCGAAAGCTGTCCCATGATTTTATTGTTAATACGAATACAACAAGGTATAAAGGAACCGCTAGAATTACAATTTTATTTTGAGGATTTGGACAATGTTACTAAGTCCCTTTAACATATTATGACTGTTGTATCCCGACAATATGTGACAGATTAAATCATATCTCATATGTCAATGTACTAAAAAGTTTACAAAAAAGGCCGACTTAAAACTGATTAATTTAGTGATCAACTGTTTTAATTAATTTCAACAGGCCGTACAAACCATCAAAATTCATCTACATACGGAAAACACGTGGAAAGCTACTGCGCTATGATCGAAGCGTGTGGTCACGAACGCCAAGTGGGCCGAAGCGAGTGTAAAGACTAATAATAATATAATATTGGTAGGCAATTTTGCATGGAACTTATGGATTACATGTCTCCATTTGATGATGATTAGGTTCAGACTTTATCATACACGACAATGAGCAAAGGAAATAGGATTTCTCCGGGATTCGAACCCGAGACCTCCGGATTGCTAGACTGGTGCTCTACCAAGTGAGCTAAGGAAAGCCTTTGTGCTGGTGCTCGTCCATGAAAACTCTTAGTTTGGATGCTTGTGTTGGTAGGAAGCTATCGTAAACCTGACACAAACCCGAATGATAAGAAATCAACTCTAATCATAATTATAATTTGTCTCTAACACTATGATTTCCCGTATCGTCCACGTACATAATACAGGTCAAGGATATACAACGTGTACATATTATAGGCCACGTACATTCCTACGGAGTTCAGGATACGTCGAATATCATTAATAGGTTACTCAAATAGGAAGATGGCTCAGTATAATTAACATAATCGGTCAATTATATTGATCTATCAAATCATGCCTCGCTTGACAGACTTCCGATATACCTTCCTATCTATACCGGTATCCATGTCATACGACACAGTGATGTTATCATGTAGAATATATCATTAGGAATCTAGCAGCTTTGTTGACATGTGCAAAAACTGACAAACTTGAAAAAGGGTTGACAAAATTTGTATTATTATGCCCACTGGGTTACCCGTAAATACCACACAATGATTACGTATTTTAAGCCCCGGTCACAATGAAAACCACGATGATTTTGTCGGACGATGATTCATGGAAGTGAAAGTGGTCAAAAATGAACTTTTAGATGCGTTCACGACAGGAACAGACAGAGAAATCAGACAATTTCGTGGTTATGTCGCTGCTGTATTTTACGACACCTGTGGTTGACCGATTGAGCATATCACACAGGCAAACCTGTCTTTAGTGGCCACTGAAAGTGATACCATGTAGAAAAACAGTAGTATGGAATCTGTCTATAGCGGTCACCTGCCTACTTTTCTTGTTTCCCTTGGGTTGTCACTATACGCAGGTTTGACTGTACATACATGTATAACCGTACGGTAAAACATGCCAGTAATAATACACACTGGTACTATATACATTATCATGACATGTCCTTGAAATGAACACCTTGATATATACGCACGACAAGAAAGTTACGCAACAAATAAAAGACATAATTGGCATAATAAAGAGGTCAGTTTTGATTGTCGTCTTACAACGACACATGATACATGTAGTGACGTCGCTACTCACTCCTACCACTATATTTACAGTACACACACACACACACACACCCACACACACACACACACACACACACACACCCAGTAATTATGATATAGAATATCACCCGACAATACGTGAGCATTTGTAAACATATGTTAAATTATATTCATAATTAAAGATAAGAAGTCATGACGTATATGTATTTTTGAACAGACCTTTACCCGTACATTTCATTAAACAATACTGTCTGTACGTAGTTGTAATTGAAACGAAATTAAGTGTCTTTATCACTTTGAATATGTCATACACTCTAAAATAACATTATAGATACTACTGTGAATAACAAGGTGAAGGAAGCAGGGTCATTGTTGACAACATGACTACACAAGAGTGACAACACGAACTGTATCACTATTAGTAGACGAAATAAATAAAACAAAAATCATCAGTGTCATATCCACTGACTCCGCGTTTTTTTAATATGAGTTTCAGTCTAATCGTTTTATGATAAACACTAGACCAAAAGAGTGAAGAGCGTTACAGGGCGACACAATCGTATCTAAACGCAAACAACAACTATTTACATCTTAGAACTGTTGGAATTTGACATTGACAAAAAAAAGCTTTTGTTAAGGGGTAGTTCAGTTTTGGTAGAGAGGGCGATGCACAACACATTTTTTTTCGTGAGGTAATGAAAAACTGAGTGTCGAATTTGAAAGAACATGCGATTTTAACGACAGAATAAACTTTATTTGGTCAAAATCAGTTCAGAAATGGCTGAAATATCAATACATATATCCGATCGTATTTATTTGGGCCCCAAATAAATATGATTTAAAAAAAAAAAAAAAAAAAAAAAAATGCTTACACTTTTTCAAAATTGTTTTAAATAGTTGTTGATGATCTCTCTATTTAATAATTATTTCAACAAAACATCACATGCATAATTTTGTATGAAAAATGGATGAAACCAATGCCTTATTAGAGAGCGCCCTCTTGTGTTTTAATGGCGCTTTTTTTAATGATAACAGGCTTTTTACTAAGACCCCAGTGCAGTGCAGGGCCGGGCCGAGCCCGGGACGAGGCCGGCCTAAATTGCGGTACTCGGCCCCCCGATTTTGTGCGTTTACAGTGGCGGGCTCGGCCCGGCCGCCCTTTCAATATTTTGTCGTAGTGGCGCTCTGCATGTAAACAAACGATTATTTTGGGGCGCGCCGGGGTCACAGTGCAGAGGCGCGTTATTTGCAATGAATTGTTTTCCCAATTTGGTACCGCATTTGGCCCTGCGTGCGTTTACAGTGAGAAAAGGCCGGGCCGAGCCGCGGCCGAGACAACCTCCAGAGCGGGGCCAAATGCGCGGCCACTTTTGGTACTGCATTTGGCCTTTTGAGCGTTTACAGTGAAAAAAAGGCCGGGCCGAGCCGCGGCTCGGCCCGGCCTTTTTTTCACTGTAAACGGGGTCTAGTCGTTTGTATTTTTGTATACCTTTCGAGCATGGTGGGGTTATAAATATTAGTTTGTTATGTTACTGTGCAGGTTTTGTGATTAAAAGAAGGCAAAGAAAAGAAGGCAGGTTTTGGTTACTAAAGTTCAGCCTTACCAAAACTGTACTACCCCTTTAAAGGGGGTATCCCACTGAGCGGCGAACGTTTGCGAACGTAGCGAATTTGGGATTTCGCCAGTATTCGTAAAAGATTGCAAAAGGTTCGTAAAAGGTTGCAAGAAAATTCGCAAACGGTTTTAATTGTCGCAAACAGTTTTTCTTGTCGCAAAGAAATTTCTTTGCGAATTTATTTTTTCGCAAACAGTCGTAAGCCTTTGCAAACGGTTGTAAGATGGTGTCGCTAACCAATGCTAGCGATTACATGACCATATGGTTCCTAAATACAATCGACCCATTGAGCGGCGAATGCTAATGCTATGGTCACAACCCCAAAAAGTAGCCTGCTCGGCGGCCGGGCGGCGAGTTTTTAGCCAAAATCGCTCGGTCACCGAGCGGCGGCCGCCCAGGCACCGCTGGTTTTTAGGCATCGCTCGGTCGCCGCTGAAGTTTTAGCGCGGAGTTAAAATTTGGGCGGCGCCTGCTCACTTTTCACTCGCCGCCCAAAGTACGCTCGGTGGCCGAGCGGTCGCCGCCCGGGCATGCACCGACCTAATCGAGCGGTCGCCGTCGAGCGATTTAGGTCAAAAATTGGTAAAATAGGTCATCGGCTGCCGAGCGGTCGCCGCCCGGTCGCCGCTGGGAGATCAGTCGGTCACCGGGCGGCGACCGCTCGGCAGCCGATGACCAACTTGACCTATTTTTGACCTAAATCGATCATTGTTTGGTATGTATATAGGCGCTCCACAAAAGTGTGTGTGTGCGTGTGTGTGTGTGTGTGCGCATATACACACACGAACACACACACACACACACACACACACACACAATACATGCGAGTCTACATTTAATCATATAATTTTACTCTTTCATGTACCACCGCACTATGCGCTTTAAAATTAATGTAAGAACGGCCCAAGTCCTGAATTCTGAAAACGATTTTAGGCTAAAATTTATTCTATCTACGTCATATCTACGTCACTAAAATAATTATGACACTGTACTTAAAGGGATAGTTGAGTTTTGGTAGAGAGGGCGCTACATACAATGATTTTTTGTGAGATAATGAAAAACTGAGTGAAAAATTTTAAAGAGCACAATATTTTAATGACAGAATAGACTTTATTTGATCAAAATCGGTTCAGAAACGGCTGAAATATCCATAATCATAGTCATTTGTAATAAATGTGGGGCCCCACACTTCAATAATTTTGAACCAGCCGTTAAAAATTCAAAAAAATGCTTCCTCTTTTCAAAAAGTAACAAAATAGGTATTTAAATAGTTGTTGGTTATTTCTCTATCTAATCACTATTTCCACAAAGAATCACATGCACAATATTGTATTCAAAATGGTTGAAACCGATGAGTGTTTAGAAAGCGCACTCTGACGTTTTAACGGCTCTTTTTGAATGATAACATGATCTTTACTAAGTCATATGTAATATTGTGTTCCCTTCTAGAATAACTACAGTATTAGTTTGTAGTCTCATGATGCAGGTTTTGGTTACTAAAATTCAGTTTCACCAAAACTGTACTCTCCTTACCAGAACTCAACTATCCCTTTAAAGTGATACCTGTAAAGTGTCAGATATTGCACAAAATGACATTTGAGACTGCAATCCTATATCAATAATTATCATTGTAAAATACAATTGAAAGATTTGTGAAAGTTTGAAAGAAAACGAACACTGTTTACCTAGTGAAAAAAACGAATATTGAGTTCATATTTAATCACCGAATACTGATGGTCTGCCATACATTTGTCACAGTAATAATCAGCCGTTTGAGATATTCGCACCCGTGTATGATTACAGACGTAGTACAGAATTCATGGAATTTGTGCTCGCTGGGTTCAAAGTTCAATCTCCGGAATGTTCCCACGCGTGCTGCAATGCGGACGCGTTTAGCTACAACAATTGTACTTTTTTTCAATTGCGTTGATTAACGCTTTTCAAACAATGATTTTCAATGATAATTATCTTCATACTAAAGGGACATTTGAAAAAATCAAACCCTATTTTATTCTTCTCTTACCATAAGCTAAACAACACGGTAGAAGAGAAACAATTTTCGTGGATTTGGACACTTTACAGGTATGACTTTAAGGAATAGCGACTTGCGAAAACATATTTTAGTGACGGAGATACATGTATGACGTAGATACAATTTTAACCTAATTTGAACTTAAACTGGTTTTCAGAATACACCCCACTAGTCTTACATTTTAACTTTACTGCAAATTAAAGACTCTTCATTAATAAAAGAAAAAACAAGAATAAGGTACAAGGAAAGATCAGTGTAAATTCAGATAAAGGACAATGAAATCCAGACAATTTGTTGTATGCACTATACGACACTACATACATGTATAATGAATAGTCTCTGAAAATTTGAGCACAATCGGTCAAGAAATAAGAAAACTATGGCTCTTTGAAAAGAGCTATGTATTTCTTCGAGTGACTCAAATTGGCAACGCACTCTGGCAAAGTTGTGGACAACTCCCCATACATTTTGTACACAAACTTTCAGTTTTGTTGAATTTTCTCAAAATGTATGTTTACCCTTCGTTTGAGTTCAACATATGTTTTGTAGAATGCTTTTATACATAACATATCATGAGTTGGGGGAATGGAAAAATGTGACTCTGAAGAAAACTGTAAAAATGGGAACATTTGTGTACAAAACATATGGGGAGTTGTCCACACACTTATCAGAGTGCGTTGCCAATTTGAGTTTCCCATAAGAATAAATGGACATCTTCAAAGAGCCGTAGTTTTCTTGTTTCTTACCCGATTATGCTCTAACTTTCAGAGATTATTCTTCTTAATCTCTTCAAGACTATGAAAGCAACATTTTGCTTGGGTTTCATTGCCCTATTAGGCTTGATTTACTTGGCACATCATGAATTTCTTTCTCAGGTGACAAATCATACAAACAAGGCAATTACCGTAATGTTTCTCGCCCACTTGCGCACTTTTGGTTACAAACAAATGCAAGGTTGTATAATTATCAAACATTATAAAGTCCTGCAGGTAAACTTTCACATTTACCATCGAACGCCATCTGTACGGAACCCAGGTTGCCCGTGATAAATTCCCGGCGGAGCCCGGCGGAGCCCGGCGGAGCCCGGCGGGTCGCCGCCGGTACGCCTACGGGACACCTACAGGTGACCGGCCGGTCGCCGGGCGATTTCTTAAGAATCAGCCGGTGACCGGTGGGAGACCGCTCGGGAACCGGTGGGTCATCGGTCGGTCACTGGCGGGACGCCGCGCGGAGAAACTCCCTAATTTAGCCCAGTTGTGACCTAAAAATCGACCGGTGACCGGCGGGGACACCGACAGGGCACCGCCCAGGCACCGCTGGGGCTCTACAGCCTGCTCGACTTCCCCAAAATCGTTGGGCGATGCCTAAATTCCAGCGGCGACCGAGCAGGCTACAAATCGACCGGTCGCCGCTCTGAGTTGTGACCGTAGCATTATGGTAACAGATGATTGAAATGGATTTTAGATTTGACAAATGTGCCTCCAATTATGGAGATATTTATGATTGTATGAATAGCGTTCCTGGAACGTTTATCGATTGTAGTCGAAATCCATGGGCAGTCAGTGATGAAATCTGAGATCAATTTCTCCTTTTCACTAGGATACAGTTCTTTGGCTATGCAATTATCGCACATCGTTCAGACGATTTTTACAATGATATTGTTATATGTAAGTTAAAAGATCACTTGATCATTAAAATGTCTCAGTTTGTGGAAATAATGTATTGATATGCAATATTTAAAACTGTATCACAGGTACCTTCGAACAAAAGGTATTCAATAGACGACTGACAATGTGTCAATTTAACAACAAATCGATCCAAATACTAATAATACATTTGCGTGTATAGGAATGTAGTTCGTCGTCACAAAACGATTTTTTTTTTACAAACTCGTATTTACCTCAGATAAAGATGTTATAATCATTAATAGTATTCAATGTCCTATTGAATCTCAAATAAAACATGTTGGATAATCAATTTCCATGTTTTATTGTTGAAGGAATTGGGAATAGTCTTCATCGTGGATTGTTAGGAGACGAGCAGAGGCAAGCAAACTTTGGCTGCGATTGAGACGCCTTAATTGCGGCTATACCCCAACAAGACGAATTAAGACGTTATGATTTGATTTCTCTGTCGGTAATTTAAATGATTGAAACAATTTATTTCCTTATTTCATGGTTTGTTATAAAAGATATCGTGAATTCGTTGCATCCCAGATTATCAGGAAGATAAAAGATGGCATAACTGGTACATGACAACAAGTTGTGTTTTTATAAAACTTTGAATTAAATTTAAAAACATTATGTAATATAAATATTTTTCTTGAATGTTCTATTTTGAAGAAATTGGCAATTCGTTAGATCGTGGGCTGTCGGTGGCGAGAAGAAGCGGGCAAACATCGGCTGCGAGCTCCTGACCGATCCTGCCATATTGCTACTAGATGTAAGTCAATAAACCAGCCAAATAAATGCTCGGAACTCTAAAAGGACGTTTAGGGGTAAATTAACATGGGTTTAATTAAAATGATGGGGTTTAAACATGGTTTGAAACTAGTGATGTGCTGAGTGTGAGTGGTAGAATGTACTAAGTACTATTGTGGTATGACATTGGGATGTGCTATATGTAGCGAAACAAGTGAATTGTAACAGGCTATTAATTTAGATGTTAGTATTTGTATGTTTTGTAGATATTTATATGTATGGTGTACTATTTATATGTATTATGTTAAGACATTCATAGTTTCGTAATGATTGATTGATATGAGAAAGTTGTTACTATGTGTAGCTACATAATGTAAACAATTGTAGTTGTTAAATGGGTTTCTTGAGTGTGTATCTAGGGGTTATAGTAGAGGTGTTGTATTAGACTTAGTAGTGATAGGATATTTGTTTATAGTGGTTATTTGTGTTATTGTAGGGTATGGGTTGAGAGGTAATGTATAAGGGAGAGTAGTAGGTATTGTGTGAGTTGTAGTTA
>JBAMJV010001310.1:0-281230 GCA_037951105.1 Echinarachnius parma | reverse complement strand
TCTGCTAGGTCTAACATTTCCCTCTACTTTAGCCCCAGAGATATAACATCATCGTCAGTTACCTTCAACTGATCTTTCTGTAAGTGAAATATCGACAATATTGAACATTTACAACACACACTATGATTCAAAATCACCCCTTCAGGCTTCCATTAAGAAATATGAAACAATATGATGTCTATTCCCCAAACACATTTGATGCTTGGTTGAAACATGCCTCTGCTAGGTCCAACATTACCCTCTGCTTTAGCCCTAAAGATATAACATCATCGTCAGCTGCCTTCAACTGATCTTTCTGTAGGTGAAATATTGACAATATTGAACATTTACAACACACACTATGAATCAAAATCACCCCTTCAGGCTTCCCCTAAGACATATGATTGTTACCTGTTTGATTTGTCTTGAGGCGTGTGAATGAAGGATGTATGCATATGAGCCGTACTCGATCCACAGAGAGTAGTTGGTGGCATCAATTTCCAGGGCTCTCTTGAAGCAACGCAGGGCTGCCACGCCATGTTTGAAGATCGGCCATCACTTTTGGTGTCACTCTGTAAAAAGTGTTAAAGGGATAGTACAGTTTTGGTAAGGCTGAACTTTAGTAACCAAACCTGGACAGTAACATTATAAACTAATAGTTATAACTCCACCATGCTCGAAATGTATACAAAATTACAAACGACTAAGTAAAAAGCCAGTTATCATTCAAAAAGAGCCATTAAAACACAAGAGGGGCGCTTTCTAAAAAGGCATTGGTTTCAACCATTTTTTATACAAATGTATGCATGTGATGTTTTATTGAAATAATGATTAAATAGAGAGATCATCAACAACTATTTAAAAAAACTTTTGAAAATTTTTGAAAAAGTGCAAGCATTTTGTTAATTTTTTGAAAAATTCATCTAATTATTTGGGCCCCAAATAATTATAAGATCAGATATTTCAGCCGTTTCTGGGTCGATTTTGACCAAATAAAAGTTTATTCTGCCATAAAAATTGCATGTTCTCTCAAATTCGACACTCAGTTTTTCATTACCTCACAAAAAAATTGTGATGTGCAGCGCCCTCTCTACCAAAACTAAACTACCCTTTTAACGATATATGTCAAGTAAACTTCAAACGTAATAATAAATAATTATTGTTGAGTTTTATATTACAGATAAGGATTTTAGCTAATGCTAGCAAGTCTGATTTGTTGATTGGTGATGCAAAACCCCCAAAAATCAATTAAACTACAAATACGTTGAAAATTAAATATGTTGAAAATTATAGCTCACTTAGAGTGGTAAAAGCTTATAGATAAACATATTTCTAATCAGGACATCCTAGTTTTTTCAGCAATATGTAAAACCCATCTCGGGATCACAAATACAATAAATCATTGATACGAGACGAATTTAAAAGATAAATCATTTAACCGCTACTAGAAATAACGAAATGTAACGATGTTAGATTATCATAATACTCGTGGTTTGCAGTTGCACCATGTGAGAGGGGAGGATTGGTGAGTCCTGAAAAGGACTATGGTAGTCCTAGAAAGGACTGTTGGTAGTCCTAGAAAGGACTGTTGGTGTAGTCCTGAAAAGGACTGTTGGTATTCTTTCTAGGAGAGTCCTAAAAAAGAACTGTTGGTAGTCCTAGAAAGGACTGTTGGTAGTCCTAGAAAGGACTGTTGGGATAGTCCTGAAAAGGACTGTTGGTATTCTTTCTAGGAGAGTCCTAAAAAGGACAGTTGGTAGTCCTAGAAAAGACTGTTGGTAGTCCTAGAAAGGACTGTTGGAATAGTCCTGGAAAGGACTGTTGGTATTGCGAGGAGAGGGTGCATGGTAGGAGGGGCTCGACGTTTCAAATAGGTTGGCTATCCGTCGGTCATTCCAATTATTTTTTTAATAAAAGAAGTTACACCGGCATTCCAAAGTTATTACAGTATTTGGCAGTCCAATATTATCTCGTGTTTACGCCCTCAACGTTCGTTGGTTTGTATCCAAGTGACACAGTCAAGCGACGGATGGGACTGCGTAGATGTTTCAGATAACTCGAGTAATTCGCATTGTCACGAAAACTGGATGGGAGATTTACCAGACAGACTCTGCTGTGATTCTCTGAAGAATATTGCGATACCAGGTAGGAATTTGAGTGATTTATACGCACTACAAGGCTGCATCGTCCGATATTACAGCCCCACATATAACTCAGGTGAGCGCTACGCTACAGCCTGAGTTACCCCACATACTGACAATTGTGTTTATGAGAAATGACGTCGATATCACATCTACAAGGTAAATGCACATCTACAATGTATTGTAAATGGTCCTGATAGGACCATTTACTGCTCACAGTGGTAAAAATCTACGGGACACAATTTGAACTACAAACAGAGAGAAAAGAACAGCATATCTAAAGTTAAAAATTGCATACCTAGATTGAAGCTGATTTTATGATTTATTGTACAAAATTTCATTTTCAAAATGATAAGTCATACTTACAAAAATCGTCATATAAGTTCCATTTCTTTCTCTTCCTGCTCGATGTCCCATCGTAAACAAAGAAAGCCCGCCCGCAACATGCGGAGGCCGCTTATTATTGTCCAAAACAAGCCAACTCGCGATCTGCAAGCATGCCCGCCGTATCCGATTTCGGATACGCCGTATCAGAATTCGGATACGCCGTGTCAGAATTCGGATACGGTAACACGTGTGGTGTGGGAAGCTTGCGGGAAATACATGACAGTCATCCAGATAGCAGCAACACTTTCGAAAGGGATCACGACTGAGATTTTCTCAGTCTTTTTATTTTCCAAAACTGCAGATTTTCCATTTTTTTCGACATTTGAAGAATAATTTGGACCATTTTGGTAAGTTCATATAACACTTGTATCATTTTTAGGGCCAGTCATGATTGATTTTGTTGAATTTAAGATAAGAATTTTGTGTGAAATTTTGACAAACTTTTTTTGTACTGTCCCACATTGTTCCCGTATAGCGCAGCATTACAATGTAGTGTTGTGTGGGTAAATGGTTCACTCAGGTGAACCATTTACACGCAATATATGCAAATGCGCTGGAGATAACAATACCAGCCATTCGTACACTGTTGCCGGTTCAACAGTTGACCGGCGTGTTTTAGGATGCATCGGTAAGGAAAACGGACGGGAAATAATCATTGTATTTCTACATTTTGCGGTCTTCAAAACAACAAAGTCGGTAATTATTATCAAAGTATATGAATTGTGGATCACATTAACGAAAGTTTTTTTGCATTTGCTGGTAAATTGAGGGAGAAATCAGCCGACAAAAAAAAATTGTTTCCGTTGGATAGTGCAGCGGGCGAAAGAGGCTGATCTCCGCACAACCCTATTGTAATGAACCTATGACTGTGTGGTCGATATCGATGTTTGCAGCTGCAGTGTAATTCCGTACGTTCACGTTCACGTTATTAGCATGGGTCTTCTTAAGTAGTAGTAAAATACTTTTAACTGTCTTATGTGTCTTATAGTTATAAGTAAGAGTAAGAAACCGAGTGGTCATGTTTGCATAACCAGGCATAAATCACATCTACAAAGTAAATGGTTCACTCAGCTCAGGTGAACCATTTACACGCAATATATGCTAATGCGCTGGAGATAACAATACCGGCCATTCGTACACTGTTGCCGTTCAACAGTTGACCGCCGTGTTTTAGGACGCATCAGTAAGGAAAACGGACGGGAAATTATCATTTTATTTCTACATTTTGCGGTCTTCAAAACAACAAAGTCGGTAAAGTATATGAATTGTGGATCACATAAACGAAAGTTTTTTTGCATTTGCTGGTAAATTGAGGGAGAAATCAGCCGACAAAAAAATTTGTTTCCGTTGGATAGTGCAGCGGGCGGAAGAGGTTGATCTCCGCACAACGCTATTGTAATGAACCTATGTGTGGCATAAATCAATAAATCAAATTGGCATGTAATTGTAAAATTGTAAGTACTGAGAATCATGTCCATGAATGATTGTTTAATGGCACATGTTTAGATCGTCCTACCAGTACCAGGACCATTTACACATAGATGTGGTTTAGATATGTGATGGCGTTACAGGTTACACAGTACGGCAACTCCTTACTTTGAACTACCCCATCTGCCACATCTACTTAGTAAATCCAGTCTGCTGGACCATTGACACGCAATATACGCTAATACGCGGGAGATAAGCATACCGCCCATTCGTATACTGTACCGTTCAACAGTTGAACGCTGTATTTTAGGACGCATCGGTAAGGAAAACGGACGGGAAATAATCATTTGTTTCTACATTTTGTGTTCTTCAAAACATCAGTAATTATTAGCAAAGTATATGAATTGTGGATCACATAAACGAAAGTTTTTTGCATTTGCTGGTAAATGAAGGGAGAAATCTGCCAACAACAACAAAATTTGTGTTGGATAGTGCAGCAGGCGGAAGAGGTTGATCTCCGCACAATGCTAATATTGTAATGTGTGCCCATCTGCCATGTCTGCTGGTTACAACAGTACACACATAGGTTCATTACAATAGCGTTGTGCGGAGATCAACCTCTTCCGCCCGCTGCACTATCCAACGGAAACAATTTTTTTTGTCGGCTGATTTCTCCCTCAATTTACCAGCAAATGCAAAAAAACTTTCGTTTATGTGATCCACAATTCATATACTTTGATAATAATTACCAACTTTGTTGTTTTGAAGACCGCAAAATGTAGAAATAAAATGATTATTTCCCGTCCGTTTTCCTTACCGATGCGTCCTAAAACAGTGTACGAATGGCCGGTATTGTTATCTCCAGCGCATTAGCATATATTGCGTGTAAATGGTTCACCTGAGTGAACCATTTACTTTGTAGATGTGCAACAGTAGTTTTCCTGTAACGACCGTTCTTACAATATGGCTTTACACAGGGATCGGCACTAACACTTGCCTGATTGCCTGGGGCAAGTCAAGATTGATGTTGGGCAAGTAAATTGTCATATTTGGTCTAGTTTGGTACTTTGGTTGTCTAAAGGGCAGTTAACATTTCTGTTCAACTCTGAGAGAAAATTGAATTCCCTAGTAACAGGAAGGGATTTGCCGAGTAGATTGAGCTACCTATCAAAATTAATTTGTCTTCTGTTTCACTTTGTTTTGGGGGGGCAAGTAGATTTTCTGTTTGGGCAAGGGCAATTTGAAAAAAAAGTTATTGTGGAGGCTTGCTCTACATATGCTTTCATACAAAATGATATATTTATAACACGATACTAGTGTATGCTACATGTACATGACTAGTCCGATATTTCCCCTCCTATCTTGCAATTTGTAGAATGTAATTGCATAATATAAGACTGAGCATACAAACTTAAAGACCTTAACCCCATTTACATCATATTTTTGCTGGTTGTATTAAAAAAAATCCTTATCCCAATCAAATTTTTTTTTTACAGGATCTCACGACTCATTCAGCTTCTTCTTAGACTGCACATCCCCTGTTGCGTCAGGATCTCCAGACACAGTTCGCAACCTCGTATCAGTCTTTGGTCCTACGGCAAAAAAGATTGTCCACAACTGGTCCGTCACTCAGTCACTCGGCTTCAAGCAGCAGCTAAACCACGGCATACGTTACTTTGACTTCAGGGTAGGCTGCTGGCCGGAGAAGGAGGGTTTTTACTTCGTTCACGGATTGTATGGCGCCGAGGTCTGCTTTGGGCTGCAAGAGATCAACGATTGGCTGAACGACCACCCCAAAGAAGTTGTCTTTCTGGACTTCAACCACCTGTACGACATGCAGGGAAAGCATGACCGGCTGATAGCTTGCATAGAGGAGACATTTGCTGCCAAGCTCTGCCCTGAGATGGGCATGGAAGCAGTGACTCTTGATGTCCTGCGGGACGTCGGATGGCAGGTCATCGCATTCTACCACCACGAGACGGCAACCAACAACTCGAACATGTGGCCCACCCACAGCATCGAAAGTATATGGCCAAATACGACCGAACCGGTGCAGATGGTCAACGTCCTCAACGCACACCACACCAGGGGAAGGCCGCCCAACAAGTTTTGCGTCAGCCAGGGTGTTTTAACTCCAACTGGAACGACCATTCTGCAGCACATTGGAAGGAATCTAAAGGACGTTTGCGCTGCACCAGCCATAAGAAACATTAAATACTTCCTCCAGGACAAAAGCATAGGACCAAAGGGAATCAATATAGTACTCGCCGACTTTGTGGAGATGGAAGAGTTTGTGGAGGCAGTTTTAGCGCTCAATAAGAAATAATGTTAGATTTGGAATGTATGAATTTTTAAAGTTTTAGAGTTGAGGACAAAGCCGAAAGGAAATAACTAGAACAATAAATCCTCTAATGGATGAGGAAACAACGGATGAACAACAAAGAGGCACGATGACCTTTTTGTGCTTCTGGAGTAAAGTAAAACATAACTGAGTTGTCATGTTTGTCCGAGCTGTGTGGTTTATGCACAATTGCACATGTTTCTATTAATATACTGTATATATATCTTCAACCCGCTTGGTACCATTAAAGTGTTGTACATCTCAGTAGAATGTTCATTTTTGTGTACAAGGGGGTGTTGCACAAAGAGTTACAATCGATTGTAAAGTTGTAATTAATTGCAAGTCAGAACTTGTTGCTGAATGCACAAATCTGATTGGTTCTATAGTGTGTATTTTCTGACTTGCAATTGATTGCAACTCCCTCAAGAAGCGTTAAAGGGTACCACCACCCAAACATAATATTCTTATTATAGAAAGGTAACATCTTTAGTATTCCATTCCTTCAGTAAGTTCACAAAAATATGTTTTCAGAAAAAAATATATAATTGGAAAACGCATCACCATTCTCAACCATGCGTTCATACGGTCTGAATGCGAAGACTATATGTGCGTAGAGCCAGAGCGCTCTGTACAGAGTGAACGAATCATCCGGGAATCTATTGACGTACGCGTGAATAGCATTGGCGTACTCGCAAATGCTTGGCCCGTATGGAACCAGGAAATAGCAGTGGTTCCGTAAGTGGTGGAAATTAATTGCTTTGTTTATGAATTACACAACCCTTTGCAAAATGTTGGGTATCTATTTGATATCACAAAACGGTACCAAAACATATAATAATGTGTTGTCCTTTGCCTGGTGGTCCCCTTTAAATAATAAACATCCTTTTTGACCTGATGAGAAGGAGGCCAGGAGAGAATAATGTTCATAAATTATCTTTATTGCCTTATAAGATTTATCATAATTTTGATCATCGATTGATATTACGATTGATTAATTGATCTTCAATCAAGAGATCGATCGTCTGATTAATTGTGAATTTTTATGTTACAGGGTCATGGGGGAGGGGGGGGGTGGAGTTGTGATCAATCGCAAAATTGCGATAAATCGCAAGTCAGAAAATATGCACATTTGGGCCATTCTTTGAAAATTGAAACTTTTTCTGAAAAAATTAAGTTTGTTTTTTCAGTTGTTTTATTCCATTATTGGAAAGATCAATGTCCAAGGTTTTATGAAATATATTATGTTTTATATTGAATTTAGAAAATTTCTTACTCATTTGCATAAATTTACATATTTCAATATTCAAATAAAAATCATAACTCAGAAAATAATCAAGCTAGCTTATTCCTCTTATTCTCCAATTTCTCCTGTACATGTTGATACCAACTTTGTGAAAATTGAACTTCATGTTACTATCTAAACCTAATATTTGTAAAATTCCCATTTCCATTCACATTGGTACATGTCACACACGTGACCAGCCCAAAATGTCACACATATGACCCAGACATCCCCACATAATAACATACATTAAAAAACAACTGTTTGAGATCGTTTTTATTTTTTACCATTTTCTTACTTACAGATATATATCAGTTGCCTGATACTAATTAATATGAACATTTTAGCTTTTCATATTTCACAGGATTTACAAAATGAAATTGAGTTGATTTTTTTTTCTTCAAAAGAGCTCCCATGCAAAGTCACACACGTGACCGATGCCATTTAACCTCTATCCTTGGGTAACGTAATCCTAATAAAATCCTTTTTGTTACACCTGAAAGACTTCAACATATGCAAGTCATATGAAGTTCACATCATCATACCTCCTATACTTACTAAAATATAAGCATCCTGTATCAAAATTTGTCATATTTTGGATCACACACGTGACCAAGAATGGCCCATTTGAGTTGTGCATTTAAGCGCATTTTCTGACTTGCAGTAAATCACACATTTGCGATTGATCGCAAATCTTTATGCAACGCCCCCCACCCCCCCCCCCCCCCTTTTTATCTGTTTAAATGTTTTGTTGATTGTAATCATATTATATATATATTCCTGGAATTGTATAACAAAAATATGTATACATATGTGTGATACCACTGTCATATTTTGTCCACTATCTTTTGTAAAATAAAAAGAAGAAACCATTTCAACATCACTGGATATGTGTCATATAGAATTCTTTTATTGTCAAATATTTCACATTTACAAATAGATATATATATGATATGTATATCTCACCACATAGAACACTTAAATATTTACACTATGAACTAAGTTTTAAAATGTACATGTTATTCATAGGTTTTTACTGCACACCCATAAGTACAGACAGTCCTGACTAAAACAGAAAATACTATTTAGCCTACATTTTACTAATGTTTTAATTAATATTATGAATAATTCAATAGTTCAAAACTCAAGGTGGAAGCGAATAATTAAAGGGGAAGGAACTCCTAGCCTTTTGTCTTACTGGATGTGATGAGAGCATAACTCTTGTCATTTCTAGTCACTTATTTCCTCATGAATATTCCCAATAATGAAAATAATCAATATTTTATGGCCCACTGTCGTCTGCTTTTAATGCCAACAGGAGGCGGCCATTACTTCAACTTCTCGCGGTGAAATGACGTGTCAGGCGGAGAACACAATAGCGGGTTACGATAATGCTATTGTGTTCTCCGCCTGCCACGTCATTTCACCGCGAGTAGTTGAAGAAATGGCCGCCTCCTATGGGCATTGAAAGCAGACGACAGTGGTCCATAAAATATTGATTATTTTTGTAATCGGGAATATTCATGAGGAAATACGTGACTAGCAATGATAGTAGTTATGCTCTCATCACATCCAGTAAGTCAAAAAGATAAGGGTTAATTCCCCTTTAAGAGTACAGAATACAAAAATAGTTGTTTTTCCTGCATCAACTTCAAGACAACATGTTAACTTGGAATACTGCTTAATAGATTCATAGTTGAGAGTACAAGTAGACTTCAATTTCCTAAACATATTGTACATATTTTTCTGAGAGTAGGTTATCTGCATTGAAGGGGTGTGTGCATGATGTTCAGCTTTTTTTTCTCTTTCTTTTTTATACATGACCCTTAGTCCTAAGATATATCTTCATATTGGTATGCTTTGAGTTCCCGCTACTAATTTTCCTCCATCTATAAAGTACCAAAGTACTGATGTCACATTCTTTTGCTATAGCATAGTAATGGTTCTAAACAACAATGGTTCCTTTCATTTAATTTTTTGGTTGTGGGTTGGAGCTGGACAATTGCCTTGTTAGCAACTGCTAGGGCACACATTCATGGCTTGCCTGGCATTGTTTAGATCAAACCACTACCGATGGTAATGAATGGCTGTGACATCACACTGACTATACATACACCATGAAGTTCAAAACACGTAATTTAAGAATTATACATCTTCTTTTGTAAAGTGACCACAATCAACTTGCTGATTATTCTGTCATTTTAATTTGGTTGTGATGTACACTCAGGAATGTGATGTACCAATCAACTGGGTTAACACTTGACATCCTACTCTTTTTTTTAGAAGACTAGGTACTTTTCCGTGCATGAACAAAAGTATAAATATTGGTACATGTACACACCGTAACACACACTTTCAACACTAAATGTACACAGTACATGTATTCACATTATATTCGGAAACCGTCATAATGGACAAAGGAAGATCAAAAGTAATTTCCCAAGCAATGAAAATATTTAGTGCAATAAGTGTCATAAGAAGTACTATTTCATTTCATGATTAACTACGATCCTACTGATTCTTTCTGAAAAACAGTGCAGTACATCTTACCACTTTGATAGGAATATGTGACCTTACACCACAAAACGACCAATAGGTTGGGAAAAAATGATTGTGCTGATTTTCACATGACATTAAAGTAGAAGTTATTACCTTTTAAATGCTATATAGTTTGTCATATTTGGACTAAGCACACCCAGGATTTGGAACATGGCTGAAGCAGTTTTAAGCAGTTGGGGAGAAAATGGGCCGCTTCAAAGATCGGCTTCCATTCAAGCGCCGTTATATGATCGTCTTTATTCTATGAAAAATCATATTTACACACAATTTTGGACACTCAAAATTTCACAGAAGGTACATTAAGATACCCTTAATCAGGAAATACCAAAATCCTGAATCTCATATTTTAAACAGACAAACTACCACCGCGACATAACGGTTGTATTGTGGTGTAAGGTCACATAAACTACATATTTCAAATGTAAGATGTAGGAGAATAAACATTTACTCCAATAAATAGTACTGGACAAAAAAATCTTTGACAAATGTAGCATGCCAATCTTAAACATACAAAGCATACTGCCAACATGTGTTGATTTTGTTACTCGGCTGTTTTTTTTTTTCTAGATAAAACACTTCTTTTTAAAGATCCCTGAACATTAATTTCAAGATGATGGTCATATCAAGATGAGCCCATTAAATCATAGTAAGTAATGACCAGCAATTAATGCCTTTGAAAGGGCTGTAATTCAAAAACTGTCCCAACCAGTGATAATAAATTCTAACCTAAATTTAGGTATATAATCACCATTAAAGGGGACCACCAGGCAAAGAACAACAAATAACTATCTATATGTTTTGGTACCGTTGTGTGATATTAAATAGATGCTCAACACTTTGCAAAAGGTTGTGTAATTCATACAAAATACAATTAATTACCCTCACTTACGGAACCATCATTATCTGATGGTTCCGTATATGCGCCCAACGTCTGAGAGTGCGCCAATTCTATTCACGCGTACATTTGGAGACAATAGAATCCCGGACAATTCGTTTGTCCTGGACAAAGGTAGTATTCGTATATGCAGACCCATGAACGCATGCTTTAGAATGGTGACGCATTTTCCAATTGTATAATTTTTCTCTGGAAACATACTTTTCTGAACATGTTGGTGGAATGGAATACTACAGATGTTACCTTTCATTTATAAGAATATTATTTTTGGGTGGTGGTACCCTTTAACTCTTCAAATACAGAAATAATGTAAAAAGCAATGATAAAAGAAGTTTAAATTATTGAATCAAGTTTTAAGTAGAATATTGGTGTCTGAAAGAATTAGTCTCACTCATCAAAGCTTTACACTTCTGACATATTCATGGACATTCTTGTAGATATGAAAAAGATAAGGGATCTAGTAACGCTGTCCAAATCCACAAATCTTACTTAGAACTCTAGTTGTTCTCTCATACCTTGTTGTATTCGTATTACCAATAGAAGCATGGAACATGTTTCTTTTTTCTTTTTTTCCCTTTTGTTAAAAAGCTATTTACGATTGAAATGTTCAGATTTGTAATTATCCACTGAAATGTATATCTGTGTACAATGTCAGTGCAATGAGTTAGCAAATATCACTTTGCATTTTAGCTCATTACTTGGCTATATAACATCCATTTAACATGAAATTGTCATGCAATACTCAGTGGACATATCAGATCACGACAATACACATTTTATCAACCATTCGTTACTTTGTGCACATGTTAGCAAACTTACGAGATCCCTTTAAATTATTCCTTTATAATAATTGATGTAAATGGAAGGGGACATGATCATTGACAATAATGAATTATAAAAGAAACACTATGAACAATTGATGCCTTCACATGCACACAAATGTACATAATATATATTATAGTGGCAAGATATTGAACACACGTCAGACAGGGAAAAAATATGTTCAAATTCCATTTAATTATTAACAAATTCTGCAATGATAGTTGACTACATGTCAGGATATCAAACAAAGCTATGGAGAAAATATCAATTTTGACAAGATATTTATGCGAGAATATCATCTTGTAGGAATGTTTTCAAGCAAACAAGTAAATGAAAAAATTACTACCAATAATTATAATAAATAACGAAAAATGAGGGCATGTTCATTAACCCAGAGAGTCACTGAAGAAAGGACAAATTACAAAGAAATGTATGAAGGGTGAAAGCGATGTACGACTTGTAGTTGTATTCTATATTTAAGTTATGCAGAGGGTAAAATATGTTCAAATCAATCAATATAGACCAACATAGAGGCGGGGGGGGGGGGGGGGGGGGGGTAGAAATACGTCATTTTCTGAAAAGGAGTACATCAATTTACTGGCCATATCACACATGACTTTACTGGCATGTAGACAGTACAATATAATGCACGGCTCTCATTCATCTGATTCACAGACCCATTTTTTACAATGTCAATGAAGAATGAGATAACCTGTGATCACATGACCTGTGATATCACATGACCCTTGATCACATGACAACTGGTGGTGAGGGGGAGAAGCCCATCTCCATTTCTCTCTGCTTCATCAACAGACCCTGTCAGAAAAAAGGGGGAAGAAAAAGAAAATGTATAAGTAACATATTTAAAATGAATCATACATTTGTACAATTTCTAGACAATTCATTGATTGTATGATTAATTGTATTATCAATTAAATCTTTATGTTACATGCGTTTGATTTTAGTATGCATTCTTCATAAACCAATTGATATAAAATTTACTTCAAATAATAGATAAAAATATGTTACAATTTATGCCAATTCAACAAGAAATCAAAACAACACATTTCTAGATATATTATTCTTGTCCATTTGGATTTGGATAGCTTACAAAATTGGTACGATGTTTTATGACTGGCATATGATTTCAACCATTTTTTCAAATCTTGAGGCTGGTGAGGTGAAGCAGAATTCACTTTCCCCTGTACCATGCACTTGCCTTTCAGTCTTTAATTGCTGAACCAGGAATTTATTCATAACCCCGGTAGAACAAACCCTCTTATTTTGCAATTTTTATCATTTTGATTTGTTAGTGATATAATTGTTGAATTTCTAATAACTTAATCACACCATAGTCTTCTAAACCTTCCATCAGAAAAATAAATGTTCAGCTATAATATGTCACAGGAATTGCAGCTCCGTGCATTTCTGTGTATTACACAGTATGTTTAAAGGCCGGGCTGGAAAATAATATGTCATCCCGGTGACCCATCTATAGCTTGTAAAACAGTATTTGATGGCACCAAACCAAACCAAAGTTAAATTTGATTAATTAATGACATTTTGGTGGCCTCAAGCTTATTACTGGTGGTCCCAGGCCAACGTGCCAGTGATAATTTCGGCCTGTTTTTAAGTACAAATCTGCAGCATCCGCATTGTAAGCTTAGGTTAATACCTGTCTAAGGGTGGAGAGCTGCTGCAGGATCTGCTCCTGTCTGTGCTCCTTGTCCTTCAGTCTGTCAGGATTCAGTAAGGGATCCTGAAACATACAACATTTAAATGAAGGCATTATAGACCAATATACCAATACACATGTGAAGAAGATTTCAACCTTGAAAAGAGCATTTTTGAAATAAAAACATGGTGACATTTGTGCAAAAATGAGCAAGTTTGATCTGGTAATGAAATACAGTCAGAGTAGAATGATATGCTCTCGTCTGTGTTTCACATCTTACAATCTACCTCGGATAGTTAAATTTTTTTGAAGTTGCCAATGATACGCGAAAACAGCCATGTTGTGAAGCCAAATCCTCATAACGGATAGCTCTGTTTTGATGTATAAAGAGCTTCAGATTTGTTGTTCCCACTAGCTCAAACTTGGTAAAAATACATAACAGGTAAGAAAAGAAATAAAGAAAGTACAACATCGCTCCTTGAAGGAGTTTCTCACCATTTCTCTATGAGACTGCCTGGATTGCCTGGTATATCTTGTCTCCAGCTCCTCCCTCATGACCGATTCCCTCTCAGCAATTGGCTGCTGACCATGTCTCAACTCGTCTGACATCTCGGAGGCCATGGCTGGCGATGGAGTCAGGGACTGACTTCCTGCCTGCAGCTCCTCGGCCTCAGTCCTCATGAACGGGATGAAGTCACCATTCCTCAGGGGAGGACTCTCTGGAAGTGTCCTGTAGCTGCTGTCCTCACTGGATGTTGGCCGCTGGTCCGACTCTGATGCCCAGTAGTCCACCTTGGCTGCCCGTAGCTCCTCCGCTCTTGACCCATGTCCCTTGTGTTGATGAGCACCATCCCTTCTTGATGACCTTCCCAAATCCTGGTGAGCAACTTCCTTTCTTGATGCTCTTCCTTTATCCTGGTGACCAATGTCTTTCCTTGAGGTCTGTCCTTGGCTGACACCATGAATCGGTCTGTTGTCAGAATCTTGGGCATGATTAATCACCCTCGTATGCTCCACTCTAGACTTTGTTCCTTTGCCCTCACCCTCCGCTCTGGATCTGGTACCCTTGCTTTCCACTTCCCCAGCAGGAGGGTTGCTCTCAGCACGCGACTGCTTCGGCTGGAACATCCGCTTCGGGACATTCTTCTCCTGCATCGCAAGCATCTCTTCTTGCCTCTTCCTTAGCCTCTCTTCACGTTTTTTCTTGCTCATCGACATGTCCTTATCTGAATTCTTCAGCTTCTTCTTGTTTGCATTAGTCTGTCCCCACTTGGGTTTCTCTGTGTTGCTTCCCCGTCTGTTTTCGCCCCTCCCGACGTCTCCATGGTCCTCATTCCTGGAGGACGTCTTGGATCCTTTGCTCTCCTCCTTCCTGCTGTCTGCCTGGTGAGGTTGTTTTTTCCTCTCCTGATCTCTGTGCTTCTTGCCCTTTGGCTTGAACTCTGCTCCTGCACCGGCCAGCCTGATGGCCTCTATCAGCCTTGGGGAGAGGTACTCTGTGTCCAAAACATCGATTTCTGGGATGTAACAAAATAACAGAAAATTTGTTTTTAAAATACTTAAAGGACCTATAGCGTCTAGATGGCCTAATTTTCACAATTCGGCTCTCTATATTTAATTTTTCCTGAAGAAAAAGAATTTGGCAGTCATTCCTCATGAAATCAATCAATTTTGGGATAATTAGTAAATATCTAATTGTCCTGGGAACGCCCCTTTTAAATCGCCAAAATGTGACGTCATCTAAAGTACGGACTAATGAACTAAATTCTGTAGATGACGTGTCATGACGTAAGCCAATGAATTGTCAATCACATGTCAATCACGCTGCCGATTCTGGACCCTAAATGTGGGTGGGGCGTAAACTGGCTGCTAAATGAGATTTGGCATCAGAAAATTAGTCTTAAATCACTACTGTGTTTATTTTCATGGATTTTTTTTCGGCGGACCTATTTTACAAGTCATCGACTATGGAATAAGTGCCAAAGTACGTTGTATTCTTTAGGTCCTTTAATCATATTATTACACCAAAACAATAATAATTCACATATTTTAAATAATTGTTTTCAAAGATTAACTAGTAAAGCATTAAAACCATGATCCATTTTCTTCCCTTAATTACATCCATAGGTCATTACAGAATGCTTATAAATATATTCTTCACCAGGATTCAGGAAAACCACCCTCATTTATTTTTATCCATCCTTTCCCTTTATCTTCTTTAAGACAATCATCCAACTTGCAAAAAAACAGTATGTACATTTGAGTAGATAAAATAACTGCTAGTTTACATACCAGTTTGTGTTGCAACTTCATGGATCGGGGAAGTGGCAGCATCCCGATGGGCATGCGGCACCGAAGAGGCTTGATAGTGAGTGGATACCTCTGCGGTAGAAGCCTCAGCTACTCTTGGGGAGAAGTTGAGTGAGGTTGCGACCTGGGGTTGGTGATGGTGGTGGTTGGTATTCGCAGGTAGTCTAGGGGATATACCTGGAAGAGGTGGCTCATCTGCGAAAGATTTAAACCAAAACATGAACATGAGAGATCAATGAGCATCTAAGAATCCGCAAGTTGTTTGGGTGGCTAAACAATCCCTGGTGCATGAGGAATCTGCTCTACTCTCTGTGAGAGAAGTTGGGTGAGGTTGCGACTTGGGGTTGGTGATGATGGTGGTGGTGGGTATTCACAGGTAGTCCACGGGATATACCTGGTGGAGGTTGCTCATCTGTGAAAGATTAGTAGGAACTATTACATCTGCAGGAGGCTATTTCTAAGCTGAGCTAGAATTTGTGTGAGATTGTGGCCAGGGATTGATGACAATGACGGCTGTGCTTGGAATGGGATAGAATTATAGGTGTTAACCAAATAATCCTAAGTACCCAAAGTCAACACCAGGAGAAGGACATTGAGTAATTGTCACATATGAAGTGCCTACGTTAGTAATGAATGAGATTAGTGAAACTCCAACATACCGTGCCGATCGACATCCCAGCTTTTCCTGAGATTCGTGACGTCGTGCCCCTGACGCTGTAGCTTGCTCATGCGCTGCTGGTGCTTTGCCAGTTGAGCTTCCTTCTGCGCGTTCTGCATGGATTCCACGAGAGCCCGTTGCTTGGCCGCGGCCGCCTCTTCTTTCTTTCGCACCCTTTCCTGCTCGGTCTCAAAGTCCTGGTTGAGAAGGTCGCGCTCCTCACGCAGACGTCGCTCTTCCTCGGCCTCATCCCTCCTCTTCCGTTCCTGGGCTTCACGCTTCAGACGCTGCTTCTCCTCCACCTGTGCTTTTACTGCCGCCTGAGAACATAATAAAATGCATGTTAAGTGTATAAGCAGGAGTCTTATTTTAGGTTTAGATGCAATCAATCAGTGAAGTAGAAAGGGTTAAACTAGATTGAGGAACCGAATGGGGGGGGGGGGGGGGGGGGCAAAGATTTCCTATAAGGTTCCAGTGAGGATGACACCCCCAAGTAACCATCTTACTGCACCCAAGAAGTGTTTAGTTATTGCTCGACGATTGTTTATGAACACAAGTGAATAAGACATATGTGTATTCAAGATTAAAAGTGCTGTCCTTTATACGGTTATCATCCTGGCTTTAGCAGAGCTATCATAATACACTGCATCAATCATTTCAAGGAATAATTTCATGCCAGGTACCCATAAATATACTACACCTGGGTTGAGTGCAGCAAATGTAGATGAAGTGTCTTGCTGAAGGAAATACACCACAGGTGGGCACCTACAGCCCTCATATTAAAAAGAAGGAGGCCCCGAACAAATATATACCATGGCACCCTTACATATGCTCAAATATTTCTTTGTTGTGGTGAGGTAGCAAAGTACATCCATAGCGTCACTTTCCCGAGTCAATAATCAATCCAGGATATTTAGTACAGATCAGGGGTTTCTTACCATGTGTTCTAAATGTTTCTTCCTCTGCATTTCCCTCCTCTCCATTTCTGCAGGGTCCACGAGAGTGTTAGCTGGCCGAATATGCATTCTACAACCAAAATGAAAAAAAGCAAAGGCATTATTAATCATTCATGTAGTCTATTAACAAAGTTGAATTTATTTTATTGTTGACTTAATACAAAGAAAAGCAAATAAAGGCATAACAATTGTCACATAATGCATTTGATTTCACAGTTAGTGTTTATATAAGAGTGATTTTCCGACATAAAACTTTGTTATACTTCTTCTGCAATACTATCCTGGGTTTGCATTTACAATACTAAGACAATTTAAAAAGTAAGCAAAGAGTTCATTCAAATAACCATCCATCACCCAAACGCATGGAGATTATTTGATATTCACAGAGTTGGAAAGACTGAACACGGTCATGAACTCTTCATTCGGGATTACGTCATCTGAAATTGCTTGATGCACTCAAGCCAGCCATATGTAATTATTTTACAGTCAAACCTGTGTATAGTGACCACATGAAAGAATAAAAGTGGCGATAGTCATAGGTGACCTCCATAAACAGGTACACCTGTATTAATGGCCACCTGTTTATAGCAGCCAACCTGCCTATAGTGGCCACCAACAGTGATCCCATGAAGAGAACAACAGTGTGATGGGACTTGGCTATAGAGGCCACCTGTCTACAATGGCCACTTTTCTTGATTCCCTTAGGTGGTCACTATATACGGGTTTGATCGACTGTACAGTGCTTTGTGTTATAAGCCTATAAAAGTGTATGGTCATCACCTGTTCTCATCGTCATCGTCTAGCTGCATACGGGAGGAGGGAGGAGGAGCACTCTTGGGCTGCTTCTCCATAATTGGTTCTTTCTTCTCCAATTCTATACTGCTCTTCACGTGGAAGTCATCCTGTACCTAAAACGATAATAACAAGACAGTGTTCGTTGCTTAAAGGGATCCATTAACTTTGTAAGATTTTTTCCAAAAGTGATATTTGAGACTTCAATTATATACCAATATCATTGTAAGATTCTTCTGAATGATTCGTGATATTTGCATAGAAAAAGAACAATGTTTTAAAACTAGTGAAAAAAGGTGGAAATTGATGTCAGATTTTATTCCCAACCGTTTGCATGAAGTTTCCAGATTTGGATACTCTGAACCAAAAAGGATACTACATACATCAAGGTAATAACATTTCAAAGTTCAAAATGATAACAAATTCAAATGATGCAAGAAAAAACAATCACTTTGAACTCTAACTCTAAGGCTAATTTTCTTTTTATTCAGAATCTATATATCATGGATTATGTTTTATCATTTTACCAAGTTGTATTTTCTTTCATATAGGACAATAATCTCACAACTTCTGCATTCTGGATGCAAAAGGTAGACAATATCTTTCAGGGTTGTAAAGATTATATAAAGATGTGTAATTTGGGATGCCTTTTCTCCAAAGTGGTAAATCCTGACAACCTGTGCTACCCTAGACTCCATACGGGGTGTCCTATGAGTTGGTGGCTCAACTGCCTCCGCCCAGTGATGCATCGCACCAGAAAATGATCAATACTTGAGAGTCAAAGTATCTATAGACTGGTTCTCGCGTTACGAGTCGTGCTTAACCATGCACCATCTTAGAATTGTTCTATTCATTCAAAACATATTTTCATACTTTTCAATAGGTGCTTTCTAGCCTTAAAATCCTGACATACCTGTGCTACCCTAGGCTCCATACGGGGCGTCCTATGCACTGGTTGCTCAACGGGCTCTGCCCAGTGCTGCATCCCGCCAGAGTCACGCTGCTTGGCTTTCTCCTGTTCCTTCTTCTCCTTGGCTTCTCTCCTCTGTTTCTCTGTGATCAGTGATGGGAGATAATACAGGGTTCATACATTTTTTTTCAAGTCAAATTCCATGACCTTCACAGCAAGAATTCAATGACTTTTCCATGACTTTTCACCATGGTACACAAACAAACAAAATTGAATTCTGTCAGTACTTTTTAAACCAAGAAAAGATCTAAAATCTTAAATCTTAAAATGAGATTTGTATTTCAGTGCTGAAGAAATGCAGATAACATGAAATTCCATGACTTTCCATGAGCTCTGTCAGTGTTCCATTTTCCCTGACTTTCAAGGCATTGAAAACAAAAAAGTCAAATTCCATTACTTTTCAGGTTTTCCAGGTCTTGTGTTGACCCTGTAATATACTACATAGATCAAACAGTATAGATAGATTAAATATGCATACTATAGAATTATCAAAGATTGTAAAGAAATGTATTAATAGAGAAAACATAAATGGAAAGATAGATCTTTGCATACTCTAGAATTATCAAAGATGTAAAAGGAATGTAATATACAAATATATCAAACAGGAATGTATCTAAATAGATCAAAGATACATGCAGGCACAGGCACAGCCCCCCCCCCCCCCCCTCACTCCCCAATAATCTGGAGAAAGAAAAAAAGAAAACATGAGGGGACTTTTTTTGAAAAACAAATTAATACATAAGATGTGCCCCCAAATAATTGTGCATGGCCCCCCAATCAGTCATGCACAGCCCCCCCCCCCCCCCCCCATCCCACTGCATAAAATAGATTGATCAAAGATTGTAAAGGAATTTAATTGGCACAAACCAAGAACTTACACAACAATTACTTTGTTGGGTCTTCAACTGATTTACTTACCCAAATCTCTGATCCATTCCTCCTTCTCCTTTCGCTTCACATCTGCTATTTGAGAGCCTGTACCTACTGGGCCCTGTAGAGATACAAACAAAAAAAGGAGTACAAATAAACATCAAAATCCAGATCTGGAAATGTTAGCTAATTGACAAATTGATAAGTATAAGAGGCTAAAACTTTATTACAATGGTGGCCTCTCATTTCTTTTATACATGTATGCATTGTTAAAAACAGCAAAAATTACAGAGCTTCACTTGTAATTTTAATTGCATTTTTTCCTTTATTCAATTGTAATTTCTTTTATTCAAACTCCATGAGAAACCAGATTTTGTTGATGACAACATCATAGTATCATCAATGAGCTAAAGCAAGGTCTTGTCATCCTAGTGGTAATATCATCATCTTTCAAAGATTAATACATTAAAATTGTAACATATAACTCCTTGAGTGCCAAGCTGGCATTTTTTTTTTGTTACAATGCACACAAAATGCGATACAGCATTAAAATCCCTGGCATTCAAAGTGTTAAATTGCAAAATTAAATGTATTTGTTTTGGTAGTTATTGGTAAATTATACGTTTTAACAAAATAACACGATTCTTTGCAAAATGTTCACATAACCAGGGCTTGCATTTTAGCACTGGGCAACTGGCCCAAGGCCTCCAAAAAATTAGCTTTGGAACACAAGATTATTCAAACTGTGTCTAATTTTCCTTGCCCAACAGATCAACCAACTATCATATTCGGGACAACCAACATTCTAACCAAAAGTCTTTTAATTCTACTTGCCCGATTAGGGGATTAACGTTAATTTCTAGTCTTGACCTACCCAGGGCTCGACACTAGCACTTGCCCGCTTGCCTGGGGCAAGTTCAATTTTTAAATGGTCTAGGTTGCTTGCCCCATCGGGCAACTTAAATATATCTTCAACTACAAAAATAGAATGTAGTTCCTTACTGGAAAATCTCAAGTAAGCGGGCGAGTAAGTTGTCTGCTTGGGAGAGTAAAATATGTATATTTATGATTTTACTTGCCCAAACGGGCCAGTAGAGAAAACAAAGTTTGTGTGGAGGCTTGACATACCCCAAATACAAATGAGCTCCTCATGGCGGCAGGAACCTTCTGCTGGTTCTCGTGAGAGCCGACGCCAGACATGGAGTGACTGAGCACGTCAGCTGACTCTTGACCTCTGCTCCGACCCATCCGTGATTGGCTGCTTTCAACCTACATGGTCAAGCAAAATCATAATAATAATAATAATAATGATAATAAGTTCTATTTATATGACACATAATATGAACAATACATCTCTATGCCCTATACAATTACTAAATTAATTACACAAATTCAATTCAATTCAATTCAGTTTATTGGACGTGGTGTGGCAAGATCGGTAGAGCGCGCGCTTTCTGATCTCGAGATCCCGAGTTCGAACCCAGCCCACTCCGTTTGTCCTTCAGCAGGACAATTAATCCACATTCCTGCTCTCTACCCAGGAGTATAAAGGGTACTTGGTCGGGTGTTAATTAGCCTTCAGCGCCGGTGGGCTGCTGGGCTAGTATGCTCCCCAGGGAGTTGAGATGGTGCGCAAGATAATTGTGCGGGTTTGACCTGTACCTGATGACCAAGGGTAATAATAAAGCGCTTAGAAACATTGTATTAAGCGCTATATAAATGTAATATATTATTATTATTTATTATTATTATTGATATATTTAAAAGGCACAATAAATACAATGAATATGTGGAGGAAACTACAATAAAAAGCTAATGGCTTGGGAAAGCAGCGATTCCCTATCAATTATATGAATATTACACTGAAGAAATTCACAAAATAAACCAAAGCCTATAAATCAAACTTACATATAATACTAAAAATAACTAAAGTATTTTTACAAAATATTACAAAATTATAGCATGATTAATAGATGATGTGACTGAACACGTCAGATGGACATGACGAGTCACACAACTCATATACTGTACATTGCTCAGTAGAGAGCGGTAGATTGGGAATAAAATTTGTTGATCAACAGATGGAGTAACATAGCATGTAATATGATATTTGACCTCTTCTCAAACCATTATAGCTTATATTTTCAGCAAAGCAACTCCATATTGTAATACACAATATAAATGTATTAATGGTACCTAACATGGTCTTAATTTATTGGCAAGTACATGATAACAAATGGAAGATCCCCGTAAGGTGAACTTAACAGGATGAAAATTACAGTATCACAAGATCCTTTTCAGCATTTTTTGTTGTTACTATAAGAGAAATATGTTAACCTGATGTTGCCTTGGTGAGGTGCCCACTTGTCCATGAATATTACTAGGTGGGGCTCCGCCCCCTGGCTGCCCCCAGGGGCTCCACGTGTCTGCTGGTTCAGAAGGGTGGCTATGCCCTCTGTTACCAGTAGCCTGGAGTGCCTGAGAAACATGAATACGGTGCCCCCAAACAAAGAAAAACAGTAGTATATTTGGTTTTCCACACGGGCTAGTGGAATTAAAGGGTACCACCACCCAAAAATAATATTCTTAATAAAGAAAGGTAACATCTTTAGTATTCCATTCCAACAACAAGTTCACAAAAATATGTTTCCAGAAAAAAAAAAATAATTGGAAACGCATCACCATTCTAAAGCATGCGTTCATGCGGTCTGAATTACGCAGACTGCTATGTGTGCGGTGAATTGCAACGTGTGCAGAGCGAACGAATCGCCCGGGAATCTATTGTTTACAAACGTGCGCGTGAATAGCATTGGCGCACTCGAAAATGGTTGGACCGTATGGAACCAGGAAATAGCAGTGGTTCCGTAAGTGGTGGAAATTAATTGCTTTGTTTATGAATTACACAACCCTTTGCAAAATGTTGGGTATCTATTTGATATCACAAAACGGTACCAAAACATATAATAATGTGTTGTTCTTTGCCTGGTGGTCCCCTTTAAGCATCAATTTTCATCAATATTCATTACAGCATTTACAACTTACAGATAACTTGGGTTATTTGTATTTATTGTTTTTTTTTTACAATAAAGAGTAATATGTTTACCTGATGTTGCCTTTGTGAGGTACCCACTCCTCCATGAATATTACTAGGTGGGGCTCCGCCCCCTGGCTGTCCCCAGGGGCTCCACGTGTCTGCTGGTTCAGAAGGGTGGCTGCGCCCCCTGCCCCCAGTAGCCTGGTGTGCCTTCTTCTCAGCAACTTGAGCATCTTTAAGGGAAATTAATGTAGCAATTGGTAATTGGTAAAACATCAAAACAGAAAATAAGTGTTCAGAAGAATTAAACTACAATATAAACAATAAATAATCTAAGATTCAAATTTAGTGTCTATATCACAAAAGCGTTATGAAATGATACAATTTTCAATTTAATTTTAAGTCTTCCATGCAACATCTATCAATTTTTAATTTGTTCACTTGATGGCGTGTATGATACGGCAAATCCCCAAATTCACTTTGCATTAATTAATCACTTCTCTACTTAAAGCAGCTGCAATGAAATACTTTGTTTTCTTGCTATGACATGAAATGATGTAGCTTAGTAGCTGTTTTTTTCCCCATTCATTTATATTATTGATGTTATTATTGTTGTTGATTTTGCTGCTGTTGATGTTGTTATTATTGTTCACACTCACTCACCCAGTTCCTGCTTCCACTGTTGTCTCTTCTTCTCCAGCAGACTCCTATTATCCTGGCCTCCTATCCCCCCGATAGAGCTGGCTAAATCAGGCCCACCACCACCTCTCGGGGACTGCTTCTTCCCTGGGCCACTGGTTACCCCTTGTTCTTCCACTACTCCAGCCTTCCTATCATACGGCTGGCTCTCTGCTATGCTGTAATTATTGTTTGGGTCATCTCCATGGTGACCGTTCACCAGTGCAGAAGAGAGAGTTTCGTCGCCATTTTGCAGTGGTTTCTGATCTCTGACGTCTTCTGTCGGTCTCTCAGGCTCACTTCTCTGCTGATTGCCTTGAGTCACTCTCAACTTGCCATCATCTTTTAATCAAGAAAAGGATGGATACAAAGTAAAATCATTTTAAATCAAGAAAGGGTGGATACGAAAGAAATATAATGTCACAGATGTCAATCATTAATGCCAAAAAAAAAAAAAAAACTCATGGTTGTAACAAAGTGTAGATCAGTTAATTTTTAACAGAAGAAAAAAAGCAGTTTGTTATAACCATCTCTGGATCATATGGAATACATAGTATTGTACTCCAGAAAAGCTCCATGAATCACAAACAACACATTCCACATACACTTTGGAACGGATTCTGTTATTTTAAACCAACATACCATCCCCTTTGTATTCTTATTCGATACACTACAAACGTCTAATGAAATTGGCATAGATCTGTAAGCAATATTTTTTGTTTGGGGGGGGGGGGGGGGGGTGTGATTTATTTATTTATCCCAGTTCTACAGAAGATCTTTCTGCAGCTCTACACCAGTGCTCAAGATTAGGGCAAACAAATATCAATATTCACCAATTGCAAAAGTAGCAGCGCTGGCTCCACTGCCAGAACCGCCTATGGTCTGGAGTATCGCGTTGAGTTGATCCTGAGTGAGCGTCACCATGTCTGCTCTGTTACCGGTCTTCTCTTTAGACTTTTCCTGGACCTGTTTGTTCTTGTTTATGAAGTCAGTTCTAGATTTGTCCTTCTGGTTGGAAGTTCTACCTGCACCACTCTGGTGGCTGGAAACTTGCTTGTTGGCATTTGCAGTGCTGCCCCCGTGCGTTTTGTTTGACGTTCTCGCCGGAGCGGTCTTGATCGTTGGTGGCTTGCCATGGAGCGTAGTTGTTTTACCGAGTTGCTGATGCTGGGTGTGTTGATCTTCATTCTCTGGGGCGTCTTTCCGGACTGAGAATTGCTGTTTCCTCCCTTTATATCCAAACTTTAGAAGTGAAAATGGAAGAATATATTAATAAAGCCCCAAGGGTTATTAGGCTCATGTGTACTTCATGAACTAGTTTATATAAACAGGCGTTTTCGTAAGTTCTGCCAATTGCTGTTTTCTCCCTTTATATACATATCCAAACTTTGAGAAAAAAAGTAGAAGAAATTCAATATTTATAAAGTTTGGGTATAAGACAGATGTGTTCTTGATAAACAGGCATGATGTTTGTATACTAACTGAATAAATTAGATGAATTTTGAATAAAATAAAACTATCATAGTTATGCCATCTATGAGACGATTATCGGTTCATTTTTAAAACTAGATATAATAATTACCCAAAACTGTACCAATTTGGAGAAAAAAGTGTTCAAGATCAATATATATTTAACCCTGTTTATAAACGTGATAGTGTGTAAAGTCTTACCTTCTTATTCTTCTTCTTTGGCTCTGTTTCAAAAAGTTGCATCATGGGTTGAAAATAAGTGGGGGGAAAAAAGGACAATATTACATGGATACTTTGTAAAATATTCTGAGACTGAGAGTTTGATGATTTAAGTTGTTAACATTTCACATTCAGGTCAATTTCAAATTTTCGATTGAATCAGACCAACCTTGATAAAGCAAGGTTTTTTATGGAAAAGAAGAAGATACATTTATCTTGAAAAAACTTGTAAAAACTTGGCTGACTTTATTTAGCATTCATAGAGCGCAGTTACACAAGTTCAATTTCAAATTACCGTATTTGCTGGTGTATTAACCGCACCTTTTAAAAAAAAAAAAAAAAAAAAAAAAGGGTGCGGTTAATACACGACCGTATTAACCGCACTTTTTTTTTTTTTTTTTAATTTTTTTTAAGGGGTGCGGGTAATACACCGGAGCGGTTAATACACCGACAAATACGGTATAGTATTTTGCGCTTCACTATACAGTCAAACCTGTCTTAGCGGCCACCTGTCTATTATAGCAGCCGACTTGCCTGTAGTGGCCACTAAAAGTGATCCCCTGCAGAGGGAAAACAAAGGTATGGAACCTGTCTATAGCAGTCACCTGTCTACAGTGGCCACATTTCTTGTTTTCCTAAATAGACCTGTGGTCACTTTAGACAGGTTTGACTGTATATAATGTAAGTAAAAGCCATATTCAGTGCATGTCTAGTCAGTATAGTCTCTGCTTAAAAAGGTAACATTTAAAAGGGGTACACAAAGGAGTTGTATTTTACCAAACATTTTCAATATTTCTTTAGGAAATTGTCACCACTTACATGAACTCTAGCTGTTACACATGTTAAAGGGGTAAAACATCTTTAGCTGCAAAAGCCTACCAAATTAGGCAGAGACTACAGTGCATACTGGAAAACATACCTTGAAACATATAGACGCCCAATTTGCCAGATTTAGCCTGGGCAGCTATCCTCATTGCTTCCCTGGATGAATAAAATAGAAAACAGCATTAACAATCAAATAAACGTATCATATTCATGGTCTACCATTTTGTAGGGTAGTGACTAGTGTTGTTTGTAGTAATGATGCAGGAGGACTGTACCCTTGATGAATGATTAACACGTTTGCTGAAAAAACTGCTTCTGAGGTTGAGTTTACAATGACAACGGGTAGTGATTATAAATTCAGAGGACACACATCAGACAATCGACGCTGCTGCCCTGAGAGAGGGTGCCACCGCCAATGTCGGACGTACAATCGTACTGACACACACACTGTCACAGTCTCAACTCAACTTGTCAAAATTGTTTCTCTTGGCCATGACCTTGTGTGGCTTGCATAATTGCAACATAAATAAATTAAAAACAATCCCCATCTCAACGTTACATGTATAGTCTATACTATTACTTACTATACTATAGTAGAATACCTCTATCGGTAATGATTGTATGCATTTTATCACAAATTAAAAATGTATGGCTTTAGTTTAAAGGTATATAGTTTTGGAAACGCCCCACTCTCAAAAAATGAAATGGAAGCTCTTATTACCAATCTTATTACCAATCATGCGTAGAGAGTAAAAAGGCAGGACTCAAAATGAACACTAAAAAGACTAAAGTAATGATGAGCAACCAGCTACAAGACCATACAATTGCAGTTGATGGCATGACAATTGAGAAGGTGGATAGTTACATATACCTCGGTAAAAACATCACTCTTGAAAATGAAACAGCAGGAGAAGTGCGACGAAGAATACAGCTAGCTTGGGTGAAATTTGGGAAACTCAGCATTATACTCCGAGATGAGAATATTTCAATCTCCCTCAAAAGACAAATTTTCAATCAATGCATAATTCCGGTACTATCCTACGGGGCAGAGACTTGGGCAACAACTAAGAAATTGGAAAAGAAGCTTAGAGTCACAGAAAGAGCAATGGGGAGGATTATGGTAGGAGTTACAAGAAGAGACAAGGTCAGAAATGAGGAAAACAAATGCCAGGGATATCATACAGGAAATAAAAACAAAGAAATTGAGATGGGCAGGCCACCTTGCAAGACGTAAAGATAATAGATGGACACATAATATAACTAACTGGACACCAATAACACAAACCAGACGAAGAGGCAGACAGAGTAGACGTTGGATGGATGACATCAAAGAATTTGGGGGTGTTACATGGATGCGACTAGCACAAGATAGAAGAAGATGGAATGGTGATGAAGAGGCCTTCCTTCTGCAGTGGAGAGACATAGGCTAGATAGATAGATTACCAATCATGTGAAAGAATATGTTTTTACTAATACGGGATGATACAAATTTGGCCTGGAAACCGCCTACTAATTGATATATTTGGTAAATTACCAAATCGATCTGCTGCGGATAGAATCTAATCGCCAATGCGGAATCGCGCATACGCTACGTGCAATTTGACCACGTGCATGCATTCGCTATACGGGCTTGTCCCCAGCTTGTCTCCAGTCCAGATATCTCCAGTCCAGCGCTAGCAGCGCGGACAGGTGCGAACGGGCGGTGGATTTATAAATTATATGAAGGTGTGTCCCAACTTCGCGCACGAGAATTTCGGATTTTTTCAAAGTGGCTTAGGATCAAGAAAATTACAGTAATGTCAATGAAACAATCATAAATTACCCCTCAAATTCTGAGGATTCGATTAATCTTGAACGATTTAATTTTAAACTCACAATTCGTGGTTATAATGACCCGATTCCGTGGCATGTCATATCAGCAAGAACTTTTTCACAGAGTACGGTAGTCTCCATACTTCGCGCGTCAATACCTAGGGCACCCTGCCATTGACTTAACACGTATCCCGTGTGGCAAACTGTAACACGCATTTCAATGGCAGTGTGATGATGCAAACATTTTGCGCGCATTAGCATCTTAGCACGCGTAGCGTTGTCAAGCTATCTACGGAGATTGCGCGATCCGAAAGTAAATTTGAAGGGTAGGTTGAATAAAGGAGCATTTTGCGCAGACTTTCGATGACATCAAATATGTTCTACTGGAACGATTTTGTTGAAACACCAAAGTTATGATTTACAAAAAAAGACCACAAAAAGTAGGCATCGGCATTCGGCGTTACATGGCGCGCGCGCGTAGACCATATTTTTGTACACGTAGTTTGCGCGATATTTGACGTGGGCAATGCAACTTCGCTATTGCAAGGGTGGAGGGATATACTATTTTTCCTAATGTAATGCGGTCTAACAGCTGACTGAACCACGTAGTATGCATGTGAAGTATACACAAGAGGTACTAGTAAAAATCATAGATCCGGTTCGTGTTTTGAATCAAGAAACTCGATCAATTTCGACATCGGTAAGTCATTTTTTGCCGCATTTTCGCAGTGAACTTTGCTGAAATATCGAATTTTAGAGCAATCGGAAGTATTCCGCAGTTTGGAAAATTGTATTTTTGGAAGATACAGGTGTTTTTACGATATAATCTCGGAAGTTTTTTCTGCCTCAAGCAGTCTCACACATTCGTTTTATCGCACAAACCGAGGGTTGTGGGGCCACGATTTGGTGAATTTAGCCCTCGTTCGCCGCTGCGATACGCCGCCGCGTGTGCTGCATGCGCTATGCCGTGCGATCGGGTAGCGACAGCGCGGTGGGCTCTGGCGGTGGGGCGCGCACGCGAAATGTAAGCTCACAGCACAGTGCGCCATAAAACGAATGGCGAAAATGGTGACACAACAAATGGATTAAATACCATATTTTGGGCAAATATCAGTTGTTTTTTTTATTTCAAAGGGCATAATGATTTACATTAGGTAAGTCCCAACCCATCGAATACCATTGGCATTATTTTCGTGCAATTTTAATTTTCATTTGGTTATGCCTACAAAAAGTGAGTATTTCTCCAAAAATATCGCTCTTTATTTGCTAATTTTTTGGTTGATGAGTAGACTGATGTGTGCTCTTTCATTTGACATTGAAAATTTCCGTCGCGGTGTCCGTGTTCTAATTTTTGCGTATCTCGCCTATGATGCGCGAAGTTGGGATACGCGCGAAGTTAAGAGACCTGTCCATACATTTCACGGGCGTGTATTGGATTTCTTCCGATATTTCTGCATTTATTTTAATGCATCGTTTCGTTCGGAATTTACCACACAAGCCCTTTTTACAATTTTAGATACTTATTCAACAATATTGATCAATTATAAATGTTTTCTGTAACTTTCCCAAAACTGTTATTCATCTTTAAGCCTAATGCTTATTAATGGAGAAAAAAAAAAGAGACTTTAATCTCACCTGTTCATTGTGCATGTGAATGAGAAAACCCAACGCGACGCCGACGGTGACAAATTTTGAGAATCGTGGGCATGTTACATCGGCAATATCAGCTCTGTTCACTACAACTTCGACATCAATCTAGTCTATGTCTCCTGTAAACGTCACAAACAATTTATATTGGGCCTTGACTTTTAACTTTTACGTCGCATTATAAGTACAATTAATTCGCCAGTGTAGTAGTCCGAACAAAACAATGCAAAGCTTCCTTGGTTTCCGATGTTGTTATGTGCAATTATGCATGCAATTATTGCACGTAAATTCACTGCACAAGAATTTGGATTTTTTTGTTTTTGGCTGCCAAAACGTTGAGGGCAGCAATCAACAAATTAGGAGCTCTGACGTTGACCAAGAAAGGCTAGATTTAGTAATAATTATAATTTGGATATTGACTAATGAAAATGGATAAATAATAAATTCTACATTCTAGCTATCTCTGCCAGATGAAATTCCATGCAAAACATAATAATGTTCCTTTGATTTGAACTGTCTAAATAGTAAATAATGTATGTAAATTCGTTCTTTGGTGCAAACTGCCTTGTTTCAAAATGGGTTTTATTCTGACTTTAAAATTTGAAACATTGGGGTATCTTATTTGGACTCTGTTTTTACCGTGAAGAAAGTTGTAACCGCTCCTGTAAACTTGAAAATACATGCTTTCACTATAGTGCTCCGGTCCGGATAATAACAATTTCTGCTCGCTGCCTGATTTTCAAAATCCCCGGAGGCTGCCGCCTTGGATAGGCCTCCCGGTATAATAGGCCTATGAATTTAAAGGGATAGTTCAGTTTTGATAGAGAGGGCGCTGCACAACACAATTTTTTTTGTGAGGTAATGAAAAACTGAGTGTCGAATTTGAGAGAAAATGCAACTTTATTTGGTCAAAATCTGTTCAGAAATGGCTGAAATATCAATGAATATATCCAATCGTAATAAATCTGGGCCCCAGATTTATTCAATGATTTAAAAAAAAATAATTAAAATGCTTAGTACACTTTTTGAAAAATTGTCAAAAGCGGTTTTTAAGTTGATGATCTCTCTATTTAATCATTATTTTAACTAAACATCACATGCATTCTTTTGTATGAAAAATGGTTGAAACCAATGCTTTTTTAGAGAGCGCCCTCTTGTTTTTTTTAAATGATAACAGGCTTTTTACTTAGTCGTTTGTAATTTTGTATACCTTTCGATCGTGGTGGAGTTATAACTATTAGTTTGTAATGTTACTGTGCAGGTTTTGGTTACTAAAGTTCAGCCTTAACAAAACTGTACTATCCCTTTAATTTGCAAAAGTATATAGATCTGTATCCATCATCTGCGCAACTTGTGCAAAATCTCATGTGTGACACATGTCTAAACATTTCTTATACTGGTTCTTATAGGCTATATAGGGTCTCTCTATAGATTATGCGCATTATCCCTATTTATAAAAGGGGATAGTGAATAAATTATGATGATATGGTTTTGCCTGAAAGTGCCCGCTTTTGAGGTGCCGTTTCCCCCCCCCCCCCGAATATGTCCGTTTTTCGGTTCGGGGGGGGGGGGGGGCTTGAGGCTGGCTGCAAATCCGAGGTTGCGGCTCAGCCCCCCTTTCAGGCGAGTCTGGAAACGGCTGTCCGTTTTTTTATTTATGAAAACAGCCCCGGCAGTAACTTTGCCGTTTCTATGTTTCTCCGAGTACCAACCAAGCATTGTCGAATTAAGTAATGAGTATAGTCTTTATTGATACACGTTTTTGTCAGTACTGGAATTCAATTTGACCAGAACTGTTCTATCCCTTTAATTTGAATAAGAAAAAAAAAAAACGATTTTGGTCATCATTTCGAGAGGAGTGACTTACTGGATGTTATTTAGAAATAGTTGAGTTTGGGTCAAACTGAATTTTAGTAACCAAAACCTGCACCATAACATTACAAACTAATAGTTATCATACAGGGGTGTCGATCCTGGGGGGTGGTGGGGGGGGGGGGGGGGGGGTGGGGGGCGAACATATCATTTCGCCCCCCCCCCCCAATAATTCCGAAAATGAGGAAGAAAAAAATCGAGTGATATAATGCCAAAGAGGGGAAAGACACATTTATCAATGATTAATCTTCAAAATAGCCGTTTTTTAGTTTGAAAAGGACTGTAAATCTCTTTTTTTGCCGCGCGTTTCGCGCGCATACAGTTTCTCATATTGCATTTCATTTGGGTTGCGGGAACTCACCTTTTGAAATGTGTTGGGCAGCGTAATTTCTCAAACGCACACCTCAAGCGAAGTTTATTAAACCCTCATCTAATATAGATAGCACACCGTCACAGAAAATAAAATAATCTCGGTACATATGCGCTGAACGCAAATCAAATTGGAATATCATGTCCCCCCACATTTGAAAGTGGAGGAGATTGTCCCCCTCCCTTTGTCATTATGTATGTTTGGTTCCATACCTATATATTTCATATTACATGAAATTTCTGTCTCGGGTGTGCACCAAATCGCACAATTTCACGCCCAAAAGTACAAAAGCTCCCTACTTTGGGAGGGGGAGCACCCCCTCCCACACCCTTCCCCGCTCGGTCGCTTCGCTTCCTCGCAATATCTCCCCTACACTTTTGAGAAATTGTTGACGCCCTTGCTTAGTTTCATGGGAGCCCAATGCCCTAGACTATATCGATGGCTCTATAGTATACATGATCACGTGGATCCATCTCATGCAAGGCTCAGTCTTTTCCTCGCTATGCCCTTTAAATATACTATACTTAATATTAGCTTGTTTATTTATATTGTTGTATTATTTTAATTCCCATTATAATGTAATGTTTTGATGTTAGGTCACGTTGTAATATATAATTTTAAATAATCATAATATGATTTATTCAATTACGATGTTGTTAATTCAACTTTGCTTGACTTAAAATTGTTAGCATAACAATTTGTTTTAATTTGATTTTATATGTATTCCCACTGTACGTTTCTCAACAATTTAATACATGCACGGGTTGAATTTGTAATCTGTTTTAGTTTTATGATATGATGCCTCTAATGCCTATATTTTATGCATCAATAATATCTACTCGTCCTTCACTAGATTTTTTTTTTCTTCTTTAATGTCTGTATTGTATAATTATTTTAATGTTCAATGCTGTCAACATTTTTGTATACATCATTTTGTAAATTTGATATGTATCAGCTTCCAAGCTGTTTTAATCAGATTTTGTTCAATAAAACCATTTCAATTCAATTCAATTCAATTCAATGAGTAGGTTCACTATTGTATACAATTTTAACACCCATGCTATTAGGAGCAAATGTCTGAAATCTAAAAGCTTCCGGGGGCTCCGCCCCTGGACCCCCATTTTTGTCCCCAAGTGTGGGTGCCCCCCAAAGTCAGGTCTTCGAGCCATCAAGACACTTTCAATGAGCGCATAATAAAACTTCCGGGCATGCCAATGTGGGGCTTTTAGCTCTCTCATCAGTGGTCACTCTGGAAAAATTTTCAAATTTCGCCTCCCCAATCTCAAAAAGGATCGACACCCCTGTTATCATAACTCCACCATGCTCGAAAGGTATACAAAATTACAAACGACTAAGTAATCATTCAAGAACCGTTAAAACACATGAGGGCGCTCTCTATAAACGTATTGGTTTCAACCAATTTATATTTGTTTTAATTGTCCATGTGATAAATAAAGGATCATCAACAACTATTTATTAAGGCTCATTTTATTTTTATTTAATTTATTCCGATCGGATATATTTATTGATATTTCAGCTGTTTCTAAACCGAGTTTGATCAAATAAAGTTTATTATGTCATTTAGATTGAATTATGCTCTTTCAAATTTGACACTCAGTTTTTCATTACCTCACACAAAAATTATTTATTGAAGCGCCCTCTACCAAAGCTCAACTATCCATTTTAAGTAAACTGAAACTCCTGTCACTTCTCATCTTGAATAACTCAATGAACTGATTGTCTTAGATTTTTACATATTCAAGAAGCAGGAGTGGCGGAATGCGTTTTGGTACAGTCCACACGCGGTGAAAGTAGCCTGTACTGCAAGTTTGGTCAAAACGAATAGGCTATACAATGCATTTTATCTCATTCATCTTTTCTTTTTCGTCGTTTTCTCCCTGTTCACCCTTTACCCTCTTCTTCTCTTTGTTTGTTTGTTTGTTTTTGTTTTTTTGTCTGTTTGTTGTTGTTGTTGTTGTTGTTTTGTTTTTTTTTGTTTTTTTTGTTTTTTTTTGGGGGGGGGGGGTTCTATATTTGCCTTTCTCTTCTGTTTACTTTCGCCTAATTTTGGAGTGTGCCAAAATGTACCAAAACTACAAAACCATACCAGGCAAATTTTGAAGGATAAATGTTTGTGCTTCAATGACAATGTGAAGAATAAAAAAAAAAAAAAAAATTAAAAAATCACAACTTGAGTATTGGTACTTCCCGAAATGCCCCATGACACAAAATTTGTTGGTTTTAATTCCATTTGGAAGTTCATTGAATAAAACATGTGAAATGAGAATCATACCCTTTCGAATGCTCTCATAGTTGTAAAATTATTTATATATCGTCTGGCTAGACTATATCTTGACTTTAAAAAAAAATACATAAAATGCTTATACACTTCTTTCAAAAAAATTCAAAAGAGGTTTTTAAATAGTTGTTGATGATATCTCTATTTAATCATTATTTTAACAAAACATCATAATTATGCACAATTTTGTATGAAAAATGGTTGAAACCAATTATTTTTTTTTAGAGAGCGCCCTCTTGAGTCGTAACGGCTATTTTTGAATGATAACTGGGTTTTTGCTTAGTCTTTTGTAATTTTATGTACCTTTCGAGCATGTTGGAGTTATAACTATTAGTTTGTACTGTAAGTGTAATGGTGCAGGTTTTGGTTACTAATTTAGTTCCCTTTTCAGGAACTGTACCGCATAGAGCTGTATATAACAGCTCTATGCTTTGGGTGCGGTTCGTTATTCCGAAGGTTCGTTATTCCGAAGGTTCGTTATTCCGAACACGCAAATTTCCTATACCTGAGTGTTCGTTAATCCGAAAATGAAATAGGGTTCGTTAATCCGAACATTTGTTGCATTATTCCGAAGGTTCGTTATTCCGAAGGTTCGTTATTCCGAAGGTTCGTCATTCCGAAGGTTCGCTATTCCTAAAATGAAATCGGGTTCGTTATTCCGAAGGTTCGTTATTCCGAAGGTCCGTTATTCCGAGGGTTCGTTATTCCGAAGGTTCGCTATTCCTAAAATGAAATCGGGTTCGTTAATCCGAAAATGTATTTGGGTTTGTTATAATGCTATAATTTCATATAAAGAGATAAAATAAACTTAAATGTTTGATTGGTCTGGCCAAGGGAGGGAAAGGGGGAGGGGTATGCTTAATGCAGGCTGTAAATTAAATAAACAAAACACAAACTATAGTATTATAACAAGCCCGATTTAATTTTCGGAATAACGAACCCGATTTTATTTTCGGATCAACGAACCTTCGGAATAACGAACCTTCGGAATAACGAACCTTCGGAATAACGAACCCGATTTTATTTTCGGATCAACGAACCTTCGGAATAACGAACCTTCGGAATAACGAACCTTCGGAATAACGAACCTTCGGAATAACGAACCTTCGGAATAACGAACCTTCGGAATAACTGAACCTTCGGAATAACGAACCTTCGGAATAACGGACTGTAACCTATGCTTTACCCTCATCTAGATGCTGAACGGGCGTTGATGAGTATTAAAGGGTTAGTTTAGTTTTGGTAGAGAGGGCGCTGCACATCACATTTTTTTGTGAGGTAATGAAAAACTGAGTGTCGAATTTGAGAGAACATGCAATTTTAATGGCAGAACAAACTTTATTTGGTCAAAATCAACCCAGAAACAGCTGAAATATCAATAAATATCTGATCTTATAATTATTTGGGGCCCAAATAATTAGATGATTTTTTCAAAAAATTTAAAAAATGCTTGCACTTTTTCAAAAATGTTCAAAAGCCTTTTTTAAATAGTTGTTGATGATCTCTCTATTTAATCATTATTTCAATAAAACATCACATGCATAATTTTGTATGAAAAATGGTTGAAACCAATGCCTTTTTAGAAAGCGCCCTCTTGTGTTTGAATGGCTCTTTTTGAATGATAACGGTCTTTTTTACTTAGTCGTTTGTAATTTTGTATACCTTTCGAGCATGGTGGAGTTATAACTATTAGTTTATCATGTTACTGTCCAGGTTTGGTTACTGAAGTTCAGCCTTACCAAAACCCTGATAGCAGACTGACGTCTTTATGACGTCTTAATTTGGTCGTAAACTGGTAAACACGTCATATGTCGTACAAACGATCAGAATACGACGTCATTATGACGTATTTTAAAGACCATTTTTGACATGATGACTTATGTCGTATAAAAGACGTAAAATTGACGTCATTATAACATCTTTAAACGACCATTTGTCCACTATTTATTTTTGTCGTAGGAAAGACGTAAAAACGATGTCATTATAACGTCGTTCAAAGACCATTTTAAGAATGTATTATTGTCGTATAGAAGACATGATAACGACGTCTTTATAATGTCGTTTAAAGACCATTTTTGCCATACGGGTTTATGTCGTATCAATAACGCTATAAAGACGTAAGTTTGACGTCTTTTCAAGACCAATTTTTTGCCATCATTTTTTGTCGTATGGACGCCCTTTTTACGACGTTAATGTGACGTATTTCAAAGACCATATTCCAATTGTTTTTTGTCGTATGGAAGGACGTAAAAATTACGTTAATATTACGTCATTTAAAGATCACTTTTTTAGTATTTATTTTTGTCGTATAGAAGACGTAACAACGACGTCTTTATAATGTCTTTGAAAGACTATTTTGCCATCATTTTTTGTCGTATGGACGACCACTTTACGACGTCATTTTGAAGTCTTTTCAAGACTAGTTTTTTGCCATCATTTTTTGTCGTATGGACGACCTTTTTACTACGTCATTTTGACGTCTTTCAAAGACCATTTTTTCACTATTTATTTTGTCATAAAAACGTCTAAAAATTGACGTCTTGATGATGTCTTTTAAAGACTATTTTTGCCATTATGGTTTGTGTCGTACGACGACGTTAATAGGACGTCATTATGAAGTGATTTCAAGACTAGTTTTTGCCATCATTTATTGTCGTATGGACGACCTTTTTACGTCATTGTGACGTCTTTCAAAGACCATTTTTTCCAATGCTTTTTCGTCATATTAAGGATGTAAAAACGACGTCATTATCCCGTCAATAAAAGATTATTTTTAAGTATTTATTTTGTAGTATAAAAGGCTTTATAATGACGTCTTTATAATGTCTTTGAAAGGACCATTTTTGCCATTAAGGTTTGTGTCGTACGCACGACAATATTAATACGTCATTATGACGTCTTTACAAGACTAGTTTTTGCCATCATTTTTTGTCGTATGAACGACCTCATTACGTCATTGTGACGTCTTTTAAAAAACATTGTTTCCAATTATTTTTTGTCGTATAGACGACGTTATTACAACGTGATTATGACGTCTTTCAAAGACATTTAAACAATTATTTTTGGCGTATGGACGACCTTTTTATGACATCAATAAGACGTCTTTATGTCGTCTAAATGGCGTAATTTATGGTACAAATTGACGTCTTCAAGACGTCTTCAAGACGCCTTTTCGGAAAAAGATACGTCATTATCACGTCAAAATATGACGTCTATATGACGGTAAACGCGGGTGCAAAATCTTCACTTTTTGACGTGAATTTACGTCGTCTTAAAGACGACGTACACAAGGTGGAAATGACGTCAAATCCAGACGTAAAAATCACGTCTTATATTGACCAATAAGACGTCTTTATGTTGTCTACATGGCGTAATTTATGATACAAATTGACGTCTTCAAGACGTCGTAAAGACGCCTTTTCGGAAAAAGATACGTCATTATCACGTCAAAATATGACGTCTATATCACGGTAAACGCGGGTGCAAAATCTTCACTTTTTTGACGTGAATTTACGACGTCTTAAAGACGACGTACACAAGGTGAAAATCACGTCAAATCCAGACGTAAAAATCACGTCTTTATATTGACCAATAAGACGTCTTTATGTCGTCTTAATAACGTAATTAATGGAACAAATTGACGAATTAAAGACGTCATAAAGACGCCTTTTCGGATAAAAATACGTCATTATCACGTCAAAATATGACGTCTATATCACGGTAAACGCGGGTGCAAAATCTTCACTTTTGACGTGAATTTACGACGTCTTAAAGACGACGTACACAAGGTGGAAATGACGTCAAATCCAGACGTAAAAAGCACGTCTTATATTGACCAATAAGACGTCTTTATGTCGTCTAAATGGCGTAATTATGGTACAAATTGACGTCTTAAAGACGTTGTAAAGACGCCTTTTCGGTGAAAAATACGTCATTATCACGTCAAAATATGACGGTAACGCGGTGCAAAATCTTCATTTTTTGACGTGAATTTACGACGTCTTAAAGACGACGTACATAAGGTGGAAATGACGTCAAATCCAGACGTAAAAATCACGTCTTATATTGACCAATAAGACGTCTTTATGTCGTCTAAATGGCGTAATTTATGGTACAAATTGACGTCTTCAAGACGTCGTAAAGACGCCTTTTCGGAACAAAATACGTCATTTTCACGTCAAAATATGACGTCTATATGACGGTAAACGCGGGTGCAAAATCTTCACTTTTTGACGTGAATTTAAGACGTCTTTAAGACGACGTGCACGACGAAAAACGACGTAAATTTGACGTCATTTTTACCAGTGTTTGCTATCAGGGATTCATTATTGGCTGTAGGCCATGTTGTTGGATCATACATAAGCCATATATGGTTTATGTTGGAACTGTGTATGACACTAAAATACAATATTTATGTGGGAGTGGTGCATATTTATTAGTGCGTCAATTATTTGCTTTCTTCGTGAAAAATATATCAAATCATAACACGCTTTCCCAGATGCAGTTAATCTTAAGCCCGAATCTCCTATCTAGGTATGCACCAGATTGCACAATTTCAAATTCATAAATGCAAAATCTTTCTTACCGTGGGAGGGGGATACCCCCTCCCAAACCCTCCTCCTCCCTCCCTGCCCCAGCCCTCAGGCGCTTCGCTCCATCGGGACTCATTATTGGCAGTGTGTTGTTGGATCATACATAATGTTGCATAAGTATGGTTTATGTTGTGTTGTGTGTGTGTGTTTTGGGGTACATATTTATTAGTGTGTCAATTATTTGTTTTCTACGTGAAAAATATATTAAAACTTTCTGGTCGATCAAATCATATCACGCTTTCCCAAATAAAGCCGAATTTCCTATCTAGGTATGCATCAGATTGCACAATTTCAAGTCCAAAAATGCAAAAACTCCCTACCGTGGGAGGGGGGACACCCCCCTCCCACACCCTCCCCCCCGCTCAGTCGCTTCGCTCCCTCGCAATGTCTCACTCTCACCTCTGGCTCAAACTTGGCTACCCAGAGTGTGGTTGGGCATGAGCCCCTATACACACCAAAATTTTGAGCCCCCTTGGGGTTTTGCCCCCCCCCCCCCCCCCCCCCCCCCCCAATCCAAAACTGCTTCCGGCGCGCCTGCCTCTGACCTAATAAAACAAATATGCAATTTAGCTGATTATCTGTATAATGCTAATTCTACAACAAATTTTCAATGTTGCCAAGGTAACATTGCTAAATGATCTAAAGAAACCTTTAAACACATGAGAAAAAACAAACAAATATTGGACTGTCTACAACCTATTATCGCCTACAGGAATAATTCATCATCGATTATAAACGATAGTATCAAAGTGGAAATAACCCAATGATGCCAGGGTGGTAATATTGCTAGATTTCCTAAAGAATCCCTTTAGAACATGAGTAAAAAACAAACAAACAAATATTGGACTTATGAACGTCTACAACGTAATAGGATCGCCTACAGGAAAAATTCATGATCGATTATAAACGATCGTATCAAAGTGGAAATAACCCAATGATCCCAAGGTGGTTATATTGCTAAATTTTCTAAAGAAACCTTTTAGAACATGAATAACAAAAGAAAATACAGTAGGACTTATGATTAACGTCTTCAGGTCTAATGGATACAGGATTCATTCATGATCGATTATAAACAATCGCATTAGAGTGCAAAGTAAAATTCCAATTTTTATAACTATGTACATTGAAAACATTGTTATTATGATCTTGTTTTTGCAGATATTAAAACTAATATAAATACCAACCTGTTTTTAATATTTTCAACATGATTTGCAAATTAATTATTTAGGCATCAACTCTTTGAAATACTAAACAGTCAATACTAACCATTTAAATCTCACATACTAAGAAGCGGGATATATATACGGAACCTATACGACAACTGATCAGTAAGGTGTTAGACGTAGGTTATAGGATAGGATAGGATAGGATAGGTTTAGGATTTAGGAATAGGATAGGATTATGTGTTACATGATATAAAACTGTTGACTGTGGAATACAAGACAAGACATAACCATCTCAATTTTTTAATTATTAATAATAAATAATGTAAAAATCGCTTCAAAATATGACGTCAATACGACGTCTTTTCGTCATAAAAAGACGTCCTTAGCACGTCAAAATATGACGTCTATATGTCGTGAAACGCGGGTGCAAAATCTTCATTTTTTTGACGTGAATTTATGACGTCTTTAAGACGACGTACACGACTTGAAAATCACGTCAAATCAATACGTAAAAATCACGTCTTATATTGACCAATAAGACGTCTTTATGTCGTCTTAATAACGTAATTAATGGTACAAATTGACGACTTAAAGACGTCATAAAGACGCCTTTTCGGGAAAAAAACGTCAATATCACGTCAAAATATGACGTCGATATCACGGTAAACGCGGGTGCAAAATCTTCACTTTTTGACGTTAATTTACGACGTCTTAAAGACGACGTACACTAGGTGAAAATCACGTCAAATCCAGACGTAAAAATCACGTCTTATTTTGACCAATACGACGTCTTTATGTCGTCTTAATAACGTAATTAATGGTACAAATTGACGACTTAAAGACGTCATAAAGACGCCTTTTCGGAAAAAAATACGTCAATATCACGTCAAAATATGACGTCGATATCACGGTAAACGCGGGTGCAAAATCTTCACTTTTTGACGTTAATTTAAGACGTCGTTAAGACGACGTACCCGACGTAAAATGACGTAAATTTGACGTAATTTTTACCAGTGTCTGCTATCAGGGTATGCGTCATACCCTTTAAATTTGAACATCTTTATCTCAGGTTGCTACAAGATGTCCCCATCCAGATCTCTGTATTATATAATAATCAACAAATACAGCAAATTTCAAGTCAAAATATTAAAGTATAGTCGGGTGCCGGCGGTTTAAAGGACGCCCTGCACGGTCTGAAAGCATCCATATACAAGAATGCACACTATAGACTATGCGTCATTCCCTTTAAATTTCAACATCTTTATCTCAGGTTGCTACAAGATGTCCCCATCCAGATCTCTGTATTATATAATAATCAACAAATACAGCAAATTTCAAGTCAAAATATTAAAGTATAGTCGGACGCTGACGGTTTAAAGGACGCCCTGCACGGTCTGAAAGCATCCATATACAAGAATGCACACTATAGACTATGCGTCATTCCCTTTAAATTTCAACATCTTTATCTCGGGTTGCTACAAGATGTCCCCATCCAGATCTCTGTATTATATAATAATCAACAAATACAGCAAATTTCAAGTCAAAATATTAAAGTATAGTCGGGCGCCGACGGTTTAAAGGACGCCCTGCACGGTCTGAAATCATCCATATACAAGAATGCACAAATTATAGACTATGCGTCATACCCTTTAAATTTCAACATCTTTATCTCAGGTTGCTACAAGATATCCCCATCCAGATCTCTGTATTATATAATAATCAACAAATACAGCAAATTTCAAGTCAAAATATTAAAGTATAGTCGGGTGCCGGCGGTTTAAAGGACGCCCTGCACGGTCTGAAATCATCCATATACAAGAATGCACAAATTATAGACTATGCGTCATACCCTTTAAATTTGAACATCTTTATCTCAGGTTGCTACAAGATGTCCCCATCCAGATCTCTGTATTATATAATAATCAACAAATACAGCAAATTTCAAGTCAAAATATTAAAGTATAGTCGGGTGCCGGCGGTTTAAAGGACGCCCTGCACGGTCTGAAAGCATCCATATACAAGAATGCACACTATAGACTATGCGTCATTCCCTTTAAATTTCAACATCTTTATCTCAGGTTGCTACAAGATGTCCCCATTCAGATCTCTGTATTATATAATAATCAACAAATACAGCAAATTTCAAGTCAAAATATTAAAGTATAGTCGGACGCTGACGGTTTAAAGGACGCCCTGCACGGTCTGAAAGCATCCATATACAAGAATGCACACTATAGACTATGCGTCATTCCCTTTAAATTTCAACATCTTTATCTCAGGTTGCTACAAGATGTCCCCATTCAGATCTCTGTATTATATAATAATCAACAAATACAGCAAATTTCAAGTCAAAATATTAAAGTATAGTCGGGCGCCGACGGTTTAAAGGACGCCCTGCACGGTCTGAAATCATCCATATACAAGAATGCACACTATAGACTATGCGTCATTCCCTTTAAATTTCAACATCTTTATCTCGGGTTGCTACAAGATGTCCCCATCCAGATCTCTGTATTATATAATAATCAACAAATACAGCAAATTTCAAGTCAAAATATTAAAGTATAGTCGGGCGCCGACGGTTTAAAGGACGCCCTGCACGGTCTGAAATCATCCATATACAAGAATGCACAAATTATAGACTATGCGTCATACCCTTTAAATTTGAACATCTTTATCTCAGGTTGCTACAAGATGTCCCCATCCAGATCTCTGTATTATATAATAATCAACAAATACAGCAAATTTCAAGTCAAAATATTAAAGTATAGTCGGGTGCCGGCGGTTTAAAGGACGCCCTGCACGGTCTGAAAGCATCCATATACAAGAATGCACAAATTATAGACTATGCGTCATACCCTTTAAATTTGAACATCTTTATCTCAGGTTGCTACAAGATGTCCCCATCCAGATCTCTGTATTATATAATAATCAACAAATACAGCAAATTTCAAGTCAAAATATTAAAGTATAGTCGGGTGCCGGCGGTTTAAAGGACGCCCTGCACGGTCTGAAAGCATCCATATACAAGAATGCACACTATAGACTATGCGTCATTCCCTTTAAATTTCAACATCTTTATCTCAGGTTGCTACAAGATGTCCCCATTCAGATCTCTGTATTATATAATAATCAACAAATACAGCAAATTTCAAGTCAAAATATTAAAGTATAGTCGGGCGCCGACGGTTTAAAGGACGCCCTGCACGGTCTGAAATCATCCATATACAAGAATGCACACTATAGACTATGCGTCATTCCCTTTAAATTTCAACATCTTTATCTCGGGTTGCTACAAGATGTCCCCATCCAGATCTCTGTATTATATAATAATCAACAAATACAGCAAATTTCAAGTCAAAATATTAAAGTATAGTCGGGCGCCGACGGTTTAAAGGACGCCCTGCACGGTCTGAAATCATCCATATACAAGAATGCACAAATTATAGACTATGCGTCATACCCTTTAAATTTCAACATCTTTATCTCAGGTTGCTACAAGATGTCCCCATTCAGATCTCTGTATTATATAATAATCAACAAATACAGCAAATTTCAAGTCAAAATATTAAAGTATAGTCGGGTGCCGGCGGTTTAAAGGACGCCCTGCACGGTCTGAAAGCATCCATATACAAGAATGCACAAATTATAGACTATGCGTCATACCCTTTAAATTTGAACATCTTTATCTCAGGTTGCTACAAGATGTCCCCATCCAGATCTCTGTATTATATAATAATCAACAAATACAGCAAATTTCAAGTCAAAATATTAAAGTATAGTCGGGTGCCGGCGGTTTAAAGGACGCCCTGCACGGTCTGAAAGCATCCATATACAAGAATGCACACTATAGACTATGCGTCATTCCCTTTAAATTTCAACATCTTTATCTCAGGTTGCTACAAGATGTCCCCATTCAGATCTCTGTATTATATAATAATCAACAAATACAGCAAATTTCAAGTCAAAATATTAAAGTATAGTCGGGCGCCGACGGTTTAAAGGACGCCCTGCACGGTCTGAAATCATCCATATACAAGAATGCACACTATAGACTATGCGTCATTCCCTTTAAATTTCAACATCTTTATCTCGGGTTGCTACAAGATGTCCCCATCCAGATCTCTGTATTATATAATAATCAACAAATACAGCAAATTTCAAGTCAAAATATTAAAGTATAGTCGGGCGCCGACGGTTTAAAGGACGCCCTGCACGGTCTGAAATCATCCATATACAAGAATGCACAAATTATAGACTATGCGTCATACCCTTTAAATTTCAACATCTTTATCTCAGGTTGCTACAAGATGTCCCCATCCAGATCTCTGTATTATATAATAATCAACAAATACAGCAAATTTCAAGTCAAAATATTAAAGTATAGTCGGGTGCCGGCGGTTTAAAGGACGCCCTGCACGGTCTGAAATCATCCATATACAAGAATGCACAAATTATAGACTATGCGTCATACCCTTTAAATTTGAACATCTTTATCTCAGGTTGCTACAAGATGTCCCCATCCAGATCTCTGTATTATATAATAATCAACAAATACAGCAAATTTCAAGTCAAAATATTAAAGTATAGTCGGGTGCCGGCGGTTTAAAGGACGCCCTGCACGGTCTGAAAGCATCCATATACAAGAATGCACACTATAGACTATGCGTCATTCCCTTTAAATTTCAACATCTTTATCTCAGGTTGCTACAAGATGTCCCCATTCAGATCTCTGTATTATATAATAATCAACAAATACAGCAAATTTCAAGTCAAAATATTAAAGTATAGTCGGGCGCCGACGGTTTAAAGGACGCCCTGCACGGTCTGAAATCATCCATATACAAGAATGCACAAATTATAGACTATGCGTCATACCCTTTAAATTTCAACATCTTTATCTCAGGTTGCTACAAGATGTCCCCATCCAGATCTCTGTATTATATAATAATCAACAAATACAGCAAATTTCAAGTCAAAATATTAAAGTATAGTCGGGTGCCGGCGGTTTAAAGGCCGCCCTGCACGGTCTGATTGCATCCATATACAAGAATGCACACTATAGACTATGCGTCATTCCCTTTAAATTTCAACATCTTTATCTCAGGTTGCTACAAGATGTCCCCTCCGGAATAACGAACCTTCGGAATAACGAACCGCACCCGATAAAAGCACTATAAGCAGTGCGTCTTAAACATGCATTGTCTTGATTTATTTTGTTGGGTGTCTGTTATTCCCACATGTATTATGACTACTTAGTTTCTAAGTGAACTGAACAAAAAGTAGACAATTGTATCATATATAAAGTCTTTGTACTAACATGCACGAAATGAGGCCACGAAATGTTTGTACAAAGTTGTTAGGAATTAGTATTATTATGAAGAAGAAAAAAAAGAGAAAAGAATATCACGATATTGTATTAGTAGCGCTAAAGTAGTGTTTATTTATGAATAAATGTTTTTGTTTTGTTTTGCTTTGTTACTACAGTCAAACCTGCCAATGCGACCACCTGTCTATAGTGACCACCTGCTCATAACGACCGCTATCTGGTCCCCCCGTGAAAAATCATGTGTTAAGCGACCTGCGTAATGCGACCACCTGCCTAACGCGACCAGCGACCACCCTATTCGGGTCCCGACACACATATAAATCTGTGTATAGCGACCACAACATTGGCACTTGAGCGACCAAGGCATCAAATCTGTTGCCTCTGGTCCCTCAATTCTCCAATTTTAAGCAGGTCAATGCAAATAACAAGCTTTTAAAAGGACAATGAACTTCAGACAGACGCTAAATTACCGACATAAAGTGCTGCAATTCATAAACAAAGAATATTTAAGCTCTTCAGTACCTGGTGCTGATACAGAAATGCGTTGTACAAAGACACTATACTGACCATTGCAAATAGACAAAATGTAGACAATACATCATTAGTCATTAGACAATACATCATTAGTCATTAGACAATACATCACAACATCACTAATACATTTTAATCGCCGAGGCGGAGTTTTTCTCATTCTTTTCATGATAATCCTTGCGCTTGTTGCGACCATTTTGCATGTTGCATTTTCCATTTTTACTTCAGAATTCTATAGAAAACTATACTGTGCATAAGCGTAGCTGATACTGTCATGATGAAACACATAATAAATGGCACATTGACACATTTTGTATTTTCAATTTCACTTGAAAGATAATACAAACATTTAATATGATTTTAAATATAACGCCATTGATATATAATTTCAATTCAAATACTAAATCTAACTAACTATCGAAAAGTGCGTGTACAGATGTCAATTAATTACACATGTGCATAATATAGTCACGATATGCGACCATAAATTCAAAATGGCCGCCATCCTGTCTAATGCGACCAACTGTCTATAGCGACCGCTTTTCGCCGGTCCCTTGAGTGGTCGCTGAATGACAGGTTTGACTGTATTATAATTAAGTGTTGTAATTTTTGATTACAATAAAAGAAGTCTAACTCCACATAAGTAGCGGGAGTCTCTATGTTGGAGAACAAAAAAAGTATCGCGATACTTATAGCGGTGCCATAGCAATTTTTTTGGATGATTTATAAAATGTTATAATATTTTTAAAATATATGAATAATGAATTAATACAAATTGTATTGGCAACAACAGTCACATTTGATTGATTGCCACCAAACAACAACATGAAACATTTTTGCCAGAAATAAACTGAACTATACGTCACTGCCAGTGTAAAATATGTCGAAGGCCACAGAGTGGGTGGGATAAAGTGAGGTCGTCTAACGTTCGTCGGATAACTTTGTCCTTGTAGCCCCTTACTAAGTACTTGATATCCCTTGTTTAGTGGCCAATCTGAATAATGTTCCAAGTAGAGGAGCATGGTATTTTGTTTATCTTCCTTATTTTCCGAACAAAAACCTAACGATTATAATAAAAAGTTATACAAAAAAATGAACTGTCCCATTAAAGGGATCTAGTAACTTTGTTGACAAGTGCAAAAAAGTGATGCGTGGTCAATAAATTGTGTATTGGTGTGAAATTGTATGTCCTACAATTCAATCGTAAATATCTTTTGAACGAAATCGAAATTTGAAGAACCGAAACCGGTTCCATGCTTTTATTGTTAATGCGATTGAAACAAGGTAAGAGTGAACCGCTAGAAATCAACTTTAATATTTTTGACATGAAATTTGCTGTATTTGTTGATTATTATATAATACAGAGATCTGGATGGGGACATCTTGTTGTAGCAACCCGAGATAAAGATGTTGAAATTTAAAGGGAATGACGCATATAGTCTATATAGTGTGCATTCTTGTATATGGATGATTTCAGACCGTGCAGGGCGTCCTTTAAACCGTCGGCGCCCGACTATACTTTAATATTTTGACTTGAAATTTGCTGTATTTGCTGATTATTATATAATACAGAGATCTGGATGGGGACATCTTGTAGCAACCCGAGATAAAGATGTTGAAATTTAATGGGAATGACGCATAGTCTATAGTGTGCATTCTTGTATATGCATGCTTTCAGACCGTGCAGGGCGTCCTTTAAACCGTCGGCGCCCGACTATACTTTAAGATTTTGACTTGAAATTTGCTGTATTTGTTGATTATTATATAATACAGAGATCTGGATGGGGACATCTTGTAGCAACCTGAGATAAAGATGTTGAAATTTAAAGGGAATGACGCATAGTCTATATATTGTGCATTCTTGTAGGATGATTTCAGACCGTGCAGGGCGTCCTTTAAACCGTCGGCGCCCGACTATACTTTAATATTTTGACTTGAAATTTCCTGTATTTGTTGATTATTATATAATACAGAGATCTGGATGGGGACATCTTGTAGCAACCCGAGATAAAGATGTTGAAATTTAAAGGGAATGACGCATAGTCTATATAGTGTGCATTCTTGTATATGGATGATTTCAGACCGTGCAGGGCGTCCTTTAAACCGTCGGCGCCCGACTATACTTTTATATTTTGACTTGAAATTTGCTGTATTTGTTGATTATTATATAATACAGAGATCTGGATGGGGACATCTTGTAGCAACCCGAGAAAAAGATGTTGAAATTTAAAGGGAATGACGCATAGTCTATAGTGTGCATTATTGTATATGGATGCTTTCAGACCGTGCAGGGCGTCCTTTAAACCGTCGGCGCCCGACTATACTTTAACATTTTGAATTGAAATTTGCTGTATTTGTTGATTATTATATAATACAGAGATCTGGATGGGGACATCTTGTAGCAACCCGAGATAAAGATGTTGAAATTTAAAGGGAATGACGCATAGTCTATAGTGTGCATTCTTGAATATGGATGCTTTCAGACCGTGCAGGGCGTCCTTTAAACCGTCGGCGCCCAACTATACTTTAATATTTTGAAGTGAAAGGTGCTGTATTTGTTGATTATTATATAATACAGAGATCTCGATGGGGACATCTTGTAGCAACCCGAGATAAAGATGTTGAAATTTAAAGGGAATGACGCATAGTCTATAGTGTGGATTCTTGTATATGGATGATTTCAGACCGTGCAGGGCGTCCTTTAAACCGTCGGCGCCCGACTATACTTTAATATTTTGTCTTGAAATTTGCTGTATTTGTTGATTATTATATAATACAGAGATCTGGATGGGGACATCTTGTAGCAACCTGAGATAAAGATGTTTAAATTTAAAGGGAATGACGCATATAGTCTATATAGTGTGCATTCTTGTATATGGATGATTTCAGACCGTGCAGGGCGTCCTTTAAACCGTCGGCGCCCGACTATACTTTAACGTTTTGACATGAAATTTGCTGTATTTGTTGATTATTATATAATACAGAGATCTGGATGGGGACATCTTGTAGCAACCCGAGATAAAGATGTTGAAATTTAAAAGGAATGACGCATAGTCTATATTGTGCATTTTTGTATATGGATGATTTCAGACCGTGCAGGGCGTCCTTTAAACCGTCGGCGCCCGACTATACTTTAATATTTTGTCTTGAAATTTGCTGTATTTGTTGATTATTATATAATACAGAGATCTGGATGGGGACATCTTGTAGCAACCCGAGATAAAGATGTTGACATTTAAAGGGAATGACGCATAGTCTATATAGTGTGCATTCTTGTATATGGATGATTTCAGACCGTGCAGGGCGTCCTTTAAAGCGTCGGCGCCCGACTATACTTTAATATTTTGACTTGAAATTTGCTGTATTTGCTGATTATTATATATTACAGAGATCTGGATGGGGACATATTGTAGCAACCTGAGATAAAGATGTTGAAATTTAAAGGGAATGACGCATAGTCTATATAGTGTTCATTCTTGTATATGGATGCTTTCAGACCGTGCAGGGCGTCCTTTAAACCGTCGGCGCCCGACTATACTTTAATATTTTGACTTGAAATTTGCTGTATTTGTTGATTATTATATAATACAGAGATCTGGATGGGGACATCTTGTAGCAACCCGAGATAAAGATGTTGAAATTTAAAGGGAATGACGCATAGTCTATAGTGTGCATTCTTGTATATGGATGCTTTCAGACCGTGCAGGGCGTCCTTTAAACCGTCGGCGCCCGACTATACTTTAATATTTTGACTTGAAATTTGCTGTATTTGTTGATTATTATATAATACAGAGATCTGGATGGGGACATATTGTAGCAACCCGAGATAAAGATGTTGAAATTTAAAGGGAATGACGCATAGTCTATATAGTGTGCATTCTTGTATATGGATGCTTTCAGACCGTGCAGGGCGTCTTTTAAACCGTCGGCGCCCGACTATACTTTAATATTTTGACTTGAAATTTGCTGTATTTGTTGTTTATTATAGAATACAGAGATCTGGATGGGGACATCTTGTAGCAACCTGAGATAAAGATGTTGAAATTTAAAGGGAATGACGCATAGTCTATATAGTGTGCATTCTTGTATGTGGATGCTTTCAGACCGTGCAGGGCGTCCTTTAAACCGTCGGCGCCCGACTATACTTTAATATTTTGACTTGAAATTTGCTGTATTTGTTGATTATTATATAATACAGAGATCTGGATGGGGACATCTTGTAGCAACCCGAGATAAAGATGTTGAAATGTAAAGGGAATGACGCATAGTCTATATAGTGTGCATTCTTTTATATGGATGATTTCAGACCGTGCAGGGCGTCCTTTAGAGCGTCGGCGCCCGACTATACTTTAATATTTTGACTTGAAATTTGCTGTATTTGCTGATTATTATATATTTCAGAGATCTGGATGGGGACATATTGTAGCAACCTGAGATAAAGATGTTGAAATTTAAAGGGAATGACGCATAGTCTAATATATATAGTGTTCATTCTTGTATATGGATGCTTTCAGACCGTGCAGGGCGTCCTTTAAACCGTCGGCGCCCGACTATACTTTAATATTTTGACTTGAAATTTGCTGTATTTGCTGATTATTATATAATACAGAGATCTGGATGGGGACATCTTGTAGCAACCCGAGATAAAGATGTTGAAATTTAAAGGGAATGACGCATAGTATATAGTGTGCATTCTTGTATATGGATGCTTTCAGACCGTGCAGGGCGTCCTTTAAACCGTCGGCGCCCGACTATACTTTAATATTTTGTCTTGAAATTTGCTGTATTTGTTGATTATTATATAATACAGAGATCTGGATTTGGACATATTGTAGCAACCCGAGATAAAGATGTTGAAATTTAAAGGGAATGACGCATAGTCTATATAGTGCGCATTCTTGTATATGGATGCTTTCAGACCGTGCAGGGCGTCTTTTAAACCGTCGGCGCCCGACTATACTTTAATATTTTGACTTGAAATTTGCTGTATTTGTTGTTTATTATATAATACAGAGATCTGGATGGGGACATCTTGTAGCAACCTGAGATAAAGATGTTGAAATTTAAAGGGAATGACGCATAGTCTATATAGTGTGCATTCTTGTATGTGGATGCTTTCAGACCGTGCAGGGCGTCCTTTAAACCGTCGGCGCCCGACTATACTTTAATATTTTGACTTGAAATTTGCTGTATTTGTTGATTATTATATAATACAGAGATCTGGATGGGGACATCTTGTAGCAACCCGAGATAAAGATGTTGAAATGTAAAGGGAATGACGCATAGTCTATATAGTGTGCATTCTTGTATATGGATGGTTTCAGACCGTGCAGGGCGTCCTTTAAACCGTCGGCGCCCGACTATACTTTAATATTTTGACTTGAAATTTGCTGTATTTGTTGATTATTATATAATACAGAGGTCTGGATGGCGACATCTTGTAGCAACCTGAGATAAAGATGTTGAAATTTAAAGGGAATGACGCATAGTCTATATAGTGTGCATTCTTGTATATGGATGATTTCAGACCGTGCAGGGCGTCCTTTAAACCGTCGGCGACCGACTATACTTTAATATTTTGACTTGAAATTTGCTGTATGTGTTGATCATTATATAATACAGAGATCTGGATGGGGACATCTTGTAGCAACCCGAGATAAAGATGTTGAAATTTAACGGGAATGACGCATACAGTAGTCTATAGTGTGCATTCTTGTATATGGATGCTTTCAGACCGTGCAGGGCGTCCTTTAAACCGTCGGCGCCCGACTATACTTTAACATTTTGAATTGAAATTTGCTGTATTTGTTGATTATTATATAATACAGAGATCTGGTTGGGGACATCTTGTAGCAACCCGAGATAAAGATGTTGAAATTTAAAGGGAATGACGCATAGTCTATAGTGTGCATTCTTGAATATGGATGCTTTCAGACCGTGCAGGGCGTCCTTTAAACCGTCGGCGCCCAACTATACTTTAATATTTTGAAGTGAAAGGTGCTGTATTTGTTGATTATTATATAATACAGAGATCTCGATGGGGACATCTTGTAGCAACCTGAGATAAAGATGTTGAAATTTAAAGGGAATGACGCATAGTCTATAATGTGGATTTTTGTATATGGATGCTTTCAGACCGTGCAGGGCGTCCTTTAAACCGTCGGCGACCGACTATACTTTTATATTTTGTCTTGAAATTTGCTGTATTTGTTGATTATTATATAATACAGAGATCTGGATGGGGACATCTTGTAGCAACCTGAGATAAAGATGTTGAAATTTAAAGGGAATGACGCATATAGTCTATATAGTGTGCATTCTTGTATATGGATGATTTCAGACCGTGCAGGGCGTCCTTTAAACCGTCGGCGCCCGACTATACTTTAACGTTTTGACATGAAATTTGCTGTATTTGTTGATTATTATATAATACAGAGATCTGGATGGGGACATCTTGTAGCAACCCGAGATAAAGATGTTGAAATTTAAAAGGAATGACGCATAGTCTATATTGTGCATTTTTGTATATGGATGATTTCAGACCGTGCAGGGCGTCCTTTAAACCGTCGGCGCCCGACTATACTTTAATATTTTGTCTTGAAATTTGCTGTATTTGTTGATTATTATATAATACAGAGATCTGGATGGGGACATCTTGTAGCAACCCGAGATAAAGATGTTGAAATTTAAAGGGAATGACGCATAGTCTATATAGTGTGCATTCTTGTATATGGATGATTTCAGACCGTGCAGGGCGTCCTTTAAAGCGTCGGCGCCCGACTATACTTTAATATTTTGACTTGAAATTTGCTGTATTTGCTGATTATTATATATTACAGAGATCTGGATGGGGACATATTGTAGCAACCTGAGATAAAGATGTTGAAATTTAAAGGGAATGACGCATAGTCTATATAGTGTTCATTCTTATATATGGATGCTTTCAGACCGTGCAGGGCGTCCTTTAAACCGTCGGCGCCCGACTATACTTTAATATTTTGACTTGAAATTTGCTGTATTTGTTGATTACTATATAATACAGAGATCTGGATGGGGACATCTTGTAGCAACCCGAGATAAAGATGTTGAAATTTAAAGGGAATGACGCATAGTCTATAGTGTGCATTCTTGTATATGGATGCTTTCAGACCGTGCAGGGCGTCCTTTAAACCGTCGGCGCCCGACTATACTTTAATATTTTGTCTTGAAATTTGCTGTATTTGTTGATTATTATATAATACAGAGATCTGGATGGGGACATATTGTAGCAACCCGAGATAAAGATGTTGAAATTTAAAGGGAATGACGCATAGTCTATAGTGTGCATTCTTGTATATGGATGCTTTCAGACCGTGCAGGGCGTCCTTTAAACCGACACCACCTACTTATAGTTTAATATTTTGTCGTGAAATCTTCTGTATTTTGTTGATTATTATATAGTACAAACATCTAGGATGTGTCAGTTTGTTCTACCAAACATACTAATCACGCATTTCCTATATGATAGAATGTATTAATGCCTTCAGACCATGCAGGCCCTGATAGCAGACACTGGTAAAAATTACGTCAAATTTACGTCATTTTACGTCGGGTACGTCGTCTTAACGACGTCTTAAATTAACGTCAAAAAGTGAAGATTTTGCACCCGCGTTTACCGTGATATCGACGTCATATTTTGACGTGATATTGACGTATTTTTTTTCCGAAAAGGCGTCTTTATGACGTCTTTAAGTTGTCAATTTGTACCATTAATTACGTTATTAAGACAACATAAAGACGTCGTATTGGTCAAAATAAGACGTGATTTTTACGTCTGGATTTGACGTGATTTTCACCTTGTGTACGTCGTCTTTAAGACGTCGTAAATTAACGTCAAAAAGTGAAGATTTTGCACCCGCGTTTACCGTGATATCGACGTCATATTTTGACGTGATATTGACATATTTTTTTCCGAAAAGGCGTCTTTATGACGTCTTTAAGTCGTCAATTTGTACCATTAATTACGTTATTAAGACAACATAAAGACGTCTTATTGGTCAATATAAGACGTGATTTTTACGTATTGATTTGACGTGATTTTCAAGTCGTGTACGTCGTCTTAAAGACGTCATAAATTCACGTCAAAAAATGAAGATTTTGCACCCGCGTTTCACGACATATAGACGTCATATTTTGACGTGCTAACGACGTCTTTTTATGACGAAAAGACGTCGTATTGACGTCATATTTTGAAGCGATTTTTACATTATTAAAAATTAAAACATTGAGATGGTTATGTCTTGTAGTATATTCCACAGTCAACAGTTTTATAACATATAACACATAATCCTATCCTATTCCTAAATCCTAAACCTATCCTATCCTATAACCTACGTCTAACACCTTACTGATCAGTTGTCGTATAGGTTCCGTATATATATCCCGCTTCTTAGTATGTGAGATTTAAATGGTTAGTATTGACTGTTTAGTATTTCAAAGAGTTGATGCCTAAATAATTAATTTGCAAATCATGTTGAAAATATTAAAAACAGGTTGGTATTTATATTAGTTTTAATATCTGCAAAAACAAGATCATAATAACAATGTTTTCAATGTAAATAGTTATAAAAATTGGAATTTTACTTTGCACTCTAATGCGATTGTTTATAATCGATCATGAATGAATCCTGTATCCATTAGACCTGAAGACGTTAATCATAAGTCCTACTGTATTTTCTTTTGTTATTCATGTTCTAAAAGGTTTCTTTAGAAAATTTAGCAATATTACCACCTTGGGATCATTGGGTTATTTCCACTTTGATACGATCGTTTATAATTGATCATGAATTATTCCTGTAGGCGATCCTATTATGTTGTAGACGTTCATAAGTCCAATATTTGTTTGTTTGTTTTTACTCATGTTCTAAAGGGATTCTTTAGGAAATCTAGCAATATTACCACCCTGGCATCATTGGGTTATTTCCACTTTGATACTATCGTTTATAATCGATGATGAATTATTCCTGTAGGCGATAATAGGTTGTAGACAGTCCAATATTTGTTTGTTTTTTCTCATGTGCTTAAAGGTTTCTTTAGATAATTTAGCAATGTTACCTTGGCAACCTTGACAATTTGTTGTAGAATTAGCATTATACAGATAATCAGCTAAATTGCATATTTGTTTTATTAGGTCAGAGGCAGGCGCGCCGGAAGCAGTTTTGGATTGGGGGGGGGGGGCAAAACCCCAAGGGGGCTCACAATTTTGGTGTGTATAGGGGGGGCTCATGCCCAACCACACTCTGGGTTGCCAAGTTTGAGCCAGAGGTGAGAGTGAGACATTGCGAGGGAGCGAAGCGACTGAGCGGGGGGAGGGTGTGGGAGGGGGGTGTCCCCCCTCCCACGGTAGGGAGTTTTTGCATTTTTGGACTTGAAATTGTGCAATCTGATGCATACCTAGATAGGAAATTCGGCTGTATTTGGGAAAGCGTGATATGATTTGATCGACCAGAAAGTTTTAATATATTTTTCACGTAGAAAACAAATAATTGACACACTAATAAATATTATGTACCCCAAAACACACACACACAACACAACATAAACCATAATTATGCAACATTATGTATGATCCAACAACACACTGCCAATAATGAGTCCCGATGGAGCGAAGCGCCTGAGGGCTGGGGCAGGGAGGGAGGGGGAGGGTTTGGGAGGGGGTATCCCCCTCCCACGGTAAGAAAGATTTTGCATTTATGAATTTGAAATTGTGCAATCTGGTGCATACCTAGATAGGAAGTTCGGGCTCAAGATTAACTGCATCTGGGAAAGCGTGTTATGATTTGATATATTTTTCACGAAGAAAGCAAATAATTGACGCACTAATAAATATGCACAACTCCCACATAAATATTGTATTTAGTGTCATACACAGTTCCAACATAAACCATATATGGCTTATGTATGATCCAACAACATGGCCTACAGCCAATAATGAATCCCTGATAGCAAACACTGGTAAAAATGACGTCAAATTGACGTCGTTTTTCGTCGTGCACGTCGTCTTAAAGACGTCTTAAATTCACGTCAAAAAGTGAAGATTTTGCACCCGCGTTTACCGTCATATAGACGTCATATTTTGACGTGAAAATGACGTGTTTTTTTTCCGAAAAGGCGTCTTTACGACGTCTTGAAGACGTCAATTTGTACCATAAATTACGCCATTTAGACGACATAAAGACGTCTTATTGGTCAATATAAGACGTGATTGTTACGTCTGGATTTGACGTCATATCCACCTTATGTACGTCGTCTTTAAGACGTCGTAAATTCACGTCAAAAACTGAAGATTTTGCACCTGCGTTTACCGTCATATAGACGTCATATTTTGACGTGATAATGACGTATCTTTTTCCGAAAAGGCGTCTTTACGACGTCTTGAAGACGTCAATTTGTACCATAAATTACGCCATTTAGACGACATAAAGACGTCTTATTGACGTCATAAAAAGGTCGTCCATACGCCAAAATAATTGTTTAAATGTCTTTGAAAGACGTCATAATCACGTTGTAATAACGTCGTCTATACGACAAAAAATAATTGGAAAAAATGTTTTTTAAAAGACGTCACAATGACGTAATGAGGTCGTTCATACGACAAAAAATGATGGCAAAAACTAGTCTTGTAAAGACGTCAAAATGACGTCTTAATATTGTCGTGCGTACGACACAAACCTTAATGGCAAAAATGGTCCTTTCAAAGACATTATAAAGACGTCATTATAAAGCCTTTTATACTACAAAATAAATACTTAAAAATTATCTTTTAATGACGTGATAATGACGTCGTTTTTACATTCTTAATATGACGAAAAAGCATTGGAAAAATGGTCTTTGAAAGACGTCACAATGACGTTGTAAAAAGGTCGTCCATACGACATTAAATGATGGCAAAAACTAGTCTTGCAAACACATCATAATGACGTCATATTAACGTCGTCGTACGTACGACACTAACCATAATGGCAAAAATAGTCTTTAAAAGACATCATGAAGACGTCAATTTTAAGAATTTTTTATGACAAAATAAATAGTGAAAAAATGGTCTTTGAAAGACGTCAACATGACGTAGTAAAAAGTTCGTCCATACGACAAAAAATGATGGCAAAAAAACTAGTCTTGAAAAGACTTCAAAATGACGTCGTAAAGTGATCGTCCATACGACAAAAAATGATGGCAAACAATAGTCTTGAAAAGACGTCAAAATGACGTCTTAATAATGTTGTCCGTAGGACACAAACCTTAATTGCAAAAATGGACTTTCAAAGACATCATAAAGACGTCGTTATAACGTATTTTATACTACAAAATAAATACTTAAAAATAATCTTTTAATGACGTGATAATGACGTCGTTTTTACATCCTTAATATGACGAAAAAGCATTGGAAAAAATGGTCTTTGAAAGACGTCACAATGACGTTGTAAAAAGGTCGTCCATACGACAATAAATGATGGCAAAAACTAGTCTTGAAATCACATCATAATGACGTCGTATTAACGTCGTCGTACGACACAAACCATAATGGCAAAAATAGTCTTTAAAAGACATCATCAAGACGTCAATTTTTAGACGTTTTTATGACAAAATAAATAGTGAAAAAAAATGGTCTTTGAAAGACGTCAAAATGACGTAGTAAAAAGGTCGTCCATACGACAAAAAATGATGGCAAAAAAATAGTCTTGAAAAGACTTCAAAATGACGTCGTAAAGTGGTCGTCCATACGACAAAAAATGATGGCAAAATAGTCTTTCAAAGACATCATAAAGACGTCGTTGTTACGTCTTCTATACGACAAAAATAAATACTGAAAAAGTGATCTTTAAATGACGTAATATTAACGTAATTTTTACGTCCTTCCATACGACAAAAAACAATTGGAATATGGTCTTTGAAATACGTCACATTAACGTCGTAAAAAGGGCGTCCATACGACAAAAAATGATGGCAAAAAATTGGTCTTGAAAAGACGTCAAACTTACGTCTTTATAGCGTTATTGATACGACATAAACCCGTATGGCAAAAATGGTTTTAAACGACATTATAAAGACGTCGTTATCATGTCTTCTATACGACAATAATACATTCTTAAAAATGGTCTTTGAACGACGTTATAATGACATCGTTTTTACGTCTTTCCTACGACAAAAATAAATAGTGGGAAAATGGTCGTTTAAAGATGTTATAATGACGTCAATTTTACGTCTTTTATACGACATAAGTCATCATGTCAAAAATGGTCTTTAAAATACGTCATAATGACGTCGTATTCTGATCGTTTGTACGACAAACTTGAAATTTGCTGTATTTGTTGATTATTATATAATACAGAGATCTGGATGGGGACATCTTGTAGCAACCTGAGATAAAGATGTTCAAATTTAAAGGGTATGACGCATAGTCTATAATTTGTGCATTCTTGTATATGGATGATTTCAGACCGTGCAGGGCGTCCTTTAAACCGCCGGCACCCGACTATACTTTAATATTTTGACTTGAAATTTGCTGTATTTGTTGATTATTATATAATACAGAGATCTGGATGGGGACATCTTGTAGCAACCTGAGATAAAGATGTTGAAATTTAAAGGGTATGACGCATAGTCTATAATTTGTGCATTCTTGTATATGGATGCTTTCAGACCGTGCAGGGCGTCCTTTAAACCGTCGGCGCCCGACTATACTTTAATATTTTGACTTGAAATTTGCTGTATTTGTTGATTATTATATAATACAGAGATCTGGATGGGGACATCTTGTAGCAACCTGAGATAAAGATGTTGAAATTTAAAGGGAATGACGCATAGTCTATAGTGTGCATTCTTCTATATGGATGCTTTCAGACCGTGCAGGGCGTCCTTTAAACCGCCGGCACCCGACTATACTTTAATATTTTGACTTGAAATTTGCTGCATTTGTTGATTATTATATAATACAGAGATCTGGATGGGGACATCTTGTAGCAACCTGACATAAAGATGTTGAAATTTAAAGGGAATGACGCATAGTCTATAGTGTGCATTCTTGTATCTGGATGATTTCAGACCGTGCAGGGCGTCCTTTAAACCGTCGGCGCCCGACTATACTTTAATATTTTGACTTGAAATTTGCTGTATTTGTTGACTATTATATAATACAGAGATCTGGATGGGGACATCTTGTAGCAACCCGAGATAAAGATGTTGAAATTTAAAGGGAATGACGCATAGTCTATAGCGTGCATTCTTGTATATGGATGCTTTCAGACCGTGCAGGGCGTCCTTTAAACCGTCGGCGCCCGACTATACTTTAACATTTTGAATTGAAATTTGCTGTATTTGTTGATTATTATATAATACAGAGATCTGGTTGGGGACATCTTGTAGCAACCCGAGATAAAGATGTTGACATTTAAAGGGAATGACGCATAGTCTATAGTGTGCATTCTTGTATATGGATGCTTTCAGACCGTGCAGGGCGTCCTTTAAACCGTCAGCGTCCGACTATACTTTAATATTTTGACTTGAAATTTGCTGTATTTGTTGATTATTATATAATACAGAGATCTGGATGGGGACATCTTGTAGCAACCCGAGATAAAGATGTTGAAATTTAAAGGGAATGACGCATAGTCTATAGCGTGCATTCTTGTATATGGATGCTTTCAGACCGTGCAGGGCGTCCTTTAAACCGTCGGCGCCCGACTATACTTTAATATTTTGACTTGAAATTTGCTGATTTGTTGATTATTATATAATACAGAGATCTGGATGGGGACATCTTGTAGCAACCCGAGATAAAGATGTTGAAATTTAAAGGGAATGACGCATAGTCTATAGTGTGCATTCTTGTATATGGATGATTTCAGACCGTGCAGGGCGTCCTTTAAACCGTCGGCGCCCGACTATACTTTAATATTTTGACTTGAAATTTGCTGTATTTGTTGATTATTATATAATACAGAGATCTGGATGGGGACATCTTGTAGCAACCTGAGATAAAGATGTTGAAATTTAAAGGGTATGACGCATAGTCTATAATTTGTGCATTCTTGTATATGGATGCTTTCAGACCGTGCAGGGCGTCCTTTAAACCGCCGGCACCCGACTATACTTTAATATTTTGACTTGAAATTTGCTGTATTTGTTGATTATTATATAATACAGAGATCTGGATGGGGACATCTTGTAGCAACCTGAGATAAAGATGTTCAAATTTAAAGGGTATGACGCATAGTCTATAATTTGTGCATTCTTGTATATGGATGATTTCAGACCGTGCAGGGCGTCCTTTAAACCGCCGGCACCCGACTATACTTTAATATTTTGACTTGAAATTTGCTGTATTTGTTGATTATTATATAATACAGAGATCTGGATGGGGACATCTTGTAGCAACCTGAGATAAAGATGTTGAAATTTAAAGGGTATGACGCATAGTCTATAATTTGTGCGTTCTTGTATATGGATGATTTCAGACCGTGCAGGGCGTCCTTTAAACCGTCGGCGCCCGACTATACTTTAATATTTTGACTTGAAATTTGCTGTATTTGTTGATTATTATATAATACAGAGATCTGGATGGGGACATCTTGTAGCAACCCGAGATAAAGATGTTGAAATTTAAAGGGAATGACGCATAGTCTATAGTGTGCATTCTTGTATATGGATGCTTTCAGACCGTGCAGGGCGTCCTTTAAACCGTCAGCGTCCGACTATACTTTAATATTTTGACTTGAAATTTGCTGTATTTGTTGATTATTATATAATACAGAGATCTGGATGGGGACATCTTGTAGCAACCCGAGATAAGGATGTTGAAATTTAAAGGGAATGACGCATAGTCTATAGCGTGCATTCTTGTATATGGATGCTTTCAGACCGTGCAGGGCGTCCTTTAAACCGTCGGCGCCCAACTATACTTTAATATTTTGACTTGAAATTTGCTGTATTTGTTGATTATTATATAATACAGAGATCTGGATGGGGACATCTTGTAGCAACCTGAGATAAAGATGTTGAAATTTAAAGGGAATGACGCATAGTCTATAGTGTGCATTCTTCTATATGGATGCTTTCAGACCGTGCAGGGCGTCCTTTAAACCGCCGGCACCCGACTATACTTTAATATTTTGACTTGAAATTTGCTGCATTTGTTGATTATTATATAATACAGAGATCTGGATGGGGACATCTTGTAGCAACCTGACATAAAGATGTCGAAATTTAAAGGGTATGACGCATAGTCTATAATTTGTGCATTCTTGTATATGGATGATTTCAGACCGTGCAGGGCGTCCTTTAAACCGTCGGCGCCCGACTATACTTTAATATTTTGACTTGAAATTTGCTGTATTTGTTGATTATTATATAATACAGAGATCTGGATGGGGACATCTTGTAGCAACCCGAGATAAAGATGTTGAAATTTAAAGGGAATGACGCATAGTCTATAGTGTGCATTCTTGTATATGGATGATTTCAGACCGTGCAGGGCGTCCTTTAAACCGTCGGCGCCCGACTATACTTTAATATTTTGACTTGAAATTTGCTGTATTTGTTGACTATTATATAATACAGAGATCTGGATGGGGACATCTTGTAGCAACCCGAGATAAAGATGTTGAAATTTAAAGGGAATGACGCATAGTCTATAGCGTGCATTCTTGTATATGGATGCTTTCAGACCGTGCAGGGCGTCCTTTAAACCGTCGGCGCCCGACTATACTTTAACATTTTGAATTGAAATTTGCTGTATTTGTTGATTATTATATAATACAGAGATCTGGTTGGGGACATCTTGTAGCAACCCGAGATAAAGATGTTGAAATTTAAAGGGATTGACGCATAGTCTATAGTGTGCATTCTTGTATATGGATGCTTTCAGACCGTGCAGGGCTTCCTTTAAACCGTCAGCGTCCGACTATACTTTAATATTTTGACTTGAAATTTGCTGTATTTGTTGATTATTATATAATACAGAGGTCTGGATGGGGACATCTTGTAGCAACCCGAGATAAAGATGTTGAAATTTAAAGGGAATGACGCATAGTCTATAGCGTGCATTCTTGTATATGGATGCTTTCAGACCGTGCAGGGCGTCCTTTAAACCGTCGGCGCCCGACTATACTTTAATATTTTGACTTAAAATTTGCTGATTTGTTGATTATTATATAATACAGAGATCTGGATGGGGACATCTTGTAGCAACCTGAGATAAAGATGTTGACATTTAAAGGGAATGACGCATAGTCTATAGTGTGCATTCTTCTATATGGATGCTTTCAGACCGTGCAGGGCGTCCTTTAAACCGCCGGCACCCGACTATACTTTAATATTTTGACTTGAAATTTGCTGTATTTGTTGATTATTATATAATACAGATATCTGGATGGGGACATCTTGTAGCAACCTGAGATAAAGATGTTGAAATTTAAAGGGTATGACGCATAGTCTATAATTTGTGCATTCTTGTATATGGATGATTTCAGACCGTGCAGGGCGTCCTTTAAACCGTCGGCGCCCGACTATACTTTAATATTTTGACTTGAAATTTGCTGTATTTGTTGATTATTATATAATACAGAGATCTGGATGGGGACATCTTGTAGCAACCCGAGATAAAGATGTTGAAATTTAAAGGGAATGACGCATAGTCTATAGCGTGCATTCTTGTATATGGATGCTTTCAGACCGTGCAGGGCGTCCTTTAAACCGTCAGCGTCCGACTATACTTTAATATTTTGACTTGAAATTTGCTGTATTTGTTGATTATTATATAATACAGAGATCTGGATGGGGACATCTTGTAGCAACCCGAGATAAGGATGTTGAAATTTAAAGGGAATGACGCATAGTCTATAGCGTACATTCTTGTATATGGATGCTTTCAGACCGTGCAGGGCGTCCTTTAAACCGTCGGCGCCCAACTATACTTTAATATTTTGACTTGAAATTTGCTGTATTTGTTGATTATTATATAATACAGAGATCTGGATGGGGACATCTTGTAGCAACCTGAGATAAAGATGTTGAAATTTAAAGGGTATGACGCATAGTCTATAATTTGTGCATTCTTGTATATGGATGATTTCAGACCGTGCAGGGCGTCCTTTAAACCGTCGGCGCCCGACTATACTTTAATATTTTGACTTGAAATTTGCTGTATTTGTTGATTATTATATAATACAGAGATCTGGATGGGGACATCTTGTAGCAACCCGAGATAAAGATGTTGAAATTTAAAGGGTATGACGCATAGTCTATAATTTGTGCATTCTTGTATATGGATGCTTTCAGACCGTGCAGAGCGTCCTTTAAACCGTCGGCGCCCGACTATACTTTAATATTTTGACTTGAAATTTGCTGTATTTGTTGATTATTATATAATACAGATATCTGGATGGGGACATCTTGTAGCAACCTGAGATAAAGATGTTGAAATTTAAAGGGTATGACGCATAGTCTATAATTTGTGCATTCTTGTATATGGATGATTTCAGACCGTGCAGGGCGTCCTTTAAACCGTCGGCGCCCGACTATACTTTAATATTTTGACTTGAAATTTGCTGTATTTGTTGATTATTATATAATACAGAGATCTGGATGGGGACATCTTGTAGCAACCCGAGATAAAGATGTTGAAATTTAAAGGGTATGACGCATAGTCTATAATTTGTGCATTCTTGTATATGGATGCTTTCAGACCGTGCAGAGCGTCCTTTAAACCGTCGGCGCCCGACTATACTTTAATATTTTGACTTGAAATTTGCTGTATTTGTTGATTATTATATAATACAGAGATCTGGATAGGGACATATGAAATTTAAAGGGAATGACGCATAGTCTATAGTGTGCATTATTGTATATGGATGATTTCAGACCGTGTAGGGCGTCCTTTAAACCGACACCACCTACTTATAGTTTAATATTTTGTCGTGAAATCTTCTGTATTTTGTTGATTATTATATAGTACAAACATCTAGGATGGGACAGTTTGTTCTACCAAACATACTAATCACGCATTTCCTATATGATAGAATGTATGAATGCCTTCAGACCATACAGGGTGTCCCTTTAAACCGTCGCCCCCTCCCCCCCCCCCCCCCCGTACAATATTTTGACTTGAAATTTACTGATTTTGTTGATTATACCCCCCACCCCCCCGCCCTCCCCCACCTGTGTGCCCGCCCCCGATACGACTGGTCGGATCGTGCGGTTGACACGCTTACTGAATGCAGTGTGTGTTTGTGTACGCAGTTGGAGTCATTCTTCAATGGTACCCACACAAAGCATAATCGAGAAAGTAACAGCGATATGAGCGCGTTCACATTGGTGTTACAATACCAAATGATCGGTATCGATCGTTTGGTTGCTGGTTTTGGCTGCAGAGTTTGGCTGCTGAGTTTGGTCGCTAGCTTCACCTTGGTCATTGCCATTGATGTACCAAGCCCAAAATACCTCTTCTCATCCACATCTACAAAGTATATGGTCCACTCAGGTGGACCATTTACGCGCAATATATGGTAATACACGGGAGATTACCATACTGCCTATTCATACACTGTACCGTTCATCAGTTGAACGGTGTGTGTTAGGATGCATCGGTAATGAAAACAGACGGGAAATAATCCTTTTTTTTCTACATTTTGCAATCTTCAAAACAACAAAGTCAGTAATTATTATCAAAGTATATGACTTAGAGATCACATAAACGAAAGTTTTTTTGCATTTGCTGGTAAATTTAGGGAGAAATCGGCCGACAAAAATTGTTTATTATTTGGATAGTGCAGCAGGCGGAAGAGGTTGATCTCCACACAATGCTACTGTAATGTACCTATGTGTGTTCTCATCTTCGTTCTTATCTACGACTAGGTACGCGTATCGCCTAATTCAGCGAATTGAGAACATAACATGAGAAGAAAAGGAACCATTAGCTAGTCGATCGAGTTGACTGATAACTCTTTACAGCCACAGGTATGCATTTGTAAACATGTTTGTGAAGCTAGCTTGGCCTGGTTTCAACTCTGCAGCTTTTTGCGGCACCAATCGGACAACACCGCTTTGATACGTGCCCGCTGCCGCGCGCGCCGGGAGGGTTACCAGCGCCCGCCGCTGAGCCTGAGGCTCCGGCATACCTTTTGCTTTTGGGCTTTGGCTTTGCCTTTGGCTTTGGCTTAGCCTTTGATTTTGAAGTTTAATGAGTTTGCCAGTTCAGCAAACCAATCGGGTTTAAAGTGGTGTATGATGTATTGACGGTGCCTGTTTTGCTGTAGTGTTAATTTGCTGCATGGCATGCTGTTGACTTCGTTGAGTATGTGATATAATCGTGATAATGCTGAATTGAACTGACTTTGATTATAAATATAAATGTCCACACAACTAAAAATGGATTTTGGATGATGTCATGATTTAACTAAGTAAGAGTACTAAGACATTATTGATTATTGATGGCTAGACAAAATGAGAGTCTGCAGATGAAATGTGTACTTATGAGAGTTTGATGATTGATGAAGTTGGTAGATAAATGAAGTCTGAATTATTAGCAAATTCCAATTTATGGTTTTATCACTGCTGCTTAGCCAAAGAAAAAGTTAAGAAGACACATTTTCATTCATTTTTGGACATTATCATTGAACATGTCATACCTAACGCTATATAGTGCAAAGCTATACATTTGCAGGGAGATTATTTTTTCCGGACAGAAAACATGACAAAAATCTTAACAGAATTGATTTCTTACCTAAACTTTTACACGACTCGTAATAATAGATCATTATCATCATAATTCAGGGTCGATTTAGTTCGGATGAGCAACAAATTTGGAAATATCGGCACTTTTTTAGAGACAGTTGTGCGATAATCAGAGTCCGAAATGGCCGATATACATTGTATGTATGTAATAACAGTGCAAGTGCGAGTGTGCGGTAGCGCACTTGCACTGTTAATACATACAGTGTATATCGGTCATTTTTTACTCTGGATTATCACACAACTTTTTCTTCCTTCCTCCGCTGATGTCGGAGATCCACAGCTGTGGCTAAAAAAGTGCAGATATTTCCGAATTTTTTGCCCATCCGAACTAAATCGACCCTGAATTATGAAGATAATGATCTATTAGGGACCTTCGTGTAAAAGTTTAGGTAAGAAATAAATTCTGTTACGATTTTTGTCATGTTTTCTGTCCAGAAAAAATAATCTCCCTGCAAATGTATAGCTTTGCACATAGCGTTAGGTATGACATGTTCAATGATAATGTCCAAAAATGAATGAAAATGTGTCTTCCTAACGTTTTCTTTGACTGCCGCTAAATATCAGCAGTGAAAGTGTGGACTGTGCTGTGGTGATCTCCTGTGACTGCGTCAAATATATGTGAATTGAGAAACAATACGGTTATAAAATAAATAATCTGGCTTCAATCTGTTTTAATTTGATATATTTGATGAGTTTGCTTTAAGTAAAATAATTATAAAGAATTGTGTTTTTTAGTGAAAGTGATTAACATAATTAATTAGTGATACTCTTTTTAATGACGTCACTATGGGCCTCCATTATTTATTCATTTGTATACAGGGTAGGAAATATACGGGGGCTGAGGGCGATTTTGCCCCCTAATTTTCAAAATAGTCCCCTTAAATTTAGGTAGCCCCTAAAATTACCATAGCATATAGGGTATTATGTGAACAATTTCTGGATATCCATCAGATGGAAAAGTAGCCCCCTAAAATAAAAAATTAATTCCTGCATTGTTCGTATACTATTATGTTAAATGAGGGAAATCATTATTAATTAAATTTGTTTAAAGTATGCACCCATACATGTAGTGCAACTTATAAAGTTATAACAACTATTTAACTGAATTTGATCTAGACACATTTTTTTAGCTCATTCGGCCCGAAGGGCCCGATGAGCTTATGCCATGGCGTGGCGTCCGTCGTCCGTCCGTCCTTCCGTCCGTCCGTCCACAGTTTTCAAAATGCTTCTTCTTCGTTATTTTTCAACCGATTTTGATTCTGATTGTTTCATAAGATAGGGCTAGGAGGGGGATTTAAAACTTCTACACAGAATCGTGAAATTCATTATCTATGGTAATTTATGCAAATTTATTCGAAATCACAAAAAATGCTTCTTCTCCTTCATTTCTCGACCGATTTTGATTTGGTTTGCTTTTTCTGGTAGAGCCAACTTTGGTACACTAAACTTCTACACAGAATTTTTTTTTTTTTTTTTTCTTAAATTTATTTATTTATTTATTTATTTTTTGTTTTTGTTTGTTTGTTTGTTTGTTTGTTTGTTTGTTTTTTTTTCCCATGTCCCTTCCGGGGCGTCAAATTTATATTTTTTTCACTCTAATTTTTTATTATTTTATTTTTATGTTCCTTCCAGGGCATCAAATTTTTATTTTTTGACCAGTTGAAAAGTGTACCACATGAAATTTGCGATATTTGATGTTGCGAGATGCCGGATGAGCGCTACGTCATTGACGTTCTGGTATCAATTATGTTCTTATTTTAATTTCAGCAATTGTCGGTCCACAGTGGATCAGAACGATGCGTTTCCATAGCAAGACATTGGTGAAGTTCCTGTCTATAACTATCGGAGCAACAATCGGCTTCCTGCTGTATGAGGCACAAAACAGGGCCAGCTTTACACAGATTGCGGACAGGTAAATTAAGACAGAGCTCAATACTAAAGGCCCCCCCCCCCCCCAAAAAAAAAAAAAGAAAAAAAAGAAGAGAATTAAGGAATTTGTTTTTGTTTTTAATGGCCTATCCAAGATGGCGGATAGCCTTTTCCCAAATTGGCATCACCTTTTTTCCGACATGGCGGTTACTGTTTTTGGTCCCCAAAAGCCACTCTTCTAAGACCAGTGTGTGGTAGGTCTATGGTCTATGCTAAGACTAACTTCTGAGTCATCACGGTTATTTATAAATTAATAAACTGGGCCCTGATGGTCAGACACTGAAGCACCAAAAAAAAAAAAAAAATTTTTATTTGATGCAGCAGCCAAAAAGAATGCGCAAGAGGAAGAGAAACTACTATTTTTGTTTATTTGGCCTAACACCGGCATGCAGGGCATGAGAAAGTGTTATGCAACTCACAACAAGTTATTGAAAGATACTGTACAGTATTGAAATAAGGGCTCTGATTTTACTGTCAAATAGACTTGCTGTTTTTGTATTAAAAAAGAATTTGACTGATACCATGGATGTTTCTCTCATGAATGTTGTATCAATATAAAAGTGGAGCACAACTTTAAAATTTGTGGAGCCCTGACAGTTGCTTACATGTAGGTGTGTATGCATTTATAAATAAAGTCTAGATACAACATAAACAAATTAAAACCTTGTATCATTCAGTGAAAAAATGGCTCATGATGATGTTACAGGGTTCCATGGTAAACAATTTCAGAGTATACAGATCTATAGGCAAGCTTGAAAAGTTAACCCCAAAATAATTATTGTCATTCCTTTTCAAAAAATTTTCTCTCTGATAGAAGGTACGTAAAGCTGCAAGTTGATCATCCAGCTGCTGCTGAGGCACATGCAGACCAAGATGTGAACATCTTCCAGGGGGGAGACCACCATCACATGGACCACCTTGTAGCGTACGATGATCATGAAGGGACTAACAAAGATCAACGCTCCTTCGTTACGCATGTACCCAAAAACTCAGAACTAACTTTCAGAGAGGATCAGAATTTTTCATTTTCTGTAAGTATTTTAAAGTCATGAGTGTACAATGCATTGATTGTTGTTTGCATAAGGAAATGTGACACTAAACAGTTTAAACTGCATGCAGGGTTCTTCAATTATCCCTTTTTGAAATAATTTGAAAGGTCAGTTGTGTAATTAGACATTGATATCAAGCACCACATACTCAATTTCTAGCAAGCAAGTGACTGATAAGAAACATGTGCTTGTGACTTGCTTTGTAGTGTGCAGTGTGGGAAAACATTGAAATGTTTCAAGCTTGTGACATACTATCTAGAGAAAATAAGTTGGGCTTTATATTTATGTAGCCTTCCAGTACCATTCTATCAGGCATTCATTTGTGATGTGTTGTTTTTGTCTTCCAAATAAAGATATTAAGATGTATAGTACTCAGTATGGGAAAATCCCTTGACGAAAAATATATGTTGAGGGGGTGTAACATCCATAAATCTGTCATCATAGCTCCACCATGTCTTCGATATCTGACCTCTGTCCTCTGTCCACCAACCACATCATAATTTCCTTCTTCCCTCTCCCTCCCCCTCCTTGATAACATCCGAACATCAGTTATTATTATTAATAAAGTGATCCATTTACTTTGTTCAATTCCACCAAAATCACTTGGAGAAGTTCACACTTCTCTTGTACCTAAATAGTAAAAGAAGAAATAGGTTTTGATTTTACAAATTATAGAGATTTAACTCAGTTTGAATTGAAAAGCTTTCCAGGATGCTTTTCGATTGTAGTAAAAAGTATCTGAATTTGGATACTTAGATCGATCGTAGTATCCGAATGTGGATACTTCGCGCGAACGATGGGGGCAAAATCATACATACTTTTTCGCTTTTTTCACTAGGTAAACATTGTTCTTTTTCTTTAAAAGTATCACATATCATTAAAACAAAACTTACATTGTTATTGATATATGATTGAAGTCTCAAATATCACTTTTTTAAGAAATAAAACAAAATTAACGGATCACTTTAATTTTTATTATTAATATTATGACTATTCTGTTTTTGTTTTTTTCGCAGTCTTGCCCTTCATCATTACAACTCAAACTGCTTGCGCTCCCATGGTCGGTCCAGTACTACCACCCCTCGGTACAAATGTTCATGACAAGTACACTTATCGATGAGGACGAGTACAAACGCTTGGAGACGTACTTCATGCCATTCGGTTTTCACTACAATGAGGAATTCTCATACCAAGGTTTGTTAAATGTATACTTATTTGAATATGTTATCCTTAAAGTCTTCCCTAATTTCTTAAATTGTCAATGAATTAAAAAAAGAAAAGTTTTTATAGGCTATAACATATACATAATCGCGAAGGAAAATATATATTGGATGCCTATAGATGGGTTTAATAGAGTGTTGTGATATTATCATGCATATTAAATTAGAGAATAAATTGATATAGAAATTGCACTCATGATTTGTGATTTTTCCAATGTCTCCCCTATTGAGGAGATATTTATGATGAATGAAAAGCATTCCAGGAATGCAAAATCAATTGCCAGTATGCGATACAATCCAACATCAATTTTCACTTTTTCTGGAGGTAAACAGTTTTCTTTTTCTATTAATTTCACACATCATTCAGAAGAATCTTACAGTTATATTGGTATAAGATTGGAGTTACAAATATCACAAGACCACATTAAGTGCATTTCTTTCATTTTTTATATAAAAAGTGATTGACATCATAATTATTTTTTTGCTTTTTTTTTACCCATGACATCCAGAGCTGAAAGCGACGCTAGATTTATTCTCATCTAAGAAAGATGTCTTTGATTTTGGAGATCAACCAAGGCCGCCTTGCATGAGCTGTGCAGTTGTGGGCAATGGCGGTATACTCAACGGATCTTCCATGGGTCAAGAGATTGACCAACATGACATGGTCTTTAGGTATGACAGTGCTCAAAATAAGCTGGTCTGGGGCCACTAAAAACTAGCTTCGGTTCACCATATTTCACTGATGAACAGTTCCGCTGGCCCGAATGGGCAACCAATTATAACAAATAATTCTGCCTTTCTTTGTTTGGGGCCACCAGATTCAGGTTTCTGCCCCTATACTTTGAACACATCTTATTTTTAGTTGCTCGTCTGGGCCCAAGGACAAAAGAGTTAATTTCTAGCATCTGGTATTATTACACAAATAACAGTTTTGTACATTGCATGGTGGCTCATGGAGCATCCGTCTTCGATGTTGCTCCCAAGCCATTGTAGTACAGTTGTAGTCAATGGTGGAGCTTCAATGGGTCAAGAGATACACTGACATGTCATGGTTTTAAGTATGATTACACAATGCTAGGTATTAAATTGTTTCCTTGTTGCCCAGTGGGGCAAGTACAAATTTATAATTTTTCAAGATTTTAGCAGCCTGAAACCTGAATTTGGTTGACCCATTCCAAGGAAAGCATCTAAAATTCTGTTATATTCGGTTGCCCATTTTATAGTGGCCTGACACCTGAATTTGGTTGCCTCTATCATAGAAAAAAAACACATTTACAATTCAGTTTTAGTTGGTTGCCCATTCAGGTATATCCATTCTGCATTAATGAAATGTTGGTAGCCCAGAGCTAATTTTAAGTGTTCCCATCAGGCCAGTGGGTCTGTGTGTGTAAATTTGAGCCCTTCCTACTGCCTTCTAGCAAGGGGCTCTGCATTTCTGCAATGGAGAAGACAATTTAAGTGCACATTGCTACCAGAGGAATAGTCTACTTCTACAACTCTCATGACTTACAGCAGATATAAAGTAGCTTAGTGGCCTAGTGCCATCTATGTGATAAATACGAAGGCAAGATTTTACATTGCCTTCCTTTGCACTACTTTGCACCCCCTTTTCATTACAAATGGAAAACATGCAACCGAAAAAAACAGTTTGCTGTAATAGTCATTATGATTTCGTATATATCCTATTAAAAAGATTCCTGTCAACCTAATAGGTCCCAAAGCTATGTCCGATATACCAACAACTTACATTTATTAGAGTAAGGGTTAATTTGATTATTTTTCTCCAAAGATTCTCCTGGTATTCAGGTAATTTACCTGTCTATTTGATCTTTTGATTTTCTGTTCATTTTAGGGTAAACCACTGCATCAGGAGGGGCCATGAGAAAGATGTCGGGACTCGTACAACTCATTACGTATTCATGGACAGATCACTCATACACACAAGTGCAGCTGATATCCCAAGTGACAAGGTATGAAGTTATCCCATTAACCTTTTCAGTGTTGTTGTAAAAAATAAAAACAAGCTGTGGAGTACAACAAATATTCTGACTTTTATTTATCCTGTTAATTTGAATTTACCCAGTGTTAACTCTTTCATTGATGTCCTTTGTACAGTGAAAACAATACACAGGAACTCTGGGCAATGCAGCCCCTGAAATGTCAGAAGGAGCCCCACCCCAAAATGAAAAATAGAAATCGTCATAAATTTGCTTGAGGTTCCATGCAAAACAAATTTTAGAGCGCTATTTTCATGCAGGTGAACTTCAAAATAGCCTCCAAAAAAATTAATAGATTTGTTTTTCCTGGTACCCAGTTTTAAAAATTGAAGTGCTGTCCACGTCCAATAATATAATAATGACGAGATACAGAATATTCCCTATATTAACTCTTTCATCGCTGTCTTATTGAAATATAAGGTATGGAATAAACCCCTTCTTAACCCCTTCAATGGTGTCCGATTATAAAATAGGCAACATTTATACTGTTTTACAGAGAACGACCAAGCAATTAGATGGGAATAAAAAGTAGACATTGGGAAACCATGGTGACTGAAGTAATGGTTGAATTAGATTAAAATTTGACTAAATTTAATCTACGAAAGATATCTCTGGATGAATGATACTTGTACGAGAGGGCTGGCTATATATATATATTTTTGTTTTAAACCTATTTCCCTTCTGCATTCAATAACATAGGGAATAGTCAAATGAAACAATAGTAAATTGAGGAAGAATTAACCTTTGTTTATAAATAGTTCATGTACCATTAGCACTTTTTATCGCTCCGATCCACAGAGGATATAATGGATTTTCTTACCCTGCTGAAAGAATGATTATCAGTTTTAAACATGTTTCTATTCTGCATTCAATAACATCGAGAGTAGCATACTTAAAATGAAAAAGAATTTACATACTTCATGTACCATCATCCCTATTTATTGCTCCATTCCACAGGGGATGAAATGGATTTTCCTGCCCTGTAGAAAGAATGATTACAAGTACATTTCAGACGTAGCCAGAGGGAACAACCCCAGACAGAAACTGAAAGCAAAGGCTGAAGACATCAGACTACTCCACCCAGACTTTGTGCGATACACCCACAAAGTGTAAGTACAACAATACATTTCAAAGTACATTATATCTCGTTTAAATTTGTGCCTTTGACTTTCAGTTTGTAATAGTTTATCGATCCCTTCTTACCCACACCCACCTTAGCCTATTACATAGTCTTGAATATCATACAAACACTTAATTACTATTTTGTGCATGCTTCCCATCTGTGGATTGATATTACTGTATCTTGCATTTCAAGGCAGAATTTTTTGTCAAATTTGACATTTACAAATTATTTATGATACATTCCTTCACTTTGTTGGGGATAAAAGCTAATATTTTACATTTTTGTTTAAAGGGTTCCCCAGAACTGTTCTTCTTTTAATAAGATTTGGATAATTGATTAAAATGTATGTTTTAATTTTTTTTTTATGATGTAACTGCATCAAATGTGTCGCTTAGTCTTTATACAATCAAACCTGTCTCAGCAGCCATCTGTCTATACACCGTGTCCCAGAAAAAACGAAACCGGGTTTCATGGCAGAAATGTTATGTTATAATGAATAATTTCCTTGTTGATATATATATGTCTGAAAAGCTATGTGTCTCTTCTTTTATTTGATATACAACTTAAGGCACATAATTCACGCATGACTGAATTAGAACGATAGAAAGTGGTGTTACCAAAATTCAATTTGCGCGCAGAAATTGCAAGTTTGGGTGATGTTTTGGGGAGAGTTTTAAGAGTAGTAAACGTACTTATTTTGAAAAAGGACAGACACCGCATGAAAATTCATAATTTTATCTTTTATATGACACCTCATGATTAAAAAATAAATGATATATGCCAGAGAACGAATACAATGAAAACATGCTTGATTCCAGCCCAAATGAGTAACTTTCCTGATATAGCCTGTTTCCTGATCCCCATGTTTGTGTAAATTCACTCATGCATCAAAGTCCATTGTCAGCTGCTAGTCAGGAAAGCTGAGCGACTTCTTACTCAACTTTTACTCATTCGGGCAGAAATCAGGCATGTTTTCATTGTACTCGTTTTCTGGCATAAATCATTTATTTTTTTAGCATGAGGTGTCATGTAAAAGATAAAAATATGAACTTTTATGTGGTGTTTGTCCTTTTTAACAATAAGTACGTTTACAACTCTTAAAACTCACACAAACTTCAAATTTATGCGTGCAAATTGAATATTGGTAACACCACTTTCCATTGTTCTAAATCAGTCATGCTTGAAGTATGTTCCATAAGTTGCACATCAAATGAAAGAAGAGACACAGAGCTTTCCAGGCATATATATATATCATCAATTAAATTATTCATTATGACAGAAAATTTCTGCCATGAAACCCGGTTTCGTTTTTTCTGGGACACGGTGTATAGCAACCAAGTAACCAACCAGACCTGCGTATAATGGCCACCAAAAGTGATCCCTTGCAAGGAAAAGCAATGTTACGGAACCTGCCTATAGAGATCACTTGTCTGCAGTGGCCACATTTCTTGTTTCCCTTAGGTGGTCACTGTACACAGGTTTGACTGTACACTGTTATGGAACTTGACTACATTGGCCACCTTTCTTGTGTCTCTTTCATAGGTGGTCACTAAACACAGGTTTGACTGTAGTAAAATATCAATTGAAATATCCTCCCCAGTTGGATGCAGACCAAGTTGTTCAGGCCCAGCACCTGTGCCATGATGCTAATGGCAGCCTCCATGGGGGCTGCGATAGGCCCAGTGTGTTTATATTTGTATGATTTTACTGCATTAGTATTCATGGTCACCATAGTTAAATGAAATTCAATTGAATTTTTCTCGCCAGGTGGATGCAGACCAAGTCCTTCCGGCCCAGCACGGGTGCCATGATGCTGATGACTGCCCTCCACGCGGGCTGCGACCGGCTCAGCGTGTACGGCATGGGATTCAACAAGGTCTACACGGAGCATTACTACGACACGCAGTTCATGGTCTACAAGAACGTGAAGGGGAGCCACGACTTTGCGAGGGAGATCGAGATAATGAAACGCCTAGATCAGGCGGGCATCATAAAATGGTACAAGAGGGATGTGCCAGAATTTTTAAGCTAATATTTTGTTTTCTTCACTTTTTATAATGATATATTATATGTTCTTTGTATTTATTTATCTTGACTTCATGTCCACTAGGTAATAGAGGATGCAACATTATGTTAAATTAGTGACAAGAAAAAAATACAATTTCTGTCAATCCATCACCCACTTTTTACAGTGTATGCCTTATATGTATGAACTTCTGCCACGTAAAGTGCTTAGAGATGATTATCAATCATAATAGCCACTATATAAATCGAAAACATTATCATTATTATTATTATTATTATTATCATCATGATGATGATGATGATCATCATCATCATCATCATCATCATCATCATCATCATCATCATCATCATCATCATCATCATCATCATCATCATCATCATCATCATCATCATCATCATCATCATCATCATCATCATCATCATCATCATCATCATCATCATCATCATCATCATCATCATCATCATCATCATCATCATTATTATAGTGCTTGCAGTAATTTTTTGAGGTTTCTTGTAATGTCTTCCTTTATATTACAGTGTACTTAATTACATCATCGAAGAAGAAACTGCAAACTGTTCATTTTGTAAATAAAATATCAGTAGTCAAATGTGTATGCACATCTGATGGCGTTCTAATAGAAAAGTTCACAAAAAAGGAAAATAAAGTGAAAATATGAGAATATCAAAGAATTTGAATGAACGTGTTACATATTATGCCCCTCTAATAACTATTTTCATAGTTGTCACTTTCTCACATTTTTAACCAAAACTAATCCATTCCATAAAATTGTTCACAGTTATTTTTTTAAGCATAGACAATTCAATTATGTGTTTGCTCATAACCATGAATCTACCAAGTACCTTTAAAAATGTAAATCATTTCCCCCTTATTCTTGTTACTGTAAATTAAAGTAGTACAGTCAAACCTGTATTAGTGGCCACCTGTCTATAGCAGCCAACCTGCCTATAGTGGCCACCAAAAGTGATCCCCTGCAGAGAAAAAGATATATAATTGAACCTGTGTATAGAGGTCACCTGTCTACATTGGCCACTCTTCTTGTTTTCCTTAGGTGATCACTATAAACAGGTTTGACTTTAAATGCTTTAAATTTCATGGACTTCTTGCCACTTTTTTTCAGCCACTGAAATACTCTTTTATCGTATTAAATCTAATTGGAGTACATTTAGTGCAGTACTTATCAGAAGCTGATTTTTTTAAAAACCTTATTTGAATTGTCGCCTTTTTACAGAAGAGTGCTAAATTTGGTAGCTCATTCAGGTGTACGTCAAATGTGGCATTTATGTTGTTGGCCCTAAGCTAATGGCAGGGGCGTCGATCCTGGGGGGGCAAGGGGGGCGGTCGCCCCACCAATGAAAATATTGGGGGGGCGAAGATATCATTTCGCCCCCCCAATAATTCCGAAAATGAGGAAGAAAAAATTGAGTGATATAATGCCAAAGAGTGAAAAGACAAATTTATCAATAATTAATCTTCAAAATAGCTGTTTTTTAGTTTAAAAAGGACTATAAATCTCATTTTTGCAGCGCGCTTTGCGCGCATACAGTTTCTCGTATTGCAAATTTCATTTGGGTTGCGGGAACTCCGTTTCGAAATGTGTTAGGCAGTGTTATTTCTCAAACGCACACCTCAAACGAAGTTTATTAAACCCTCATCTATAGCATGCCATCACATAAAATAAAATAATCTGATATTGTCAATTCGGTCCTTATGCGCTGAACGCAAATCAAATCGGAATATCATGTCCCCCCCACATTTGAAAGTGGAGAAGACTGTCCCCCTCTCTTTGTCATTATGTATGTTTGGTTCCATACTTATAATTCATATAACGTGACATTTATGTCTTAGGTGTGCACCAAATCGCACAATTTCACGCCCAAAAATACAAAAGCTCCCATACTGTGGGAGGGGGACACACCCTCCCCCGCAGGGGCGCTTCGCTTCCTCGCAATGTCTCCCCTCTACTTTGGAGGAGTTGTTGACGCCCTAGGGTATATCGATGGCTCTTATATACTGGATCACGTAGATCTATCTCATGCAAGGCTCGATCTCTTCTTTTACGAGTAGGCTCACTATTTTATACAATTTTAACACGCATGATAGGAGTTGCAAATGTCTGAAATCTAAAAGCTTCCGGGGGCTCCACCCCTTGCACCCCATTATTGCCCCCAAATGTGGGTGCCCCCAAAGTCAGGTCTTCGAGCCATCAAGACACTTTTAATGAGCGCATAGTAACATTTTCGGGAATGCCAAATGTGCGTTTTTTAGCTCTCTCGGTGGTCACTCTGGAAATTTTTTCAAATTTCGCCCCCCCCACTCGCAAAAACGGATCGACGCCCCTGGCTAATGGTCAGTGGTTCTGGCCAGTAGGCTAGTTCTAGATTTGAGCCCCAGTTAGGGTGTGTTATATTATAATTGTTTTTGTTGCAGCAGTTAACAGTACTTTTTATCAGATTAAAAAAACCTTATAATTTTTGTTATTTGATTTTAAGTGTGAATATGCAGAAATGTGTGTGATTATAAATGTGAAAAAAACAAGGACATCTGGTAACAAATAGATGTGATTATGTTGATACACAACTATAGATCAGTATATCATCTTTCACAATTATTGTGAGATAAAGTTATTATTTATTATTTGTCTGATTTCTATCTTGGTTTCAAATACTCTACTTAATTTTGAACAATTGATAAACAGTAAAAACAGAAAAAAGGTATTTAGAAATGAGCTTCCATACCCTTAGTTTTTGGTGGTTACTAGTATTTTAATTTTATTGGTGCAGAAAATATTATCAGTATATTTTTGTTTTAGTTATTTAGTTTTTTTGTTGCAATATTTATCATGATTTTACTATATGATGTTAAACATGATGTACATGTTCAGTATTTATATTATAATTCATTGCCAAATTAACAATTGTACAGTCATACATTTCTTAGCTTCTATCCATCGAACACAACAAATCTCCCTATAGTAACCATTTTCCTTATTTCCCTTATGTGGGTGGTCACAATAAACGGGATAAATGTTTTGAGGACTTACCTGGATTTCATTTTTTGTGGTTTCCACAACCTTAAAGTGATCCATTAACTTTGTAAGATTTGTTCAAAAGTGATTTGAAAATTGATTGAAAGTGATTGAAAATTCTGACATACTATACCAACATCATTGCAAGATTATTCTGTACTTCATACTCTTCAAACTACATACACTTACATGTAGCTAATTGCAATGCATTTCTTAAGTTACATAGTCATTTGTATTGATTTACTGTGAGTTATTATGCAATACTAGTATTCATGAAGAATTGAATTGAAGATGTACAAAGTTTTTTGTAATAAATATACTTGACAATAATTTTGTAGTAGTCATCATTTTTGTTTCATTTCAGTTTGTTTGTTTTGGCATCCCTTGAGTATACATAGTATTTCTTATTACTCCAAAATGCAAATCTGTCAATACATTAAAATCTAAATTTCACTCTGTTTTTTCGATCATCATGGAGCTCTGCTTATTTTGGTGATTTGTGAAGGAAAAAACATAGCTGGAATTAACCAAAAGTAGATAATAAATTGATAGACTTTTCAAATGAAATGTTGATGATGATGATGAGGATGATGATGATGATGATGATGATGATGATGATGATGATGATGATGATGATGATGATGATGATGATGATGATGATGATGATGATGATGATGATGATGATGATGATGATGATGATGATGATGATGATGATGATGATGATGATGATGATGATGATGATGATGATGATGATGATGATGATGATGATGAAGAATAATGATGATGCTGATGAATAATGATTATGATGGTGATGGAGACGATAATGAAAATGATGATGATGACAGTGAAAATGAAAATTATGCTGATGATGATGATGATAATAAAACCTGAGACTTTATAATCAAGAAGTTATCTCCTTGATGTGATCATGGAATTATGAGGTCAAACTCCCATATCCCTGGTTGTCGTCTGCTAGCTATACACATGTACACTACGTTATACGTCATGATTGATCAGTGCTGCCATCTGCGACGATTATTTGCCAGCCAAAACAAATTTGGGATCGCAATAACGGCAATTGTATGAGAAAGTTCAGATTTGTTGATGAAAAGGCGGCTGATTTAGCCGTGTTTTCTTACGATGAGCGCTTTAGCAGCTGGAAATGCCCTTTCCAGGGATATTCATATTATTTCTACAGCAGAAGTGGAGAAGCATACGGTAAGTAACTCACCAAAACATTGTTTACTTTTAAGAATCCCAATTTTTCGCTCGATCCGTGTTCGAATTCGTATACGGTGAAAATGCAAAAATATCCCCAAATTGATGAATGAAAGTTGCAGAATGTGATTATGAAATCTAATTTAAACTTTATAGAAAGTCCAAATTTCATATTTTATTAATAGAATCCTATTTATACGTCATCTCGCTAGATAGACTGGATTTTACTGAACCTTTTACTTAGTTGAATGATGGTCAATGTCTAAAAAGCTGCAGAGTATCCGATTTCAGTCATGCTTCCTCTGTGATAAACTTGGTCTGCAAGTTGATGCGTGAAATGAGGCCACTTGAACTAAATTGGCCGGTATTCTGGAGTCAGGTTTAGTTAAACTTCAAGTTTAAGCAAAGTTTAAGGCAGGTGTAAACTCGGCATTTAAACCTCGAGTCGAAATTCCATATTCTGAAGTCTGGTTTAAGGCACACGGGTCAATTAGCATGCCATATTTGACAACATGTTCAAGCCCGTCCAAGAAGTTTGTGTTTTTATTTGGGTCTTGAACATGTTTGTTCATGTAAATTTTTAATAATTAATAAAGTTAAACTACTATGCTTACCAAATATGCTGTTTTTGTTGTGGTTTGGATTCCGTATCGTAGCATGTGAGCTCTTTTTCTCTGGAAAAAATGAGTAGTTGCTGCAGTGTTGCACACCCTGAAACGTAGTCCGCATGTATACAAAGTATGAACCGTGATGAAGGGCCTATTTGCTCAAAATACAAATTTGCTAAATATCTCAATTTAAGACTAGGAATAGTTTACATTCGGATTTTATTAATTTGAGTCTGATCATCATCGTTCATATTTGTATCATTTCAAGTTTTGATGAATTTGATCACACTTGACTTAATGAAATCGAAAGGTAAACTATTCAAATTCTTAAAAGGAGAATCTTTAGTAAACGTGTATTTTGAGTAAATACGCCCTTCATATATCGATTATTACGTCCGAAGCGTGCACGCCCACCCCGCGCTATAATATCCCATCGCAAAGAAGATCGGTTTCTCATAGAATAACACGTGTTTCGTCGCGGCGGCGAGCGAGCTGCGCTACGCAGGCGGCGAAGCGAACACTCCGGGATTGAGAGCGCAAACGGACGCGTCTGAATACTCATGCACTAGTATTCAAGAGCAAGCTTCCTGCGCGATTTCTTGTCGGTAGATGGCATCAGCTGGGTATGTCGATGCTAACGCTTTTTCCTATATGTTGCGTGTAAATGGTCCAGTTAACTGGACCTATTTACTAGTAGATGTGGTTTAAGGCGGGTTTAACTTTAACGTGTGCAGTATAATAGGACTGAGTTAAACTATGTGTTCACATAGTTTAAGGATGGTTTAAGCAACGTTCGATCATGCTACTAACTCGGAAATTAGTTTCCATTTGTTTTTAACAGTTGCTATCAATGGGATAGTCTTTTGGAAAGCTTAGATGCATTCATTTCGATCAAAAAAATCAGTATAAGCTCGTCAGAATCACATCTACAATGTAAATGGTTCTGGTAGAACCATTTACCTTACACAAGTGTTAATTTTGGTAGAACCTGTTTTTGAAGCACAACTTTTTTACAAATAAAAATAAAATTACAGACCATCTAAAGTAGGGTTTTCAGTTTCCTTCACTTTCACGGAAGCCCCTCACGCATACAATAGCGATTGAGCCGTAAAATATAGCCTATTTTTAACTTACAAAACAACTGCTTTCTCTCTGTCAATATCATTCAAGCTTGGCACCATTAGAAAGCTTGGAGTCTCTTCTATTAAAAAATGTTAACTTCAGAACGATAGGGGGTACGTACTAGAGCTGAGTCAAATCGAATGGCTATTCGATATCCGACCGTGAAGGTCGGATACCGAATACAAATTTTCGGATACGGATATCAGAAGAAAAAAAAAAAAAAAAAAAAAAGAAAAACAAAAAAAAAATCGATGTTTTTTTTTCTTTTTCCCCCCGTTTAATTTTGTAATCCCCATTCGATAGATTCGATCAGAAAATGGCACATTGAACCCCCGGGGGGGGGGGGGGGGGCACTCATGTATAATGTAAGACGGGTATGTGCCGCTTAAAAGAACCCCTTTTTCACACCCAATCGCAGCTCTAAATATACCCGATTTTCAAAAATTGCCGCTCCATAGACCCCCGGAATGACTTGGCTAGGTAGTTGAGTAGCGCCAAGTCCATTATTCTTCTTGTAGTTCGGCTCCATAGTCCCCCGGAATGACTTGGCTATGTATTTGACTAGCGCCAAGTCCATTTTTATCTTCTAGTTTGGCTCCTTGGACCACCATTTGAGCCTTTTTGAGGGTTTCCGTAGGTCTTTGGTAGCTCCATGTCTATGTTTTTTGTAGTTTTAGTCTGCTCCTTAGACTCTTTAACTCCCGTTTCAGGGTTTTTGTAGCTCCAAAGACCCTATATCTTGTGCTTGTAGTCAGCTCTTCAGATCCCCATTTCAGAGTTCCGTGAGGCACACCCCCGTCAAAAAATAATTCGAGTGCCCCCCCCCCCCCCCCCCCCCCCGGGATTGAACCCTGCTTATCTATTGCTAAAGTTAAAAGTTAAGGTATTTTACCTAAATTACAAATAAACAAAACAAATAATAAACCAAAGCCTTGGTAAGAGGATTGTATAGTGAGTGCCAAATTTAGAAGAATCTATGATGAGATATCAAAGTATTTCATCTTGACAGCAGTTTGTACACTAACATCACACTGTACTGCCGATTCTAATTGAAAAAAACGGACAGAATATTTATTTAAAAAAATTATGAAAAAAAAAAAAAAAAAAAAAGAAATTATAATATATATATTTTTTTTTTTTCTTTCGTTTTTTTCTTCGAATATTCGATATCCGACCGTTTTTACACGACTCATATTCGAAATGCAAAATATCCGGTTTGACTCAGCTCTAGTACGTACGATCGTTCAGAAATTTATGAATGAACCACTACGCTCCGCCCAGCTAACTTGCGAAGACTGCTGATCTGAAGTCGCGTTCGCAGCCCCAAAATTTTGCCGAAAATTTCATGAGTGCCGTCTTCGCCCCAAATCACCCCATTTGGGTCCACCAGGGGGTATACTCATTATGTGCAGCAAGAGGCTTCAGTGCATATATGACACCACTTTTTTGATATTTGGAGGTACAAAGAATTTTGACCTGAAAACCCTATCTGATGAATTTTTAATCAAAATTTGTATCTCAAAATGTTATGTCATACTCGCTGAAAAACAAGCGGACTCGGCACTTGTGCGCGCACGCAATTTCCCGATCATTTGCATGGCGTATCCAAATTCGGATACTATCGGCGATCGCCGTATCCGAATTCGTATACGGTACATTTTCGCTGTGGATGCGGCCTCCGCGCCCGCCCGCGAGAAATAAGCACAATCGCGACTATGCTTGACGTGATCTGTAACATGTACCGGTATAGGCTTAGCGTTAACGTCAACATTACTTTCAATTTATTCCGATAATGTCAACTTTGGGACATTTCTACAGAAAAGGGGCCAAAATTGAACCATTTGGGTAAGCATCTGATACATGTGTTAATATTGATGTTTGTAATGGTAATATTTATTGCTAATACTTTATTTGTTGCAAGTGTTAATTTTTGCATTTTTTGCTGTTGTGTGCCTTCATTTTCAGACCATACCCACCTATGGCAATGGTTGTATGTGTGGTCAGAATCACAACAGAAAAGCTGCATGCGGCTTTTCAATGCATCGGACATCTACCGGGTGTGCCGACCGGGAAGTTATAGCGGTGTACATGGTGATGAATGACCTTCGTACCTTTGAATATTCAAGTCACGATAACTTAACAAATTGCTGTGGTACTCAACATTGTTTTACGATAGAAAAAACATACCTTTTCTGATGAAGAACTTGTGTGAGTTTCATGGTACAGATTCAAGTTATGTCTTTTTTAGCGCAGCTTTTATGTTCGGTCTGACAAGGTTTTGTTATGTTCGAAATGAATGCATAATACCCATATGCACAACGTAACATGTATTGCATGCAATATGCATATCGCATGTACCGGATTTGTACTTTGTACGGTACATGTAAAAAGGCCCGGATGTTGAGTCTTCATTCAAGATGTTGATGTTTAAACATTGTCATATAACTTCCTCAAAAAGACGTATTGATTCTTCATATTGTTATGAAAACATTGTTAATTAATCGTATAAACTACAGAGATGATAAGGATACAAATGTATCTATATTGAACCTATATTGAACATATTTCAAATATTATTTATGATCAGGTGACTTGTTTGCATCTATGCATGGTCGTTCAGCACATATGTCATTGATTTAGACTCAGGTATAAACCCGACTTCAGAAACTTAAAGGGCAATGCAACTCAAGAAAAGAGTTTATACTACTTTATACATCGTAATATTCCTGTTTATTAAATGTAACATTACTCCGACTCAGATTTCTGCTTTGGAAGAAAAATGTGGAAACTCTATAGGCTTTACCACTATTTACGCGAACATTCAAACCCATTCAAACCATTGTTAGAATACTTGTACATCTAGAAGTATTCTAACAATGGTTTGAATGGGTGCTATTGAAATTCATTAGTGCATGTAGTCCGCGCAAACCTAATAATGGCGGCCTCCAGCGTTCGCGTGAAGAGTGGTATACCCGATAGAGTTTTCTCATATTTCTTCCAAAGCAGAAATCTAAGTCCGAGTAATGTTACATATAATAAACAGGTATATTACGATGTATAAAGTAGGATAAACTCTATTCTTGAGTTGCATTGCCCTTTAAATTGAGTTAAACTTGCCTTAAACTGGAGTTGAGGTTTAAGGCGAGTTTAGTTAGAACTCAGGTTTAGCTTAAACCAAGTTTTACTAAACCTGACTCCAGAATACGGGCCATTATGTTTAAGTTAGTGTCCTTTTTTTTGCAGGCATTGTAATTTTTGTAAAATCTAGTAGTTTTACAGCACTTGAAGAATTAGAATGATGCAATCAAGTTTTTAGTGTTTTTTTTTTTTTTTTTTTTTTTTGGGGGGGGGGGGGGCATACCTGTTCTGTCATGTGTAAAATACTTTGTATGTTACACATGACCCCGCACACTACGTGGTCCCATTGTTCTATAACCGCTAGCGTCCGGTCGTAACCATTAACAACTCATTGTCAACTGGGTCAAAGTGAATTCGCTCACACAATCAATTGCCCCGCCAAGCGAAAAAATAACGCACTACGGCAATGTGATTCTGTATGCTCTAGATACACAAACGGTATAGGTGGCCCTGCTGGTGGGGGGGGGGGGGCTTTTATGGTTTATTTAGAAAACACAATTATCACAATGTGGATAACCCCACACATAGCTACATTGCTCAACCTCTTCCGCCTGCTGTACTATCAAACACAAAAACATTTGTTGTCTGCCGATTCGATTCTCCCTCCATTTACCAGCAAATGCCAACAAACTTTCGTTTATGTGATTCACAATTCATATAATTTGATAATAATTACCGACTGTTGTTTTGAAGACCACAAAATGTAGGGGGAAAAAAAGATTATTTTCTTTACCGATGTGTCCTAAAACTTAGCGTTCAACTCTTGAACGCAACAGTGTACGAATGGCCGGTATGCTTATCTCCAGCGTATTAGTGTACTTGCGTGTACTTAAGTATATGGTCCAGCTGACTGGACCATGTACTTTAGAGCTAATGCAGCATATGCATTCAACCCCTTGACTTGCAGGGGTGGTACTTTACTAGATGTGGATAACCCCTTATTTTATGCAATTTGTATTCCCCTCGTTATCTATAGGTGTACACAATCCAGGTGACGGTGGCTGACTGTAAGTGGACCGTGCAGCACCGCTACAGCGAGTTCCATGAGCTCCATGAGAAGCTGGTCGCCCTCGGCAAGGTGGAGAGGTCGCAGCTCCCTCCCAAGCGTCTCCTTGGCAACCTGTCCAAGTCCTTCGTGGAGAAACGCAAGAGCGACCTGGAGGCGTACCTGCAGACCGTTGTCAGGATCAATGACAAGCTGCCAAAGCCGCTTCTTCTCTTTTTAGAGTTTGACATCTATGTGAGTGCATTTTTTGTTTAACCCGTTCCCTGTGAGATTCGGAAACCCCCAGGAACTAGACTTTTTACATAGCCCACCAGGTTCCCATATGTAGGCAAAGGGTTAAGCATTACCGTCCACTGTGGAAATCATAATTTTAATCTCAGTCAGTTGGATATTCAAGAATGCTACATTATTTGCTAACCTTTTCATGATGGTTTCATTTGAATTTTGTTTTGTATGAAGTAAGCACTAAGTGTAACAAATTTATTGAAATAATGGAACTCTTGCAACAAATAGGAAAATAGTATAATTGCATTTTTTTAATTGCTCACATAATGAAATTCAAGAACTGTTTGACAAGGGAATATTGTATAATCTTTGAAGGTGCTATTTTATGATATGGATGATATAATTTGCTTTTCTATTTTGAAGATTGAGTCTATGGAATCAATAAGTTTATGCTCACAAACAGTAAATGATTGGTAGTTAGATGTAATGGATGACTTGTGTTTATGATGCAGGACATAAATGGTGTATCGCAAGCTCTAGCTGCAGAGCTGTTTGACAAGGGAGACCTGATTCTGGCCAGCCAGGATGTCTGTGAGATGACTCCGATGCAGCTCTTTGCTATCACAGAGAGACTCAAGCTACCACTGCCAACATGTGGTAAGTAAGACAAGCCTCTACATTAACCTTTTTCTTCTACTCGGCCATTCGGGCAAGTAAAATACATGACTTGTCTAATTTTACTTGCCGGAACAGAAAATTTACTTACCAGAAAAAACAATGTAAATTAATTGTGCTATTTAAAGGAGCTTGATCTGCTTGGCAACGTTCTCTCCTGTCTCTAGATGAGATTTACACTTTAGGAATGAAATGTTTGTCTTGTAGTTGAGCAGAAATGATACTGGCCCAATTGGGCAACCAAGCTAGACATTTTATGAAATGTTACTTGCCTGACTTAATTTTGACTTGCCCTGGGCAATAGGGCAAGTGCTGTTGACAAGCCCTGGGTAAGATTAACTTGTGATGTAGTGAAATTGATTTACGTTTATATCCGACCGTCTTGGGTCAAAACCTTTTTTTTCTTTTAGGTTTTAGCTAACCATTTTTGTTCACATCAAAATGGAAATAGAATGTGTATGTTCTAAGTTCTTTAGAAGCACAAGCTAGAACTGTTATGACAACAATCACCTTGTTTCTACCTGTATTACATGAATGTCCACTAAAATATAAATTATATTATCATTTAATTATGCTATCTTGACTTGTGTATAATTGTATCCCCCAGATTCTGAGGATGCTCACAGTGACATTGGCCACATCATGGATTTCATGTCTCGACTCAGGTACCTCAGGGTAGGTATTGAACCATTGAAACATTGCATAACAACTCTACCAAATCTTTCCACACGTGAACAAGTTTCTTTTTATTAACCAGGAAATAAGTCAAGATAGCTACTTATGAATTCCATAGGAAATGTAATTCCTAATTTGTTTGTTCTTAAAATTAAAGAAAAACAATTTGAACTTGCATTTATAACATGTTTAGTTGCTAAACAAGTTAGAGTATATAACATGTATGTGTAAGTGCATGAACATGGGCATGGTACCTACAACAGTAAATTGCATTGTCTGTAGCATTGCTGTTTTTATGTTAAAAATGTTACGTAATTGTCATTGCTTCAGTCAATCATGTTTCAAATTAAAAAGCATTTCAAAGTCTGAATTCGTTTTTTTTTTTTTTTATTTTAAAATCTAGTTATTCAATGTTTAACAATCTGTAAACAAATAATTGTCATTATTTATAATATATAAATAACCCATTGCTTCCAGGAACCGGGTGGGTCCTGTATTTGCTCTTTGGGATCTAGTATGAAAGGGGTTTACATCGAGCTGTTTGACTAATGCACCTACCCTGTCTGTTTTCATCTCTCTCCTTTAATTCAGATTGTTGGTTCAACATCGAGACTTGGATCCAGTACACGCAGAGTAGATGAACTGCCCTACGATCTTTCATACTTCAAGTCTCTCAAACACTTACAGGTACAACTGTGTAGACCTCTTATTATTCAACCCTTTTAGGACTATGTGATTTTGCTATATGCATTTTCTATAGACCCAAGCCCAACCATATCTATTTTCAGGACCAGTTCTTAACAGGGTAATTGATTTTTGATGATTTAAACTTTTCATTGCAGATTTATTGATCTAATGTAAGTCAATGTAGCCCAGCTTTCGGATCTAGCAGATTCGTCGTCTAGGCAGAGAAAACAAATGACAAGTACTATACTTAAACACATCATTTTGTATAGATTTATTAATCTTATTGAGGAAAGGAAACAAATATTTTGTTGTTTTGACCTTCATGTCCATTTATGTAAATTTGCTGATAAAGATTCTTATCATTCAAAATTCTTTGTGTATTCATATTATTTTGTTTTTGTTATGCCATATAGGTTATAAATATTATTAGCTTATTGTGTTAATACTGCACTTTCCACTTTAATGTGAGGTAGAGAAAAAACAAGGTGTGAATTTCAAATGCCATGTTCAGTAAGTCAGTATAAAAACAGCATTACAGGCTTGGGTATAGAATTCTAACAATTTGATCATATTGTAAATGTTGTATTTCTGGTTGCTCAGATGGATGTGTGCAGTGCCAAACTCGTAGCAGGGATAGAGGAGGTGAAGAGACATATCAACTTCATTGCCGTTCACAGATCACTAGCAGCTGTGCAAGTAAGAACATTATTTGCATGGTCTTTTATACGACTAATCACTTTAACCCTATCTTAACTGGGCTATTTCAGACCAGGTTTTTACTGGGGGGGGGGGGGTCAATTTGACCCCCCCCTCAGATCTCGGAGACCGCTCGTCCGATTCACGCGAAATTTTGCATTGAGGTACATTGAAGTGTTAGCGACGCGTTCATGTTTTCGTTTAATCGATCCAATGTTAAATATGCAAATTATACGCATATTAATTAGCGAAGAACGCTAATTTATGCAAAAATCCTCTTTTTGTCTGTAAATCACTAAATATTGCTCAGAATATGCTAATTTTGTACATGAATATTCTTTATGACTTAATTAACAGGTTATCAACAACAAAAAATTATTTTATGTATTTCTTTGTTTTTGGAATTTCTTATGTATTTCTTTGTTTTTTCGACTTATGTTTTTTATTGTTTTTTTCAATGGAAATAATTATTGACCATTATCCAACCATTTTTAGCCCAAAATTAAATGATTGCAGTGATTAGAATGAAAAATAATGAAGTTTTTGTCTTTTCTAGGAAAAAATCAATTTCCATAGGATTTGTACACAAATCACAAAATTTAGTGATTTTTGGGCCGACGCTCACTTACAAAAGGTCACGTGACTTTAGAACGGTATACCCGGTCGTCGCAAATTTGGTCTCAAAAGTTGCGCAAGACTTCAATGAAAAAACTCATGAAGTCGCGCGGCAATATCTGCACGCGTTGCAGAATTATCGCGCGAAAAGTCGAGGGGGGGGTCAAATTGACCCCCCCCCAGTTAAGATAGGGTTAAACTTGTGGGCAATACAAAATACCACTGAATTTGTATGACCCAATTGTTGCTTGATAACATTAGAAGTGTGGGAGTCGGGTCACAATGCTGACGAAGGCTGTAGATGACAGCCAAAAGATAGAGGAAAATGTTTGCAGTCAGTTCAAAAGTTTATAACAATTCTTTGTAAGATCGTGTTGTATTATTAGTGCCAATTATGCAAAAGTCCTGTATTATCACAAATTTTGTTACAGGAATACAAATTTATCTGTGGCATTTGGTTTGTGACATTATGCATGAACACAAAATACTCACTACAACAATAACAACAACAATGATGATGTTAATAGTAAATATATTACTCATTGCGGATATAGTATCGAAAATAATATCGCTAGCGATATTATTTTCAATGATGATGTTGATTATTATGTTTATAACTATTACTACAGGATATACTGTTGCCAAATCTGACCCAGTGGGAGGCTCTGGCCGGGGCTAATGGTCAAGATCTGATGACCGTTGTACCTCCATGGAAGGAAATCAAGTTGGCTGACTTCAGCCACAATGAGCTCAATGCAATAGACATCTCAGTGGTAAGTAAATAAACGTAAATGATAGATTACATATGGATAATCAAACATCTCCAACAATTCTTTCAGATGTCCTCTTCTACCTTGACCCTAATCCATTATCTCAATCTTAATCCTTAATTTTAATAATTACTTCTAAATATTTGGGTTTTATATTGTCTCATACCAATGTCCATCAGCTTGACATGAGCAAAACCAGCTGGAGACGATAGGCCATCTCCAAAATTTCTTTTAGATGACCTACCTCTACTAGCAGTATATCTTTGATCCAGAGTCATTTATCATAACCTTAATCTTTAGCCATTATCTAATTTGAAGTTGTTTGTTAATAGCGGAGCGCCTCTTACGAAAAGTCCATCAGCTTGACAAGAGCAAAACCTGCCATGGAATGTTGACCATATCCAACCTTTTTGTCAGATGACCCATCAAGCATTACATCCTTGATCCTAATCCTTTATCCCAATCATAATCCTTATGTCTTATCCTTGTCTTTATCTTGATTTTGTGGTTTTCTTCAGTGCCTCATCCCAAATGTACATCAACTTGGTCTGAGCCATAACTAGCTGCAGACGCTAGACCACCTACAGCATCTACATATGATGACACACGTGGTACCCCGGGTTACTGCGTTGTGTAGCGCCATCTTGTGTCCACACGAAGCACAACCGTATTGCGTTGTGTATGCAGTGCAGCGCGCGCTTGTATGCACGCTATACCCCGGTACAGCCCTAAAAAATAAATAAATAATTAAACAAAATGGCGGATATTCGTTTTGTACCCCAGGGTACCATTTATGTCATCATATATGAGATGACCAACCTTTAAGAGCATTACACTGTGATTCTAATATTTTATCTCAATCATAATCCTGAAGTCATGTCTAATCATTATCTTTATCTTGATTTTGTAGTTTTCTTCAGTGCCGCATATAAAATTTCCATGAGCTGGACCTGAGCCTCAACCAGCTACGGACGATTGACCACCTCCAGAACATGTGAGAGATGGCCAACCTCAACTAGCATTTCATCCTTGAATCAACTCCTTTATCCCAATCGTAATCCTTACTCCCTATCTTGATTTTGTGGTTTTCTTCAGCGCCTCATACCAAATTTCCATCAGCTGGACCTGAGCCACAACCAGCTGCGGACGATTGACCACCTCCAGAACCTGTGAGAGATGACCAACCTCAACTACTATTATACCCTTCATCCCAATTCTAATCCTTATCTTTATTTTGATTTTGTGGTTTCTTCAGTGCCTCATACCAAATGTCCATCAGCTGGACCTGAGCCACAACCAGCTGCGGACGATTGACCACCTGCAGCACCTGTGTGAGATGACCCACCTCAATGTGTCCCACAACCAGATGACCAGTCTGGAGGGCTTGCACACCAGACTGGGCAACATCCACACACTGCTGCTGACACACAATAACCTGACCAGTCTGAGGGGCCTTGGCAAGCTGTACTCGCTCGTCAAACTGGACGTCAGATCTAACATCATCGAGCATGTAAGAACATAGACACACTTAATGGAATTTGGTTAATATTGAATTATTCATCTCTCCTTTCCTGCAACATAAACACAATTGTATGAACTTGCAAAGGGCATGCACACCAGACTGAGCAATGTCCACACGCTGCTGCTGAAGCAGAAAACTTGTCTGAGGCTGAGGGGCCTCGGCAAGCTGTACTCGCTGGTCAAAAATTAAATGAAATTCATCTGCAAATATTTACTCCTCCCAGTGTACACGCAACATGAACACAATTACAAAACATTGAAACCATGGACACCATATTTTAGGCACCTTGACAATAACTTGCCAGTTAGAGGAGGAAAGATGACAACAATGCATCCTTAAAATTTCCTCTACTATCTGAGCGTCCAATTGTTTTCCTTTTATTCAGGTTGCAGAGATCCAGCATGTTTGCGATCTGCCTTGCCTGGAAAACCTGCTACTTGGTGATAACCCGGTCACCAATGTGGTCGACTATCGCACCAAGGTTCTAGAGCTGTTTGAGGATCGCTTCATGGAGTTGAGACTCGATGCACAGAAGCCTACAGAGAAGGAGAAGGTTTGTTATTTCATTTTAAATGTAATCTACATCAGTAAAGTTTTAAAAAGTTCAAAAGTAAGTCAAATTTAGCCTGAGCTTTCGAACATAGCAGGTATTCTATTGGAGACAACAATGATAAGTAGCACAATTAAATATGGAACTATAATTTACATGAAACAAGCAAGAGTTCAAAAGGTTAGAAGGTGTGTTCCAAATTCTGGCAAAGTACAGCTGTCAACTGGAATGATTACTACATTTATGACATTCTTGAACCCGATATTCCTCATTTTTTTCACGAAAAACAATTTAACAAGTGTAAAAAATGCGCTGATACTCCTAAAGTTATGCAGCAACATTCTTTTATTTATACATTCTATGGCAATGCTTGGCTATTTTAATTGAGATTTTTTCATAACAAATTTAGGCATGCTTATCAGGAATTATGTTTTATGCGATCGTAAACAAAAAAAGTGACAGTATGTAATAAAGAGGCAGTATTGGTGTTCATCATTTAAGTTATGATCAAAAGCTACCTTTGATCTGATATCCAATCAAAGCAATTATAGTATAGGTTATGTATGAAGTCGGATTTGTTAATTGATATGTATTTGTATCATATATATTCAGGACACAGTGAATATCCTGAAGGCAATCAAGAGATCTAAGGACTACAGACCATTTGTGGGATCGAAGCAAAGTGCTCCTAAGGTAAGATGATGATAAGTGGAGCCTTCATTAAATTACTTGGACACGTCTAGTATCAAATGTGTATGATTCCATGAATATGAATGAGAATTTTTTTGTCATGCTCCTCGGTAGTTCTTGGCAGGTCAATGTTTAATTTAAGTATTGTATATTATAATGAAAACAGAAGCAGACACATTCATTCATTCTTGCAGGTGACAAGAAGATATAACATAATTATGAAAACATTATTTGAAGTGAGTCAATGTTGTATTATCGCTATGAACTGCCACCCCTACCCCATGAATATTCAAATAAGGGATTGAACATGTGGTTATTAATCAGTTAATTCAGTTTTATTTTTCTCTAGAAATGCTTTATACTGCAACAAAACTGATGGCTCTATTCAAAGTGGCATTTCTACTGGACAAAATTTTATTTCAGCCTTTGTACTAATACTAATAACTCTCATTTCTATTACGTACTGTAGCTTCAAATTCATTTGAAGATGACTTCCTTCACATTTGTTTCCTCTATATGTGTTTAAGTTCCTCTTAGATTTTGTTTGTTTTGTTTGTTTCATGAACAGAAAGTGATCAATGAGGCAGCCATAGCGGACCCCAGTACTTCTGCACAAGCCTCACACTCCCAGTCCCTTCCTACTCATACCACAGGTAAGATAACACGATTCACCCTTTTTTACTGTACTCCATCATTAACCCATTCAGGACTGATTGATTGTACTATGACATGTATTCTCCATAGACCCCAGCCCTAATATTTTCGGGAACAGTCCTGAAGGGGTCAAGTCTTTACAATAAACTTAATAATGATAATATCACTAATGGTGGTGGTGATTATGATGATTTATGGAACAGGCTACCCTTAGAAATAAAAACAAAAGACTCGTTACAGGTGTTTAAGACTAAATTAAAATCATACTTGTTTAGAATACAGCTTATTAATATACTAGTTGCATGTATTGGTATTTTGTTTGTTTAAGCTTTTCTATTTTGTTCTTCTTCTTTCCTTTGTTATGCGCCTCGGAATAGGCTACCTAAATAGATGGTGCTTTATATATGCTTGATATTATGATGATGATGATGATGATGATGATAATCATAATGAATGTGATAATTGGCATTACAGTTAAAGGGGTAGTTTAGTTTTGGTAAAGAGGGCGCTGCACATCACAATTTTTTTGTGAGATAATGAAAAACTGAGTGTCGAATTTGAGAGAACATGCAATTTTAATGGCAGAATAAACTTTATTTGTTCAAAATCTGTCCAGAAACGGCTGAAATATCAATAAATATATTTGATCCTATAATTATTTGGGGCCCAAATAATTAGATGATTTTCTCAATTTTTTTTTTAAATGCTTACACTTTTTCAAAAATTTTCAAAAGCATTTTTTAAATAGTTGTTGATGATCTATCTACTTAATCATTATTTCAATAGAACATCACATGCATTATTTTGTATGCAAAATGGTTGAAACCAATGCCTTTTAAGAAAGCGCCCTCTTGTGTTTTAATGGCTCTTTTTAAAATGATAACAGGCTTTTTACTTAGTCGTTTGTAATTTTGTATACCTTTCGAGCATGGTGGAGTAATAACTGTTAGTTTATAATGTTACTGTCCAGGTTTGGTTACTGAAGTTCAGGCTTACCAAAACTGTACTACCCCTTTAACAATGTTAATGGAGTGTAATAAATGCAGTACGCTTGATTTATTTACATTAATGGAATATATCTTGAGTATTAAAAATATATCCACAAATTGTAAAACCTGTATTCACATCATCATCATGTACATGTGTAGTCACATTATTATTTCTTTTTAATTGCATGAAATAAATGCAAACATTGATTGATTATATTTTATGCAATACAATCTTTTCAAAATATAACATTCCTCCTTAAATCAGAAACATCTGTATTCACATTATTATGTTTCTTTAACTGCAAGATGGAGATGACACCGAGTTCAGAGCCAAAGTGGAATCACTGCGGAGACAGGGAGGCAACGCGTGGCTGAGCATTCTCAACGAGATGTCCGATTCTCCAGAGGGAGGGGCTTCTGCTGCCATGGCAACAGGAGAGGAGGGCCAGAGGATCAGGGGCAAGAGTCCAAAGAAAGACAAAAAGGACAAAAGGTAGGTATTGACCATTTTAAGTTTGGAGCATAATACAAATTTCTTTAAAATTATTATGATTTTTTTTTTTTTTTCTTTCAACATTTCCAGCAAATTTTCAACAAACAATAAATAATACGTCATGATCACAATTTCTTACAAACAATATGTAACCGGCTATAGCAAAACCCTGCACTTGTCGGTAATTCATGTTTTGAAGAAATAGGCATTTTAAGTTCACATAATGTGTGTAAAAGACTTATGATTGTAAAATTGAAACAATCATATCTTCGCCAATTCGCCAATTTGTTAGAACAAAGCATCAAATTAAAGCTTGTGATAAAGCATGTCTAATGGTATGAAAATCTACATTTTGATTTTTACCGACAAGTGCAGAGTTTTGCTATAGGGTTTCACATATCTTATTAGTAACTAAAGAACGAAAAGGCCGCTACGTCACTTTTTGTTTGGGAGCCTTGCAGAAACTCATTGTCTGTCTCTTTAATTTTTGATAAATATTTCCAAAATTAGAAATCATTATGATCTGAAAGTTTAGCTCATACTTACGAGATGGTGTGCAAAACTCAGTTTAGCCAAAAATTGACTTTCACACCCTTCTCAATGACATCAACAACATGCTATTGAGTGTGAGAAAAAGCAACTGATAGAAATTAAGGGATTAATCTGCACAAGTCGAGGGAAAATGTGTGCAGGAATGATTGCAGTGTGTATCTGGTGACCGGGGTATTGATGCTATTGCTTAGAGGCTTTGTTGCAATTTGCGCTCTTTAAATATCTATTAAACTTATTATTAATCATCAAGCCACAAAGAACCTTGTATGGGGGTACTTCCCATGAAACATTCAAGAATTTGTGTTTCAGTTATACTGTATATTTACACACTATTAACCACATGCTTTCATTTCTCCTCTCCTTACAGCAGGGCTCGATCCAGATCCCCCCAGTCAACGACCACCCCCTCAGCAGCAGCAGCAGAGAGGACTCCACCCATCCAGCAGGTGAAGCTGAGTCCCAAGGCCTTCGCCTACCATGTCTTTGAGGAGGTCAGTCGCCACGCCCAGGCAGGCATCAGCTCGGTGGCCACCGTCTTCTCAGAGTCCACCATCTACTTCCAGGGGCCAAACCTCTTCGCCTACGGGCCCCGCCACCGGGCAGCGGGCGTGTCCCCACCTGCCATCAATGGCCCCACCCTGGGGAAGTACCTGGGCCTGATGAGCAGCAAAGAGCAGGAGGAGTTTGTGAGCATACTCAGGGGGACCATCGATGGGAGTGTGCAGCTGGCGAGGGCATTCCCATCGGCGGAGGAAGCTGCACAAGTCCTGCAGCACGTCTTGGAGCTACTTGGGTGGAAGGATAGAATACAGACTGAGGCTACAGAAAGCAAAATAACAGATGATCACGAGATTACACGAGACACAGCGAAACATGAAACTGGTGCTGTTGCAGCTGGTTTGCACATAAGTTACTCCCCTGATAGTGAAAACAGTGACAGGGAAGTTGCAAGGCCAGATATAGAGAAAGACAGTGAAAGTGAGCAACAAGAGGTAAACTCTATTGCTGACAAGGAGCATAGCAGTACAGAGGTTGCAACATCAGAGTTTGCAGATCTATATCTTTCTGCAACTCTCAGTGATAAGGGCAGTGCAGGAATAAGTCATGATATGATGGAAGAGCAAACTGTAATTGAAGACAAAGTGACGGCGGTATGTCACAGTATTGATTACTTGCAGAGGGTACCATCGCTTGCCTTGCCCCTAAGAGTTCCTTCACCATGCGGTTACAACGTGCCAGAATATGACAAGTCTTTATTGCAGCACCTGTCTTCCTGCAAACGCAGGAAAGAGTTGGAACTCACCTCACCCATGCAATGCCTCGCTACCATGTCTGCCAACGAGCTTGTCAAATACTTTCATGAGAACATTGCACTGATAGGGAAGGACCTTGAATATCTGCGACATGTTCTCTGGACCAATGTGATAACTTATGCTAAACCTTCGGAGGAGGTGCTGTCTTGTGTCATGCTCAGCACTAGAGCTATCTATGTCCTCTCCGACAGAAATCTCAGATTCCAACAGGAAGCGTGGAAGACCCATCGGCGGATGTGTAGTGACTCATCCACCCTCAGCAAAGCCAAACTGAGCTCTGGGATACCTGACAGCCAGAGCCATGCCAGTGGTGTGATACACACGTCCATCGATTCCGCAGAGAACAGAGTACGCTGTCAACATGTGATCCCCTTGACAGACATTGATGAGGTGGTTGTGGGTTTGTTTGACCAGAAGATCCGTGTGACGGGACAGTCTCCTGAGGACACCATGACCCTAATCACCAGGAGCTTCAAGGACACCCATAGCTTCCAGCAGCAGCTGATGCAGTGTCTCCCACACCCGCAGAGCCCTCAGACACCAGACCACAGACCCGGCTCACCAGTAGACCTTTACAAGGAAGCCATGAAGGCCAGACAGGAGGCTGTCATCACCGAGTACAAACATCCTGGTGGGGTCAAGTTCATCTATGCAAATGAGGAAACCATCAATGACCTCACCTACTTGGTCGTAGAGAAGGTGAATTCTCTGCATGGAAGCAGGAATGCCCACTTATTGATGTACATGCTTCTTCATCAAATTGGTGACGTGGTGAGCAACAATGACTTTGTCCCCCCTTCCATCGCCACGGCGCCTCGCAACCCCCGATCCCTCATCCTCACCAACACCCATGCTGCCCTGTGCCAGGAGGACCATGTGTGCCACCCTATCCCCAACTTCACCAAGCTCCTGCCGGACATCCCCCAGTACTGCATGGCCGATGTCCAGCCCATCTACAACCTCAAGAGGCTGGTGGTCAGTGACTTCTCCTCCCGGGACATCACCCTCATCTTCGAGGTAATCAATGTGGAGGTGGACATCAGCAGGGAGTACTTTGCATCCAGTGACCTCCAGGGCAGCGAGAAGTCTGATGCTCCTGATGTGGTGTGGACTCTGATGCTGCCTTCTCTGGAGGACCGGGAGAGGCTGATGAAGATGCTGTGTGGACAGTGGAGGGACATGCACAACAAGGAACTGTCCATACAGGTCAGTGCCTAGTCTGGCCTGTGTGTGTCATGTAAAAAACAGACTGTGCTGAAATATTATGCTTATTCAATTATTAATAAGAACATTAATACTTAAAAGGGGACCAATCAGAATTATTGTAACTTTGCATGAATGATAAAAAATTGGAAATGCACATATAACTGAATACTTTTACATGTAAATGTATGTTATGCAAATATATTAGAGTTTTGTATTTTTAGAATGAAAATGATGTATCCATGTATACAACTGAAAATTAAGTGCAATGAGAGTTTATATTGAGAGAGATTTCAGAATTGAATTGAATTTTATATTTCAAATTATATAAGAAGTATGTATTGTGTGTTCCATCTGGTCAAAATTGTTTTAGTTCATAGTTGTATTGCACTTGAGCAATTTTAATTATTAATTCTGACAGTGCTATGATATTCTGCATACCATGGAATACAAGACAAGATGATATTTCAATCAAACAAAGACAATGATTCAACATTGGAGTTTGTATTGTACAGTTATTATAAATTTTTTACTTTTGTTCTAGGGGGAACTGTACTTCAATTGTTTTTTTTTGTGTGCACAATTAAAGGGATCATGTGCAAAAAACTGATGAATGGTTGATGCAATGTATATTATTGTTATCTCATATGTCCAAAGGGTATTGTGTGAAAATTTTAAGTCAAATGGACATTGCATAGCCAAGTAATGAGCGAAAATGCAAAATGATATTCAATAACTCACTGCACTCACTTTGTACACAGAAGAAAAACTCGCCCAGAGTTTTTCTTATCTGAATACTTCGATCGTACATATCTTTGTAACGAAAGGGAAATTTGAAAAACCGAAACCTGTCCCATGATTTTATTGTTAATACGAATACAACAAGGAATGAGGGAACCGCTAGAATGAAAAATTTATTTTGAGGATTTGGACGAAGTCCCTTTAATATTTCTAAATCACATGGTGTTTGTCTTTACAAATTTGTATTAAAAGGAAAAAGGAATTATTTTTGTATTATCTATAAAAGAAAAAGGGCTTAGAATGGAACTAAGCCTGTGTTGTGAAATATATTTGGGCCCAGATCTGTTCAGTTTTATATTCATATGAGGTCCTAGGCAGTCAGACTTGTGTTCAATGTGGTACAGTCAAACCTCTAGCGACCCCTTGTGCATAGAATTTACATTTTTATATAGACAACCTGCTTGTAAAGGTTGCCTTTTGTGTATCCCTTTGGTAATTTCTCTATAGATGTATTTGACTGTTAATCAACAACCTATTCTAGTTCTAGGAATATGTATCAAGTAATAACAGGTGGATAATTTGTTAGATAAAAGTATATCATATGCATTTTTAAAACTTCATTCACAGGGCATTTCAGGTACATGTATTTTCATAGACTCGGTTACAATGTACTTTGTGTGTAAATGTTTTACCAAACTTGATTTACTTAACCAAGGGGTAAAATGCTATCTGTATTTGAATATTAAGAATATTATTACCTATACGATATATTTTTGTATTGCTGATCGTAAATGTTACTCATGAACTGCTTGCCATATTTGTAGTAGAGTAACATGTTTATTAACCCTATAAATTGTGCTGCTTTTTATCATGAATAATATTTTATCTGTAATGTGTAATTTTGTTTTCATCTATACAAAATGTGCTCGTAGAAATATGGGGTGAACATGTATTGGTTAAAATAAGAGGCTATGATAGCATCTTAGTTATGGTCAAATTAGCTCAAATTCTCATCAGTGGTACGTACAACTGAAGTTCGGGCTAAACAGTTAAAATTCACTTGCCCATTGACGATTGTCATTTGCAACTGGAGATATCCTGTATCTTTATGCAGTCAATACGGTCTGCATAATGGACATCAGGACAAAGGGCCTTTTGATATTTCAGTCATAGTATAACAGGTCACCACATAGTTTAATTAAATAGTTGTTGGTAAGTTGTGTCTTTTTAGACTGGACTAAAGTTGTGCCACTGATGAGAATTTGGGTAAAGTTAGTGAATGTTCTTTAAGTTTCAATCTCTCATATACATGCACACACGCATGTTTTCACTATTTAAACATTTAATTTCTTTGTTTATTCATAAATATAGCAGTAAGTTGTTAAAATACACACTCATACACGCACACACGCATGTAATGATGTACACAAATACATAGCTACATTACACACAAAGTTTCAAATTTTTATATGTTTTCACTTTATTAAAACATTTTATTTCTTTGTTCATTTTTAAATATAGCAGTAAGTGGTTTAACTGCCGCAAATATTTACAGTTATATGCATATATTCTAAATGTACATGTATGTTTCTCCCCATCAAGTGAGAGATGACAATAAATGTGAATGAATGAAATACAGAGCGAAATTCATGCTGTCCATGGGTCCTTATATTATACTTGCAGCATGTTGTCTATAATTGCTTCATTCTGGAAACAAAATACACAAAGCAATTTGATTTACGACTTGCATACACGTACATGTAGTATGTACATGTATTTTCGCACACATACATATTTTTAAAAAACATGCAACATGAGATTTACTTGATCATGAGCATGAAAGTGCATAGAAAGAAATACACTGGAAAGATGTTCAGAGCTTGGTTGAAATGTAACAAAGAAGAACATACATGTATTTCCTATGGCTTTTTAATAGGCTGTACTTCATGTAGCAAGCTTGAATTGTCACAAATGGACCGTCTCGCTAACATTTTCAAATTAATGTGCTTACGTCACCCAATGACCAGAGCGGTTATTCAATTAAATTCCAAATTTAAGCAGTTAACTTAATAGTATTTGGCTTAAGTAAATTACTTAGCCAACATCGAGATTCAATTAATTCAACGACTGGAAAACTTACCAACTATAATTCCCTAGCAAAATGCTACCTAAGTAAATTTCTTAATTAATTGAAGTATTTAATTGAATACCAGCCCAGGAGACAAGCTATCCAATTAACTTGCTCCTAATCACTACAATTACTTCTATATTAAGAATCCACCTTTCATATGTAAGACGTTGCTATGTAGGGCAAATCTTAGGAAAGCTTACAGGTTGCCGGGAACAACTTTTGTTAAAGGTGTGCACAACATTTGAATATGTTAGCAAAACGGTCTATTGAAAGAATAAGAGGATGAAATAAGATTACTTAACATTGATAAGACAGTTGGCAACATAAAAATCTTTTTTATAATTAAATTACAGTAGATCCTTGTTATAAAGAGCTTTTCATATTATTATTTTTTTCACCCTGATATAACAGGCAATTTTCAAGGATCTCCTAATAAAGAGGTTCCATTGTATGCAATACAATTTACCGTGAAAGGCAGGCACACGCTCAATTGAGCAAGCCAATTTGCATATCAGAATTTCTCACATAATACCTATTATGAAATCAATACAAAATACATTAATTTGAAATATTTGGGGTCCATAAAAAAAAGCATGGCAAATGATGTATTCACATGAAGCACATCTATCATGAACATTGTGTAAGCTAATAAATTAAGTTGTGATTCAAACTTTTACAATCAGATTTCGATGCATCAAACAATTTGAGCTACAGAGGATTCATCGATATAAGACCAGGGGGGTGTTTTACACAGATTCTAAGTTGAACTTAACTAAGTTGGACCTAACAATTACGGAAAGCCATTAGTATCTTTGTAAAATTGTTGGAATAGTTCCTTTAAAAAGGCCTACATTTGGATTGAAATCAGTAAAATGTCTTTATTATCAAGGAGTTTTTGTTAGAAGTCTCAAATACTTGTATGTATTTTTTTTGTTTCTGCTTTTGAATATGTTTTTTCCAGGGCTACAAATGGCTAAATTTAAGTTCAACGAAAACCTTTGTGAAACACCCCCAGGGCCCAATTAGCCATGGAAACCGGCTAGCTCGCCAGCAAGTCTGTCTTGAATGCCAGGTTTTAGTATGTACACAATGAGCTATATAACTCTAAATTGTAGATTCAAATGTTAATCATAGTTGGCAATTTAACAGAATTAATTGTTGAGGCTAACTTAGCCATTGGGTGATTTCAAGTATGGTGTTTGGGGTTGGTGTTAGTGTTTATTAAACACTAACACTGGCCTTAGGCGCCATATTTGAAATCCCCTAATGTCACTGTATACCATCCTAACACGATGTCATCTCAAATATGGTGCCTAAGGCCGGTGTTAGTGTTTAATAAGCACTAACACCAACCCCAAACACCATACTTGAAATCACCCAATGCATCTCACCTAGGCCTAGCAGGCGACTAACAAGCAAGCAGGGTTTCATGAATGCAGGCCCATACTGGAATTAAAAACTAAACATTGAGTGAAAGGCAACAAAATGTGTATACATAATATACCATCAAGTATATGAGCTTGACTATACAGTATGTTATCTTAACTATAAATATAAGTCAAATAGAGTCAAACTTTCAACATAACAGGTTCTTTATCTATATGGGTATACATTGTACATGTACTGTAACTACAAAATTTGTATACAAAATACAGAGATCAAGTTTGTTTCCTACAAACTGATCTGTGAGGTGCAGCAGTGTAGACAGTACATGTATTTTCACAAAGAGCACCATTTAATGTGATGTTTTTTAAATAATGCTGAAAGATGAACTGATGATTAATTATCATAAATACGTGTATAATCATCCCAACGGTAGCGAGTTGGGCCCACATTGCAATTGTACATGTACATCTTCAGTGATAATTTGCTTGAATGATAATACTGCTTCAGTACCCTGTCTATAATATCAAGTTGTTGAGTTTGATTTTTGCCAGCCCTGTTGGTCCACTCTCTATCAAGAGGCTGCAGCAAATGATCGTTCCTCGGCCTGAATTAAAACTACCCCCTTATTTCATGGAAAATCTAGATTTGAAGCAATTAATCCCCTATATTAAGCACTAAAACAAAGACCCCTTTCTAGGTATTTGAGGAGCTTTCTTCTTAGAAATACCCCAAGTTTCAGCATCTGGAGGAGATTTCTTCCTTTTTTTATATATCAATACATCAGGAAACCCCCCTAATTTTGTATTATCTTGTCGTATTATCTTCCACAAAACCCAAAATTTGGGAAAATGGTGGTCCATGAAATTTCCAAGAATAAACTTTAAAATACCCCTTTTCCAGACCTCAGAACAATCATGGGTTACAACTTTCTGGCTTTTAGTGAACCTACAGTACACGATTGTAATTCAGTTTATTACTAGGAAGACTCCTATGATGTTCAAAGAACACATCTGAGGGTGCATGCACCAATAATACAGAGATACAAAGTTTGCAAATGTGTTTATTAAAACTTAAGGACCGTTTTACATTTACTCATATGGCAAGGTAATAGATTTATAATGTGTATATTTAAAAGCCTTATAAATAGTTAAAATATAAAATCAGACAAAAATTATTTATTACAATAAAAAAATGCATTGTGAAGACAAGTCTATAACACAAAAAGTAAAAATTCTAACCTGTAGTTTTGGGGTCACATATTCATTAATTAAGAAAAACTTTTCATTTCTAAATTCTCTTTGAAATAATCGAAAGGATCGCTAAAGATACATGTTGTTTGTATTATGAACAATACATTTACTAATAATAAAAACAAACACAAGATAAGCACCAGAATAAAACACATTGCATTATCACTTATACATTAACATGCCTAATAATACAACTACATTATCTTTAAAAATGCATATATTAAAAAATATATATATATACATATGTATATTATTACTTTTTGATTGGAACACTAATCAAGAACACACATTTAGGGGATGAAAATTCGGGGGAGGGGGGGGGGGGGGGTGATCCAATTAAATGTCGACATCTATATTGAGGTATAATGCTAGAGATTGTTTATCAAACACTTTTAATTTTACTGTCACTGACATATATGTATGTGAAAGTATCAGATATTAGATAGTAATTTTATGCAATTTGATACAAAGACTATACAGAAACATATATTAAATAATTGTGTAATTCTAGTAGTACTAGCCATGTATACATCTAGTGCTCATAAAACATACATGTAGCGTTAAACAACAAAGTAGTGATTAACAACGCTATTGATTTGTATGATGATAATAATAATAACCATTGCATAGTTGAAAAAAAATACTGTCCTCTTTATACATGTACAACTGTATGTACACAACATATGTACATCACACAAGTCAAAATAATTATTTAATAAAAAGTCACAAGATATTAAAGACAAAATGCAGACATCTTTATGAGTATATACTTACAGCACCCAAGGTTCAAAATAACATTTAAAAACATGTTATAAAAGCACCATTTCATGTTCAAAGTATAGTGTTCAATGATGTGGCATACTTGGACAAAATTATTAGATTGCAATTAAAAATAAAGGACATAAAACGTTTGCATTTTAAAATACTTTGCTCAGTAAAAAGCAGAAGAGTACAGCTATAAAAGGATGCACATGAAATAACTGCTTTGATTTTTAACCTATTTAAGACTACTTGATGCTGGTATAACTACAACAGTCTCTCTATTCGGCCCACAGCCCCAATATGTTGCGGAGTAGTCCTGAATGGGTTAAAATCAAATGATATATGTCTCTCCAACTTAAAAGAAAATGTAAAAAATTTCTCAACTTTACATGTAACAATTTTATTTGTATGGAGTTATAAATGCTAAAATTATTGCTGCTCTTTTTCTTAACTGGACTTCAGGGAAAGTTGTCTTGAAAATTATCACATGAGAATTGAATAATGCTGGAAAGCTGGAAATCGGAAAGACGGTATGAACGGAAGTCTGAATGTTCGCATCATTTGCATCATTGGAATGATAATACATTGTATGAATGTATGTGTTTTTGAATGCATGTGGGCACATTTCAAACCTACGCAATTATCTTGTGTACATTCTCATCTCCCCGGGGAGCATAATAGCCACAAGCAACCTTGTGACACATCAGGACAATTTACACCCGACAAAGGTTCCCATGCATTTATACTCCTGGGTAGGGAGCAGCAATGTGAATTAAATGTCTTGCTGAAGGACAAAAATGCCGGGGCAGCGACAGGGTTCTAACTCGATCGGCTCCCATGTTTTGAAGTCGAGCGCTAATCCGATCGTGCCACAAAGCCTACACAAATGTGCCCAACAGGTTCACGTACATGGTAGAATGAAATGATGCAAGGAGTGCTCGTGATAATTTATCTTCAGAATTAACTCCACAACTCCAGGGGGTCGTCTTTAACTGAGGCATGCACAACAATTCATGCCTTGACGGAAAAGACCATATCCAAGAACCATGCACCAAGGTAAAAAGTGCCTGCTTTTGAATTAACCCCTAACAGGGATTTTATTTTTAGATAAAAATATAATATATAACTGAACAAGAGCGAAGAAAATAGGGTTTCTCCGGGATTTGAACCCAAGACCTCCAGATTGCTAGACCGGTGCTCTACCAACTGAGCTGTAGAAAGCCCTAGTTAAGAGTTCATCCATACTAACATCTTGACACATTACAGAATCATTGTTCAGGCAATTTTTACAGTACATGTAAAAAGTTGATTGTATCTTGAGAGCAGAAAGGATGGTACATGTAACATCCGTTGAAAGCTCATCTGAAAATATAACACAACATGTGAATACAATCAAACTTGAATAGCAGCCACCTGTATATAGCACCTATTAAACCTGCCCAGAGTGGCCATCAAAAGTGACACATTGCAGAGAAAACAGTGTTATGGAACCTTTATAATTAAGTTCACCTGTCTACATGGGCCACTTATCTTGTTCCCCTTTAGGTGGTCACTATACACAGGTTTGACTGTGTATAGTGACCACCTATACACAGGTTTGACTGTATATATGTGTCTTTGAGGTCATGAGGAAGAAAGAACAAAATCCACATCCTTAACCCCCATATTATTCTTGGCACATTTGTAAATACAAAAACAAATGGCCTTTTACTGGCTTATTAACGAGGGGGTTTATAGTGTAGAGGAGCAGCATACAGCAGCATATTAGTGATAGCTATAGGCTATGGCAGTGTTGACACATTGTGGCCAAAAATCCCCACTTTAATACAGTGGTTTAAATTTAAACCTAGGTTAAATCGTGTCATTTGGCATATGTAATTCTGTAATAGAGGGCCATGGACTTAATTTCACCCATGGACTAATTTGGTATGACCTTCAAGTGTATTGAATTTAGTCCATAGACTGAAATAACCTAGGCTTAAATGTAACCCACGGATGAGCATTCTGGCCAATGAGGTATATAGAACAGACAGTGCATGAAAGAGTATATGAATTTTATATTATATAGTTTCCTTGCATAATATATATGGTATCTTACTGCATAGCTCGGAAAGATAGTCAAATTAAGCATTTTATTTTTCAGTATTGCCTTAGCAAAAACCGGTACCAAAATGAACAGAGTTTGCTGAATACAAAACATTCATAGAAAAAAGGATCAAGTATCAATTACCTAAAAATACTCTCATAATAAATGATAATAAATACTACTGATGAAATGATATATTTATTTTAAAAAACAAGCTTTCCGTGTACAATGTCGTACTTAAGCGAGTGTACATACATTTAAGTATCACATTCAATCTGAAACCCTTAATTAAATATAAACTAGGCTGTCTTTTTTTGTTTAGATTTACAGTATTACCACTGTGAAATTACATGTCAAAGGAACATCATTATATCTTTCAATAAACATTCAATGTAAAATTGGTCTGTCCATATTTATAATATATCACATTCAAAAAATACCTGAACTAAAGTATTATTTTCTACAGCTGTTTTTGTCCATATTATATATAATTCATAATATATATATCACATATATTTAGCATCATACAGATGCTGCACCACTTTTGCATTACAATATTTTAAGCAAGTATACATTTGTAATTTAAAAACTTATTCTATTCATGGTAACTCGTATTAGACAACTTATGCTATTCGTGGTAACTCATACGGTAACATTTGCATAAACTGGTAGTTAATGAAAACAACATTTGCACATAGTTCATAGATGCAGTAAAAAGTATAAAAAAAACTACAACAGTTCTAGAGTTTCTTGGCATTTGTAATACATTTTAGGTAGAATATAAGACTAAGCACCTTCCTGAATCAAAACTGAAGTTAGCGCACTAAAACACTCTGTGCAAATACATGTAGTTTCAAGTATGGCAGCTTTAACGCGACAATAACAACAACTCTTGTGATACTCAACTGGCAATATCTAAAAATACAATTCATGAGTTATTCATCGACGCGAGTCCACAAATGCACAAATTACATAATAAATGGTACGTGGAAAGATCTTGCATAGGTTTTGCTGATGGTAGCTTTTAGTAGGTAGTAATGATGAAATTCTGTGTGCACCAATGTGAAATGAATGCAGCATATAATGTATACATGTAGTTCCCATTCGTTCGTGAAGTAGTATGAAACAACCATTGGTCCTGAAAGCCTCTATGTCTTAAAAAAAAATTTGATCTGTTACAAAGCGTCCAGTTGCTCATATCTTGTCCGTTCTGGGTAAGGGCACGCATCGCATCTTCTCCATACTTGTTATCGTAGACATACAAAAAACATCTTAAACATTCACATCTCCTCTCTACTTGTTCTTACAGACATAATAAAAACATCTCAAACATTGACTATAAGCTAGTTTTTTGTTGATAATGTATATAAAATATAAATAATCTCTGATTTTTACTATGATACACCGATAAATAGTAAAAATGATATGTACACTAATTACAAACTTTACTGGAATTCCCTGCAGATAGAAAAGGAGAAATAGAATGAAAGAAAATTAAAAAAAATATTGTGTTAATCCAAACAGTCACAAAATGATGCATTCATTCACAGTTACTACTATGAAACTAAATACAAAATTATTTAACCTGCATATGATTTAGAGTACACTTGCAATTCTTGTTATGTTAATTATGTATGTATGTACATAAATATACATTTTATCAGAACATCAAAAAACAATTTATATATATATATATAATTCCCCATATGCTTCAAAAATGGAACAAGAAAGAGTAATTTTACATGAAAGATAAATACATGTAGTATAATCCCTTAACCATCTACAATAGGAAAGAAGGTAGTCCGAGTGCCTATGCAATTCATTGAACACACTTATTATGTGCATTAAAGGAACAAGTCACTATGTTTCTATGAGTATTATGACTCTAGTCGACCATGGCACTCAGAGGGATAGAAGTCAGAAAGACAGATGTGCTATATCTCACCTGAGTCATGAATGGAATGTTAAAGGTAATAATCTGCCATCTCCCCTATCTGGAAAACATTTGCCACAATAACCACCACAAACGCCGCTTACTCTCTGACTTATCTGTGCAGAGGCAAAACAAAACATCAAATAAATATTAATATATAATAATTTTACAGTATTATTATTACCATAATTTACTATTTGTATTATTGCTAATTATCATCATTATTGTTATTTTCATTATTGCTATTGTTATTATTGTTATCATTATTATAATAATCATCATAATAATATTCATCATCATCATCATCACCAAGTGATGAGTTTTTTTTTAAAGCCTCATTTCGTTACAAAATAATGCTATACATTTTAACCAATTAAATAAAAAACATGTTTTAACTCACTGAATCTCTTGATATTCTTCTTGAGACGGAGTGGCCCTCTGTTGCCCACTCTAAGTCTGGCGCCACCACAAGGCCCGTCGCATTTAGGTTGAGGTGGAACCTCCCCTGGGGACAGTCGACCGAGCTGTAGCAGTCGCCCGCCGTGGCGTACGGTATAAAATGCCCATGGTGGATGGTAGCATATGTTGGATCATCCGCTGTTAACAGGAAAGAGTTTTAAAATGTTGTAAATCGGTATAACACACATAGATATCAAGAGGATAGTTTCAATTTCAATCATATAATTCAGGACTCAAAATTAGCACTATAGATTTTTTAAATGCCATTCTTGTTTTCGGCCACAAAAATGTGAATACTACTTATTTAACTTGCCCGAGAGGGCAACCAGGGCAAACAATTACAAGGAATGGATAAATATTAGTATCTTTGCTGAATTGGTTGTCGATACATGAAGCAGTTTTTGTTTTGCCCCTCCTCAAACAATAATAATAATACATTCTTATAAAGTACAGTATTACATTTAAGTCTCAATGCGCATACAAAAAGAAACATAGAGAGAAATAGAAAGAGTATTTAATAGGCACAATTCAATATCTCAATATCAAACAAAGGAGAAATTTGAGGACATTATGCTTCTAGGGTACCAATTTATGTATTAATAAAGAAAACAGAAAAGGGTGATTGGTATGGTTTTAATACTCACTTATAATTTCTAACGACGTGACATTTATTCTGATCTTATTGAAGGATGTGAGGCCCGGAAACCGATGCCCGTAATTTGTGCACTCACAACTATCATCCCTGGCACCGTTGTTTGGACATTGGCCTGGGTTTAATAACCTGTTGCAAAGAGAAAAATCAGTTTTCAAAAATAATAGATATTTGTAGATATTTGTAGATTAATAATAATAATAATGATTATTATTTATAGAGCCTCTATAGAGCGCTATTATTATTACCCCGGTCAACGGATACACACTGCAATAATTCCTGCACTCAAAGTGCACATTCTCCACTCCCTATAGAGTATTTCAGCCAATCACTTGTTAGGTGCACACAGTGCTAAGGAACAATGTTCAATAATCCAAATAAAGAAGCTGTTTAACACATTCTCTCCTAGATAATGTTATACTCACAGGGATAAGTATTAGGCAAAGTACATAGTTCCCATATGCAATATATATAGGTGTTATATGTAAGTGCTGGCTTTTAAAATGAAAGCAAATTTCAGTTATGTCAAATTAAAATGACTCTGCATTGAAACAATATTTTCAGACTAATTCTACTTATAATGCATTTACAGTATACAGCTTACCAGGGGGGAAAACGGTCCCCTCAATATAGTTCACAAAGAAAAATTATGCCATTATACAGTACATGTATCCATTTCCTATTTATCCAAGAAAAATAAACAAATTTTAGCATTAAGAAACAGGACTTGTATTGAAAATATACATTGTATGATTTGTTAAGAACCTAGCTCTAGTTATATATATATATATATATATATGTACATTTTCAAATATGACTACAAATGCAAAATGTCTGTTCCATGATTACCTTTTTGGATAAATTTCTGAATAGTTTTCTGCTTCTGACGCTGGTAGAGTTAAATATTCCGCTGGATTGATCCCTGCCATGCCATGACAGAATATTCTCAGCAGTCTCCCCTGTATCAACATGGTATAGTCCCCATCATCGTGTACATTCTGTGTCTGCTTCAGGTCTTTGCAACTAGTTGGTGGGCCTGTTTTGGGGGTGGTCAGGAGATGAAGAACAGAGGGATAACCTTATTACATTTGTCCATAGATTTTAATGGAAATTGAAGGAAAAAAAACAATTCTAATCCAGAATCTAAATAATGACACAGTTAAATTACAAATACAGTATACAGTATAGTATACAGTTCAATGAAAATACAAAAATTATTTTAATGAAACAATAATAGTCAGCAATTGGAGTAAATTTTGTACATATTCTGTCACAAATATTAAAATGCATGTACTTTTTAAACAGGTTTCATGTTTCTAAACTCTAATTATCAAATCCAAACAAAGTTTAACTAGATGGATCTTTGATTGCGCGCAATCAAAAATTATGCCTCCGCTATCACGCGATTTTAATATCAAGCCCAAATTAACATGCACTGATTTAATTTTTAAAAATATTTTTCATATATTTTGAGTCCTGTGACCTTGACCATATGACCCCAATCTTTGATGGCTCCCTAAAAAACATTCAGGTACCAAGTTTGATTGAAATCTGACATTTAGTTCTTGAGATTTTGGCATTACAAGCTTTTTTGCATGTATAATGAGTCCCGTGACCTTGACCTCAACCTCATGACCCCAACATTTTACGGTTAGGTTGACTCTTTATGATACATTCAGGTACCGAGTTTGATTGAAATCTGACATTCAGTTCTTGAAATGTTGCCATTACAAGCCATTTTCGCATACATATTGAGTCCTGTGACCTTGACCTTTGACCTCATGACCCCCCAAATCTAATCAGATCAGTGGCACCCTGATATGTACACTAGCTCATACCAAGTTTGAAATTGATCCGTCAACCGGTTCTTGAGATATCGCAAGAACGAGGCTTTTTTGCACATACAATGGCCCGTATTCACAAAGGAGGTTTGTACAAACCCCGGTTCAAACCGCGGTTTACATCTATGGAATGCCAATTTTAAACTGATGGAGAGAGAATGTGTACCATCAACATTGTTAACAAGTAAGGAATTTACATTCTCTCTCCATCAGTTTACAATTGGCATTCCATAGATGTAAACCGCGGTTTGAACCGGGGTTTGTACAAACCTCCTTTGTGAATACGGGCCATTGAGTCCTGTGACCTTGACCTTTGACCTCATGAACCCCAAAATCTAATCAGATCATTGCCACCCCAATATCTACACTAATACCAAGTTTTAATTTGATCCGTCAACCAGTTCTTGAGATATCGCGAGAACGAGGCATTTTTGTATATATATTGAGTCCTGTGACCATGACCTTTGACCTCATGACCCCTAAAATCTAATCAGATCATTGTCACCCCAATATGTACACTCATACCAAGTTTGAAATTGATCCATCAACTGGTTCTTGAGATATCGCGAGAACGAAAACGGGACGGACGGACGTACGTACGGACGGACGGACGGACGGACGGACAACCCAAAAATATAATGCCTCCGGCCACTTCGTTGGCGGAGGCATAAAAAGTACAAATACCTATGGATATCTGAACAAGTAGTTGCATTTATTTGTATTATTCAACAAATTATTTTTGGGAGTCAAAATGAAAAAAAAAAACATGACAAAGACAAGTACATTTACTGTAATTCACTGTAAACAAATACAAATTAAGTTGGAGGGAACCCAGTATAAACACTATAAAAAATATCCTGTTCTTAGTGAATATATCAATCTGTTCACCAGCTGAAGAAGAGTTGAAGACACTTTAATGCAAGGCTAAGGTGACATATATTTGTTTCTCCCCATTGGAATGCAGCGACCCATCTCTCACCTCATGTCAATACAAATCATTCTCTCATCACCTTTACAACTTTCATGTGATACTGCTCTCATAGCTCATAGGAAACATTTTGCTTTCATTTAATTCTTCTTGCTCAAAACCTCTTTATCTCTGTTTATTTTATATATTGTCTGTCTGTCTGTCTGTCTGTCTGTCTGTCTGTCTGTCTGTCTGTCTGTCTATCTATCTATCTATCTATCTATCTATCTATCTATCCATCTATCTATCTAGCTATCTATCAATCTTTCTATATATATATCTATCAATCCATCCATCTTATCTACCGTATATTTCTAGCTCTAATCCTCTGTCTCAAACCTTCACTATCTCATACTAGTCTTTCTCTCCTCTTTCACTCTCTCTCCCTCTTTTCCCCCTCTCCCTATCATTTCTTGTTTCACTCTCCCTCTCTCCTACTGCCCTTTTCTCTTCTTTCATATTTTTTCCACTTTCCCTCTAAGGGAGGCTGCCTGGGAAACCAGAAAAGATGAAGCATTTGCCGCTGCCATCTCACCCACCATCCTTCACCCCCGACACATAATAAATTCCCCTAGGGGGGTGACAGAGGTTAACCCATCAACCCCTCCAGCCAAATCCCAAGTCACCCCTGGTGACCCCACAGCGCACCTCTCTGCACCTCTCTGCTGTGGGAACTGGGTTTCATAAAGGGCCCCCGAATATCCCTAGGGGGCTAGTATACACCCCGGAGGACCACAATGAGTGCTGTATAGCGTGACTCTTTAGGAACTGAAATTGGAGAACAACCCCGGGCTATATTGACTTAATAATGCCCCATTGTGATCAAATAAACTCAATAAACTCAATAAATTGCAGTGCGTGCCAATGAACAGAGGAAATCCATAATGCCACCTGAGCATGATGTATCGTAGTCTTAAGTGCCTCACTGAAATAAAAGTATTTATTAAAGAGCACAATACCCAGCCATTGTTGGAAACAAAATTAAATCAACAGTTTTTTTCTAAGGACAGCAATATTTTGTTGGCATGAATTCAATAAAGACATCTTCTTATAAACAATACTCCATACCAGATTCTCACATTAAAGGGATAGTACAGTTTTAGTTGAGGGGGCGCTTCAAGAAATAATGTATTTGTTTGAAAAACAAAGTGTAATATTTTGCAAGGCGCGTGATTTTCAAGACAAAATACAAATTGTTTTATCAAAATTGGTTCATAAAAAGACAAAATATTCATAAATATATCTGATAAGAATAAATGTTGGGCCCAAAAATGTAATCAATAAATTAAGAACAAATTTATTATGCCTTCACATTTTAAAAAATAAACCAAACTGACTTATACATTGTTCTTGATTATCTCTCTATTGAATCATTATTATAACTGAACATCAGATTCACAATTTTTTGAAAGAAATTGTTGAAACTTTCAGGTTTCTAGGGGGTGCCATTTTGTGTTTATGGCTGCCTTTTTAATGAAAACAGCCTACTAACTTAGCCATTTATATGTTTTTCCACCAAAACAAAGCATCATAGGAAAGAAACCTACTGACAGTAGCGATGCACTCACACATGGCCTCTATTGTACCTTGCTTGTGTTTATGGCCGCCTTTTTAATGAAAACGGCCTACTAACTTTTATATGTTTTTCTACCCCCATCCCCCCACCCCCCAAAAAAGGGCATCGTCGACGATAAAGCCACTGATAGTAGCGATGCACTCACATGGCCTCTGGTTACAGGTTCTCTCTGTCTCTGGTTTGATGGCGGGGTGAAGGCAGAAGCGATCGGGCATCACCTTGCCGTGACGAGCCTGACACGTGCTCTTACGCCGCTGTACGCCGTCGCCACAAGACTTGGAACACTGCAAATGTAGAAGAAAAATTGATACAAGTTAACATTTATAATTATTTTCTGATTAATTCAGAATAAGTTTCTCTTTACTACCTAAAGGAAAAACAAATGAAAAAGCACAACACACCAATTTAAACAGGTACAACAGGTTACAAGTTACAAGTGCATGTGAGATTCCACTGCTGCTAACAATTTCTATAGGACTTAGAAAGTAAGGTAACATACAATGTACCTCAGTCCAGTCTAAGAGGCATTGCAGTAATATGTCTCCACAGAATTGTCCTATTTCAAGTTTGGAAAGAAAGAATATATTTTCGTTATCTCTTCTTAGTCCTACAGCTTAGCCTTTGTGTTTGTTTTCAAACTGCATGACCTACCTCAGTATAGGCATAGGTGTTGCTGTACATTTCTCCAAAGAATAGCTCCATTTTAAATGGCATGATTCAAAATGTGTTTTTTAATCATCTTCTTAACCCATTGCTTACGGGAACCGGGTGGGCTATGTACAAAGTCTATGGGGATTTCAGAATCTCGTAGTGAACAGGTTAAGTCACACAACTTAGGCTTTATGTTGATAAATTACTTACCTCGGTCCATTCAGAGGTCTTCCAATGGAAGTCCCCAAAGCACGGCCCCATGTTGCACCGCCTGGTCGTCTCTGGTCTCATGGCCCCCTTGCACTCACTCGTAGCTGCTGGGATGCGCCAGCCATGCTCACTCAGCGAATGACACGTGATCTCTCGCGTCTGCTCGCCAGCTCCGCATGTCCTACTGCACTGTAAGTTTGAAAGTAAAACAATTATTTTTGATAATTATAAAGAGAAGATAAATCATGCATCAAAATTTAGAAAATAAGTCTAAGGATCTGTAGGATTTAATTTAATTTGTATGATAGCCATACATTATCAAAGGAAAGTGAAGCAAACAAGGTCTTTTTGCACACAAAATATTCACCGACACACTCGACCATGTGCATCATTTGTACAACGTACAGACTAAAAAAAATATACGACAGTTTTAGTTACCTTTGTGTATTTTCTATTTTCCTCATATTTTATTCGATATACGTTGTGTCACCCAATGGACACCATCCCATGTTTCTTTGTTATAGTTCTATCAAAATCAATCAGTTATGAATGGTGTTAACTGTCTTACCTCTTCCCACAGTCCCTCCACCCAGAAGGCCCCCGAGTTGATCCAGGGTGCGCAGGGCTCGGGACTGCACTTCTTGGTGCTGCTGGGCCTCTTCCTGGTTCCCCTGCAGTACTCCTCAGTGGTCCTGTCCCCCTTGCTGTCCTGGCACCACACCTCCCGCTCACTCAACCCGCCCCCGCACGTCGCATTGCACTGAAAACATCAAGCAAGATAACAAAATATTGTGAATTACCATTTCTTACATTCCAGAGTACCTCACTGATACATTAGTATATTACTAAGCACTGCATATTAGCATGGCAATAGAGAGAGCAAGTTGTCTTCAATGCCACACATTTAATGTTAGATTAGTATTGATAGTCCTTTGGTAGAACTAAGGATTAAACTTCCCTTTTCCAAGCTAAGCCCCTGGTTAGAAGGCAGTAGGTACTATTTTCAAAGTCTTTGGTATTAAACAGCAATTAGGTATTGAGCCCAGGACTACTCAGGCATTAGACTGAAGCTCAATTGTTAAGCCACTATGCCCAGTCTAATAACTGGTGTAGCTGTTGTACAATGGACCTACCTGGTTCCAGGGCCCCTTCTTCCACTTGTAGCTGAGACAGGCAGGTCTAACGCAACGCTTGGAGGCCCTCGGACTCTCTCCCTCACACAAACTCTCATTGACTGCCCTGTCGTTCCTAACGCATGCAACCTTCCTCTCGTGGACACCCCGCCCACATGTTACTGAACACTGCAAGTAAATAAAATAATAAAAACAATAATAACATTTGACAACAATTCAAAGAGGGCTTCATGTATGTCAAAATTAACAGACATTTGCTCGCACACAGGCTCTCGTTCAATCAAGTTCTAGAAAACAATATTTGGATGTCAGGCATAGGATAAAAGATAGGAAATATTATAAGAGAGATTTTAAATGCAACTTTCACAAATATTTTCTTTAATAAAACTTGATTTAAAACATTTCTCTCAAAGTCACATTCTCATGACTTTTCCCAAACTATGTAAAAATGTTTGCATTTTTTATTTAGTTACATTGGAACGCATTGCATTCATATGCACCACCTACAAGAATTAAATTTATTGCACGCTGACAAAGGCTAAACAAATAACGCATGAAGATTGATGACAATAGAAACTTGGTATGATGGAGTCGACCACCCCCTCAAGTAGTCTACATCTAGGTCAACATGACATTACTATGAATTCTTTACGATCATTACGATCATAACGACAAACCTCCTGTGAGCAGAAAACAATAAAAACGTATATCAACAATATATAAACAGCATTTTATTGGTTCCCTCTGTGGGTAAATTCCTGAACTTGATACCCTTATCACTATTTTGGGGTACATCCATCCTTACATAGATTCCTGTTTCATCAAAGATGTGCACATGTTGCATTCGTGAGCAGAAACTGATCATAGACCAATTCTTTACCATTTTTAAAGCTACCATCACAAAAAAACAGAAATTGTCTTTCATTTGTTACTTAAGTCATAAGTGGCATATAAAGGTATATATTTTGAAAACATTACTAAAAGTAGCACACATTTTCTAATTATATTCATGTTTTTCAGTAGGTTTAATCAAAATTATCTAAAATAATTAATGAAAATGACTAGATTGTTGACTAGATTTTTTGCAAATAAACCTATCATATACATGTACATAATATTATGTATTTTATAATACTCAAATTTTGTGTATACATTCTAAATGATATATTGATCCGTATAAATCTTTCAACATATGTTGCAATGGCAAGGAAATCCTTGCAAACATGAACATATGGCTCCCTGGAGTATAGACCACACATACAGTTTTAAATGTAGACCATTCTCCTTTTCATGATCATATTTTACTTCATGAAAATGAGATATACAGTATATGTATTTTAACCCACTGCCAACAGGAACCTGGTGGCTCCTGTCTTGTATTAACTCAATGGGGTTTGCAAAATCTAGTAGGAAACAGACAGTGTAACATGTGAAAAGATATGTCCACCCAGCAGGAATTCCTATGAACTTCTGGATGACAGATTTTGGAATCAACTTATACATGATTGTACACTGTGATGCACAGCATGCATATGGGGAAAGGGAGAATGACCAAACTAGCGATAATATGATTTCCATGGTTACCCAATATGCCCATGCAGCTATCCAGGTCCTTGTCTCATGACTAGTTGTACTCTGATTCTTGGATTAAGGTAATTTTGGTTGCGTGTTGTCTGGGTATTTATGCCTTTTATGTATTTGGGGCACGTTCCCACAACAAATTTTCAGTGCCCCCCCCCCCTCCTACAAAAAAGCATTGTAAGGGAACCAGTCTATAGAGGTCACCTGTATACAGTGGACACTCTTCTTGTTCCCTTTATAGATAGTCACTGTCATAATCACAGGTTTTACTGTATTTGAACAGCACCCTCTAATATGACAAGGGCAGTCATAATAACCTGGTAGGACATGATGTAATACCTCTATGGGAATTCCAAAATCTAGAAGGAAATGGGTCAAGATATCTCACCTCTCCCCAGTCCCAGGTCTTCCACTGGTAACAGGGCTGCCTCTTGCACCGCCTGTCCGTGGGTGGTTTCCTCACGGTGCACTCGTCGTCCGGTGCCAGCCCGCCATTTTCCTCCTCCGCATACTCGCAGACCACCACTCGGCTCTTGACGCCCTTGCCACAGGTCTGGGAGCACTGCATTGCGAGAAAAAGAGAACAAAATACATATCTCATTAAATTAATTTACTCATTTACTCATTTCTAATTTCAATTTAGTTCCCTTTTTTCTGCCCCAGGTCTGGGGGCAATGCAAGGAGAGAAAAGGATACAGAAATATCTGCATCAAATACAATTAAACAATGGTTATATACAAACAGTAAGAGAAAATGTGACTTGTAGCTTTAACACAGAACCATGCAAGGAATGCAGAGGTGCTGTCATACGAGGGCTACCTATAATCTATCCAACCAGGTAATCCTGTTTTGACCCTTGAAATGTAGTGGCATTGTCAGAGTCAACCTAGATGGAGGGTGTAACAGGATAAGATACAGACTCTGGTTGCTCAAGCCCCATTGACCTCTGATTATAAACTATATTCACTTTTTTTTTCAGCTGATATGTTGTTTTCAGTATTTCAAAATTAATTTTCAAGTGTCAAAGATTGAATTAATGCTTCCAATCCCCCATTTGGAGTTTTAAAAAAGAGTTTGGTTTGAGGGAATGCATTTCTTGATGTTACTCCTTGAAAAGAGGGGCAGCAGCAAAGAGGATCAAGAATATCCACAGGAGGACAATTCTGCCCCTTGCGCCCTAGTTATGCAACTCGAGCCTGATGGGCCCTCTAAATATTTACATGATCAGGATTCCAAGCCTTCTCACTCTCTGTCTCTCTCACTTGCTACATAAGGGTGTTAACTCTAAGGCCAAAAAAAAAAATTTGTTTGATTGGCGTAACGGGCAACCAAAAATTAGGGTAGGTCGGTCGGGATTTTTTTTTTTTTTTTTTTTACTTTTTTTTTATATGCAGATATGTATGCTGGCCCTGGCCGGCGGCATAAACATTGTACATGAATGCGCTGCATAGGTAACGCGGGGTATTCGGTACCGCGTATACGTACGGTACATTGCATGTACTGTATACAGTATTCGCGCCTTCATCGCCTCGCGGGGAAAAAGCGATATCGCAACACTTCCGGGTTTTTAGTGCAGCAAATATATCGATCGCAAATGCAGCGCGATACTCAGGCGATAGCAATTTTTTCGCTTCGATATACACAACGATACATAACGATATTGATCGCAATCGGCAAAAACATCTAGGGTCGGCGGTATTTTTAGGGACGGGCGGGTTACGCCAATCCAACAATTTATTTTTTATGGCCTAACTCCATAAACTCTTACCTCCATCATCATACAAACAATCAAATTCAAGTCAAGCACCTTAATTCCTCTAGGTCAAACACCTTAGAATTGTAGCATCTCCACAAAAATTATCAAATTCCGTGGCAATCACCTCAAAAAGGCAAAAGGCAGCATACAACAGGACAGTGCCTTCTTCTTTTCAAACTTAACCCGTTCAGGACAGACTGATTTTGCTACAACATGTATTCTCCATAGACCCAAGCCTGAGTATTTTCGGGACCAGTCCTGAACAGGTAAAACTAATAAAGACTTAACAGAATACTTCCCTGTACTGCTTCTTATACCACCAGATATATCACATCAAATAATGAAAAGGGAAAACATATTCTACTTTGACACTTAATTTGATTTGACAAAATTTAAGTTCACTACAAAGTCAATCTGAGCTCTCTCCCTATTCTTGTCCTGAATGGGTTAACCGTTAAACCATTCAGGACTGGTCCTGAAAATACTCGGGCATAGGGCTATGGAGAATAAATGTTATAGCAAAGTCAATCTGTCCTGAATGTGTTAAAGATCTCCATTCTTAGTTTAGCCCCTATGAATACAGGATCATAAGGGTGAAGGGGGATGGGGGGGGGGGGAAGGTTTCTTTTATCCCTAGATTTGATTGTCTGCGAGCCAGATGTTTGGTTAAGTACTTGGTAACTTTCAGGGTTTTAAGGAAGCATGCAGAGCAGAGCGGAAATGGACAATCCCTCAGAATGTCGGGGGGGGGGGGGGGACTGGATATTAGACTGTCAGGATATGACCTGGTATTTAGCATTTGAACTGTTAGCCAACCAATTTTCTTTTACATCAAAAGAGAAATATTGCCAATACTTAGGTTAAAAAAATAAACACAAAAACACAAGCTAATCACAGCAATTGCCACATTTTTATATGTACTGTATGTTAACTAAAATCAAATCAACAAAGCATATTTTTATACCGAAATCAGATCATTTTGAATAGGTTGAAAGAGTTAAACAAAAAAAGTTTTATAGATGTGTTCCCACTTATCTCATACAATCAGCTTTAGATGTGAACACAGCACAGGTGCAAAATAGAGACAGACATTAACTCAGTCAAATATCTAACCAACAGCCATACACATACAGTGAGAACCATATATAACACCAGGATTTTTTCAAGGGGGGTGTTTTAGCTTCATTACGTGGCGTAGTTGGGGTGTGTTTGTAGGTACCTAATACAGTAATTTAAAACACCAAATACCCCCCCCCCCCCCCCCCCCCCCTGGGTCCGCCCATGGTGAGAACACCCATAGCGAAGGCTCCAATAAGCAAATATTTTCATAATAATTGTAGCTAGCTTATATTGCATAGTCAAATTGGAAAATAAAGGAATAAACAATTTGGGAGAGAAATAAGCCCAGCAAAACTCCTTCATATTCAGCAGTAGACTTTGCAAAAATAGAATTATATTTTGTTCAAGTATGCATGGAATCTGTATGCACAGATTTGTTTTACCTCAAGGGCCTTCCAATATCCAGGGCTTAACTTAAGACCACTGGGCTATGTAACCTGCAACATAGATGTAGTTGCATGCGAAGGGATAATTGTGTGTGACCTATATACAGAACAACATACCTAAATAATGTGCAAATGTGTTCTACAAAAAAATGATATTTAAAGTAGCCCTCATAATGAAAATAACAAATAACAAACATCATTTTTTGGGGTGGTTACCATGGCAACTCATGATTCAGATGAAACACATGTCAAACATGAGTAAGTTGACATCAGTAGGCAACAAGACATGATGAGCAAAGCAGATAGTCTTCTTGCAAGGCAAATTGAAGAATTCTATGTTGTATAAACATGACAATGACAAAGAAAAACATACAGCATAACATTCTGTTTCAAAGATTTCTATGACACAGTACTTAGTAAAATTAACACATATTTTGCCAAAATGAATGGTCAACTCCATTATGGCATGCCTTAGTTATGTTTTCAAAACAGTATTTATGAATGTGCAAATTCTGTTATGATTTGTCATTGCTCTTATTGCAACCTGTACATCAATTTCACATTATTAAAGTCATCTTCTTCAGGGGGGGGGGGGGGGGTAGGGGGTAGGATACAAACAACACCAACTTACCACATAGAGTGATCCTGCCAGTATACATTTATCCCTAAACTTCATTATGCTTTAAAAACAACATTAAAGAATTAGTAATGCATTTTCCTTGCACTTCATTGTAACCGGTACATACATTTTTCTCATTTTTAAAGTCATCTTCTTCTAATGGAAAGACTAATAAAGCACCTTTTATATACTGGAAAACTCCAGCCCCTTTTTCCATTTTGGGGGAGGATATGAACATCTACCTACCGCATAGAGTGATCCCGCCAGCTGCACTGCATGCTGGGACTGAATGGGAACAGCTGCTTATCATCTGCCCCTGGTCGACCCTGGCAGGTCTGCTTGAACTCTCGTAATTCAATGTCAGATGTCAACCGATAAATGGGCACCATAAAACAAGGGAAAACTTTCAACACTTATTCTTCTTCTACAATCACCATGACAATGTCACAATGTCAAATGATAAATAGGCACCATAAAAAAGGGGAAATCTTTCAACAAATATTCATCAGTTTCAACACTTATTCTTCACCAACAAGATAGAGAACTCCCACAATTCAATGTCATGTCAAATGATATGGGAAACATAAAAAAAGGGAAAACTTTGAACGATTCTATTCTTTACAAATTACCATGACAACAAGAAAGAGGCAGCAATAACAAATCAAAACTTGAAATCCCACGAGTCAATGTCAGATGCCAAAGCATAAACTTGCATCTTAAAAATCTTTTTAACATTTTGCCAGCTATTTTACAAATAAACATTTCAAGCTATATCATTCTTTATTGGCTGCTATGCAAACAAGCTAAGACTTGGTCAGAACCCCCAAATCTCTCCCGTATGCCCATTTCAATGTTTTTATCATCAATATAGAAACACAATTTTAATATGTACTTATTCTCACAAGATACATTGAAGGAGGAAAACATAATTGTTCTGTTACGCAGGACGAAATAATGGATTTTTTACCTGTTCAGGACTGGTCCCAAACTACTTGGGACTGATGGTTGTAATAACCTTCAGGTTCAAGACAATTTGGTTTGGGTATAACAACGTGCATTCTCCATCAACAGCAGTCTTAAGCATTTTGTTTTGGACCATCAGTTCTGAACAGGTTAAAGCCCCAGACTCATTAAAGTAGATCAGACAGATGAGTATACTACAATACATGTACATGTACATAGTCTAGCAAGCGCAATTACAGCAAGCCTACCTCGTTGGTCATGTTGTCAATCCCGTACGGATCAGAACGCCGGTTGAGAAAAAGAAGGGCGCTAAGTCACTTCATGTACAGCAGAGATAATCAAGTTTTAAAGTTCGGGAGCCTTGCAGATCGAAACCCAATTCAATTCTCTTTTATTTTTAAATACCGGTAAATGAAAATGAGCAAAGAAAAATAGAATCGAACCCAAGGCCTCCAGATTGCTAGATTGCCACAAAGACCCTTGATTGGGTGACATATCTGGAGGTCTCGGGTTTGATTCCCGGCGAAGCCCGTTTTTCTTTGCTCGTTTTCATTTATATATCTGGTCAGTTTCCTTTATGTTTGAGTTTGACTCTTTTATTTTTGATAATAGACCCAATATTATAAATAATTAGTACATGTATCTGAAAATGTGGCATCACACGAGAGAAAGCTCAGACCTACACTGTTTAAGATGGTATGGAGAACTCACTTTAGCCAAAAATCACATCAACGCCCTTCTCACGCTCACCCGACAAGATGGATTGGTGGAACGTGTCACAATACAAATTACAGGCAACATAAATACTGACAGATAAATCAATGTAGGCCCAAAGGTTCTATGGTAGGGCATGCTACTAGTACTCGTACCATATTCCAATCAAAACATAACTGATATATGATGGTGCCAACACCCAGTAATTCAAACACTGACAACTTTATAAACACAATCAAATAGGTCACCTAGTTTGTGTGAAGCCTCTCTTTTTGAATAAATCTTGTCATATACATGAATTTCAATCTTAAATTGCAACCTTGGCTATCTGCTGTTCTTTCAAAGTTGTTAATCAACAAATAAACACCCTTATTGTACTGTATACTCATGTGAAGCGCTTAGAGAATTCATTATGTATTATTAAGCGCTATATAAATCAAATGTATTATTATTATTATTTGACCTACAAAATGTTGTCTGTTGAGAAAGAAACGGGCGCTAAGACACTTTTTGTACTTGAGCGATAATCATGTTTACAGTTGCAAAGCTGAGTAGAAACCAAACACAGCTCCCTATTCATAGTTAATGAATATTCCCCCAAATTAGAAACAAAATTATCATCTGAATATTTTCCTTCCAATGGAGGAGGCTCCGACCTAAAGGAATAAGGATGGTATGCGTATTGAACTCAATTTAGCTTAAAATTGACTTAATGCCCTTCTCACTCTTACCCAGCGTTTTAAAACCAAATCCGACCAGGCAAATTAAAGGTAGATTGAGAAAATGTTAGAGTGCAATGAAGACAGGTATAAAGGGGGAAAAAGAGGGATGGAGACAATCTTGAAGAGGTAGAGAGAAAGTGGAAGGGAGAGGAATAGAGTAGAATAAGATAGTAAAAGTGGTAAAAACATAAAATAGCAAACAGACAGTTGTGACAGTCACTAGACAGATAGAGATGCAGCTTTAAACATCACCCACTTATTCTCTGACCCTCTTGTCATCACCAGATGCCACACCGATACAATCAGACAAACATTGTGATACCGGTGGAATCCTGAGACCCATAAATATGCACCCAAAGGTGCTGAAAAGAGTGGGGGTGTGCATGGGCATCATACAGATACAATCAGACAAACATTGTGATGTCTATCAGGAATCCCAAGACCCATACATTGAACGGTGCTGAAAAGGGTGGGGGGTGGGCATGGTAGAGGCAGATCGAAGGGATTAGAAAGAGGGGCTGGGGGAGGGCCTTAAAAAAATAAAGGGTTGGAGATGCAACATAGACACAATCAAACAAACATTGTGATGTCTGTGGAATCCAGAGAGCCATACATATATACACTGAAAGGTGGTGAAAGGGGGATACTGGACCAAGGGCAGGGGCAGATCTACATGATCAGAAGGGGTGAGGGGTTAACTAAAAAATACAAAATGGTTGTAGATGCAACATAGATACAATCAAACAAACATCGTGATGTCTGCGGAATCCAGAGAGCCATACATACATGTATACACAGGAAGGTGCTGAAAGGGGGACTCATGGGCATAGCGGGGGTAGATCTTCTATGTTACTGTTAGAACCCACACACTGGATAGAAGCTTTGAATCACTTAGCTGTCAGTTCCACAGAACGCTCTTCCTTGGCCCTTTTGCAGAAATAGTTCCACTTGATAGTAAAGTTGCAATTAATTGCTTGTCAGATCATGTGACCCAAGGCGCAAATCTAATTTGTTCAAAAGAGCATATTTTCTGACTTGAATTAATTGCAACTTTACAATCGATTGCAACTCTTTCAGCAACGGGGCCCAGATCATATTGTTGGCGATGTAAAAACCTGGGAACCAAGGATCTCCCAGTTTTAAAAGGCTGAACACATGTACTATTGACTAAGAGAAAGTGAAGAAGCCCTTTTTCTTGAAAAAAATCAACATACAAGACCAATTCCCTTCTGCACATAGGCCATGGTCGACAAATAGAAAACAAATGACAGGTAATAAGGGCATAATTAAGTTTGTTGAGAAATAGAAAGGCGCTATGTCATTTTTTTACTTTGTTTAAAGTTTGAGAGTCCTATAGAAGGGCAATTCCAAGCAAACATTGACATAAGCACCCATTTTTCAAATTCGTCGAATCATAACATATTTGGTATCAAATTAAAGCTTAAAGATTAAACTATTCAGAAATGCATTTTGTTCAAAAAAAATGTTGGCGTAAACTATTATTTCATAGGAATTAATTAGCATAACTTAATTTTCAATTATTTTCACAAAATATACTTGTAAATATTAAGCTTAAAAGAGCTGCAAAAATAGGTTTTCATAAAATTTTCTTTCAGTGTTGGTAAGAACATTACTTCAATTTATCAGATAAATATCTATTTCGGCATTTTCGCTCTTTGTTCTGCTTCAGTGACTGTTTCATTTATAGTCATCTATATGTCACGCTGTTACCCTAAAAACAGGTATTTTTAATATTTCTGGAAAAATATGAATGGGAATGAAATTATTTTTTGTTTCTTCTTCATTCACCCATAGGGCTATATTATGGATGCTAAATAGCAGCATTATCTTTTACCACTAATTAATCTAAGCAATATCAATTTGGTCACGCTGTTACTTTCTGGGTAACAGCGTGACGCAACCTACTTTTTTTTTGCAATATCTCAAGAATCGTTGGATGGATTCTGTTCAAACTTTGTACAAGACATGTATTCAGAGGTATGGATTATCTGATACATTTTGGGGCCATGAGGTCAAAGGTCAAAGGTCACAGCTAATTAATATGCAAAAAATATATTATTCTCAAGATATTTCAAGAATCCTTGAAGGATGACATGATAATTAATACTGGTATGCATTCAGTGAAGTAGATGACCTGATTATAGAATTTGGTCATGGGGTCAAAGGTCAACAGGTCAAATTATTGTAGTTTATTTTTTATCTCACAAAAAAATGCAAGAATTAATGTTAGAAAGAGTACTGTAGATAAAAGAAAATTCTATGAAAATGTTTGGAGCACAGGTCAAAGGTCACTTGGATAATTACCAATTCAAAAACAAAAACTTACTAACATTGAAATCATGTTACATGAAACAAATCACTTGTAGATATGCACTGTGCCGACATAAAATTAAACATTTGTATGCTAATTTGAGAAATAAGGTCAAAGGTCAGATGTCAAAGGTCTAATATTTCATTGTTGCAATTAAGTTTGTATTTTGGTTATGATATTTGATGGTTCCTCAAACTAAATTCTGAAAAAGATAAGAATTTCAGTTATGTCCAAAAACATTTTTGATCAATAGAGGGCGCTAGGCTGCAAATTTGTGTCATGCGAACCATCATTTCAGAGCATCTGGGTTATATTACCCATTCATCTAGTTCTGTATAGATTTTGGATGACTACATCAAAATTATATAATCTTATTCATCACATCAATATCTCCCATATATATAACATGTACAATTCAGAGGTCACGCTGTTACCGTCACGCTGTTACCGTGCACAGATACGTTTATGATATCATATTTACTATGAACATTGGATTTTTTCTACATTTTTATTTGGATGTTCTAGCTTGATGTCTAGTACAAAGAATCAATGTGACAAAATTGCAAAATGTTCCTGTAGTTCACAGAGTTTGCTTAGTTTCTTACCATGTAAGAAACCCATGTCTTTTTGCCGTCACGCTGTTACCGCAGATATTGATATTCATAATTCATAATTTAGTGGGAATTTTGATTTTCTTTCCTATTGTAAATAATTGGTAGGATAGTGGTAACAGATGCATATCAAAAATTGGTTCTGGACATTTTTATTTTGTGAGTTATTTAGACTTTCATCGTGAGAAACACCCTCCGACCGTCACGCTGTTACCTTGGAATTGCCCAGAAACCAAATGTAGCTCTTTTTAGGTATATTTTTAGGAAAAAATTAGACATACCGGTATGTATCTGAAAATTTCACATTACATAGAGAAGGCTCCATTCCTACAAGATGATATATGCAGAACTCAATTTTGCATAAAATCAACTTTTAACACCATCTTGCTCTCACCTGACGATATATACACCAATGATGCCTGACCTATTAGCTGCATCATCATGCACTTAAAACCTTCTGGAAAGAACAGCTAAACAATATAATCAAATTTAAAGATGTAAACAGTTGCAAGGTTCCAGATGTTTGTGTAAATTGAATAAACTAAACCAAAGGGTAGTGAATATATGGGTCAGAAAGCTTGGTAAACAATAGCAGTATAAGGCAGAACATTTATATAATTATTATTAACTCCTAGCTTGCCATGGATATGGGCAGCTCAATGGGAAGTATTGTGTGGTGCAAATTTGCAAAATTGGCACTCGAAGTGTTAAAGCGCATATAAATAGCAAATTGACATGACCTTTCTTTAAAGCTAAACAGCTATTTCACGCACTCACTGCGATAACATTTTAATTAATGTGCTTGTTAAAAAAAAAACGAATTAATTTATTTAATATTATTATATTCCCTATTCTAAATCACATATTGGACTAGTTAAGAATTGCATTTTGATGCAAGATAATACAGCACAATATACATTGTAAAGGTAGCTGCATAAGCCATAAATGTAAATTCTGGTACTAAACACAATAATTTATAACCAACCCATTCTAGAGATTTTAATTTCGGTACCGTATAATATGCATTCTCCATAGACCTATGTCCGAGTACTGTCAAGACCAGTCCTGAAAAGGGTTTACCAAAACTAGCTTATTGAAATTAAATATAGTTAATAAATATGATAAATAAATTAATAAATTTAAAAATAAATGCCATTAATATCTAGTTATATATTTCAAAGCGGAATATAGACTCACCCTTGTTCATTATATGCAAAATATTTCAAGTCAGGATTCCTTTTGTTTATAATAATAATTCCCCAACACAACAGACAGTTTTCTCGCATTTCACAAGTGCAGTTCCATTTGCTATCAAATATTTAAAGAAGAATTAAAGATGTACACTTCCCATAGAATAAAACATGATGTCACAAATCTAGCATACTTTACATCCAATCAAGCCAAATGTGTTTGTCCTACAATTATCTTTGTATGTGTGTGCTGTGTTGTTGGCTTGAAGTCTAGCTGCCATAGGTACAGTACTTGCTATGAATGAAAGCTACTATATAAGTGATGATAATATATTAGCATATAGTATGAATAAAGATCAGCATGGGCCGAGCTCTCGATTCTCTCCCTAGCCAATCTCCCGCCGGCGAGGACTCTCCCTTCAAAAAAAAAAGTGGGAGGAGACTCCCGAGGAGCGTGGACCAATGATTAATTACCATGTAATCTGATCAGGGCTCCGATTTGCATAGTTCAAAGGTCACCCATTTTGAGTTTTAAAAAAATTGCAGGGTTGCGTGCAGCCCCCATCCGTCTGCGGCGGGTGGAGCTACACCAAGAGGTGCTGTGATTTGGCGGTGGCTGTGTTTACGTCATGCTGTCTACAAGCCACTCACTCTCCCGTACCAGGGGATCACAGAGAGAGAGAGAGAGCTAGCCTGCACGCAAGCACCGTCAAATTTATTATTTAACAACAACATCAGTTGAATGCAAGTCTGATATTCATTTGAATACACTTTAGTACAAAAAACACACATATTTTATTAATAGCACAGTGATACCACCTTTTGTTTACTATATAACTATATTATGTTAATAAGGAAAAGTCACATTATATATATCCACACAGAGTCTCAAAAGTTGTACTTTAAAAATGAAAATAATAATCCTAACTTATTTTATACGTTCATGGTTACTGAAATGTCCACGATATCCCTTGAACTCAGACTAGACATTTACTACTATTAAAGACTTGGAACGCTATCAATAAAAGTATGGAGGGATATGAAGGTGGGGGGGGGGGGGGGGAATATGTCTCTAGCTTGCTGAGTGTGCATCTCCCATTACATTTAATGTTATACAAGATACCCTTTCGCTGCCATTGTCCATAGTTTGGGGGGAGAGGAAAAAAGTTAAAGAGCAAAAAGTCATGGCAAGAGCTCCACTCTCGAGCTGTCATAACCCATATATCTGGGGATCAGAACCAAGGAGTTATGGGAATGGCCCGGAAAAGTTATTAACCCATTCAAAATTACTCGGGCTGGAGTCTATTGAAAATACATGTTGTACCAAAATCAACACTTTAACCGTCTTCAAAGGGTTATATGAGCACAGGGCTGTAGGAAGGACAGCTAGCACTTCAAAACTGTCATAACCCATATCGTTGGGAATTGGAAATGTTTTTAAGGCGAGAAGTTATAGACAGAGTCTATAGAAAATACATGTTAAACCGAAATCAAATCGTTTTCAATGAGTAAGACAACACTTTCAAAAGCTGTCATAACCCATATTGTTGGGAATTAGAAATGTTTTTAAGGCGAGAAGTTATAGACAGAGTCTATGGAAAATACATGTTAAACCGAAATCGAATCGTTTTCAACGAGTAAGACAACACTTTCAAAAGCTGTCATAACCCATATTGTTGGGAATTAGAAACGTTTTAAGAGCAAGAAGTCAAAATACAAGAGCTTTATGGCGGTGCACTCCAGGCACTTTCTCGGCAGCCCTGAACTTGCCGCTACTGGGGCCCCCCTAAACCTAGTCCTGCTCCAGTTTATAGAGCACAGCTTGAGGCCTATCACAAGGGTTACCTCAAACTGGGTCCACTTCACAATCAAGCTAGGAGCTGATTTGCTCCAAGTGGAGAGTGGTGAGAACAGTGGTATAGCGTGGTCGGACTGATCGGGGGCACAATAATTATGGGAGGGCACACTTTATATATTTCTTCATTCTGTAAATTTGTTTACCCCTACTTTTTTAATTTGGAGGAACACTCTAGGTATTTCTTTATTTTGTAAAAGATTTTACCATTATGTTTTTGTTTTTTTACTGAATTATTGGGATGCACATGCCATCCCTATGCTCCCCCCCCCCCCTACACCCCTGGATGTAAAGGAACCTAGAAGGAACCTAAAAAGTAGGCTGAACTCCAATACAGTTCACAAATTCCCCTCAGGGTAAAATGAGAAAGTGTGTTTGGCACATGGCACTTAAACATGTAATGCGAGTTCACTTAAATAACTATGTTATTACCTTCTCTACATTCTCAATTATTTTGTACAAATCTCCTTGAATCAATACAACATAACACTTCACATATTAACGTCAAAACAGATTTAGCAGCCCAGTACTAAGCGCAATTTCACCCCCAGTTTTCACAGGCTTTAATAGGGGGAATAGAGGTGGTAACTCACTTTAAATTGGTTAAGCAATCTGCACAGAATACATAGTACGCGCTTTGATCAACAACAATATCCTTATTCAATTAAATATTGGCTTATAAACTTACAAAATGTTCTGCATGCCATATATCTACAATAGAATTTACAGCGCTAAATACAGCTTATTTACAATCTACAAAGTACAAAATAACTACTGCTAAATTTTAATAGCAATACATGTTTACAACATCAAAGAAATGTCCGCAAATTTGTCTTATTATGCTGCACTATAATTATTTTCATAAACAAGTTTAAAATGAATATTTGCAAACACCAGAACAACATGACTTGTATGCATCATAAATAAATAACCACATTCGAAGAGTCTATGTATTTACAATTTTACAAAGTAATGCATCACAAGATAAAAACTAGCAGTACAATTCTTTATAGCTCAGTGAAAAGCAGCTTAACACAAATATCATAACATTAAAATATCAATTGCATACATGAAAAACAATACATCAAAAAGTTTAAACTACAATTTATAAATAAACCACAATTAAAAAAAAACATTCAAAGTTGGAAGTGTTTAATGTAGTTTATACGCGGCAAGAATATTTGAAAACTACTACTTACATTCAGGATTATTCAAAAGGAGATCATTTAAATGGTTTATAAGTCTACCCAGAGAAGTATCTTAATTCATAAAAATTAATCTTCAAAACTATTCTTGAATTTACAAATGTACATGTATCTAAGAGCAATAATATGACAAATTTAGAAACCAAATCTGTATGATTTTAACAACAACATCAATCATGATATTCCTTAAAAGTAAAAAATATAAAGAAAACAAGAAAACACTCCACTTTAATTTTGATCATCAACAGTAAATAAACAGCAACATATAAATGAAACATGAAATATAAGAGCTACACTGCCATATTGATATATACATTAATGTGTACATCTATCTTATTCTATTAATCTGTGAAACTGCATTGAACTGTTATTATAACGAATGATGTTGCGCACATATAGATACAAAGTTTAAAACTAAGGTTAATTTGGGAGTATTTCTGCCCTACATACTAGGACCCAGAACAGGCGATGTTATACATGTACATCGCAGCCATCACATTGCTAATTAATAATACAAAATTCCTTCATAGTAGTTGATCTCTTCAGATTGACACGAATGTGTTTATATCACCAGTATGTTTTCATTTTGATTGATAGAATTGATTATAAGAAAAAAAATTATACAGTAAAGATGAAGTGGGATTGCACAAATAATTAATAATAGGTACTATTTCAGAGTAAGCTGGTCCAGTCATAAGATCGCCTCTTGAATACACTAATGTTTGAATCTGTACCAAAATGGTAAACTGTGAGTGATAAATGAGTAGAATATAAATCAGGGGCGTAGCTGGTGGGACAGATTGGGGGGCACGCGAATGATTGGGGGCACACCAGAAGTATTTCCTTGTTTTTATGCATATTTTCTCCTTATATTTTTTTTTATTGTTTTTGACAAATTGTTGGGGGATAATAAAAACTCATATAAATAAAACTCAACAGAATGTAGCAGAACACACATACCTTACTTACTCATTCAACCGAAAAGGATCACTAGGCATATCTAGAGATCAGTGGAACTAGAGCTGGTCCTGTGCCATGGTTAAGCATTTGAGCTCTCACCCCCTGTCTTCCTTACTGGTTCCATAATCGTCACAAGATGGCAGCAGACAACATTTTTCAATAACCCAAGTTAAATGCAAATCCTTGTGGTGATCGATATGACTTCCTTGAACATTGGGGCTTTTAAACTTTAGACTAATTCATTGATATACTGTGTATTTAAGTACTTGCTGAAGTTGACTAAAAATCTTCCGAATACATGTACATGTATTTCTTTATGATGAGAAATACACCAACGTTTGTAACTCCGTGTAACAACTTTTTGATGTGAAAAAAGACCCAAAACAAGATATAAAGAGAGGTAGTATTGTATACAAGTATACAGTGAATATTCCATGCAACCATGCAGCATCAGAAGAAAAGATTTAGAAAAATCTGATAAAAACATTTTTTTTTAAAGGCAATATAGTAATTCAATTAAAACACAGCCATGTATAAAATGTACAAGTATAAAACAGTACCACACACACTCAAACATGTACATTAACAAACACGTACACACACACATACATGTTTTTACATACATTGTTGTTCATTCAGAATGGGTGAACCTCTCTTTTTCATTTAAAATATGTTTAGTTTTAATGTTTTATCATTCATTAATTAGCTTTACATATATAATCCTGTTTATACTAGAACATTCAAAGCAAAAATATTGGCAAGATATTGGCATTTCTGCCTCCCGACTGAAATGTTACAAAACAGTCGGAAAAAATTCAATACTTGTCCCTAGAATACTTCATATACCCACACACAGGCAAGACAGGCTTCAATTTGGTTCTAAATTCTTATGTGATGTAGTTTTTAATAATGCACCCCAATTAAAACATATGCTCAGGCTTATGGACATTATTCTTTGAGCTGGCATCTTATTTATTTTGTATTTGTACCATATAATGAGATTTATTTTTTATATTTTTTTTGTTTTTGTGCTGGACAATTTACCACAAACACGAATATTTAAACTTTTCAATCATTATGAAGTTTTAGACTTATTCCCTCCTCTTTAACAAATTAATTCCCTTTCTTTTTGCTAGACATTTGTCAATTAGAATTTTGAATTAGACACTAATTTACTAGATAAATACTCATTTAGTAATTTTCCTTGACATCACCTAGCAGGCTAGCATCATCATCGTCGTCATCATGATCATCATTTAATTTGTTGGCGTTGTCATCGTGGTCATCATCATCATCATCATTGTAACCATCATATTCATCATAAACATCATCATCGTCATCGTCATCATCATCATCAGCATCATTAATAGAAGTATTAAAGGTGATGCCGAAGTGAGAATTTACAAATCTTTGCATGCAATGAAGTAATATTATACTTCATCATAGCTCGATCTACTAAACAATTTTAATAACGATATATCGTTAAATTGTAAAGAATACAAAATCAAACTCAAAACGCTCAAGAACATAGGTGTAGTGCAGTCTACAGAGGTAGTCAGAGAATGTAAGTATTGTATTGTACGGCACCATAAATTGTTTTTTGTCCTAATGTAGCACACCCAGGCACTTAATACTGAGATCAATATAAAGTTTGCATTGTCATATTTTCTAGATCTACGGCAGCAAATGAGATATAAGTTATACTATAGCCGTGCCCAATAGTGGCCAAGCATTTGAACAGTAGATGCTGGACACGAAAGATACAGATGTATACAGTTATTAAAGCAATTCTGGCAGCTATATCTTTTGCTGTTGTCGTTGTTGTTTAGTTGTTGTTGTTGTTGTTTTGTTTTTGTTTTTTTTGGGGGGGGGGGGGGGGGTTATCTATCTATTCACCACACCCCCTCCTGAATTTGATTGGAATCGACATTGCTCTTGATAATGTTTATATTATTGTTGAAAATGTGGAAAATATAAACAAATCAAATCAAATCAATGCATGCAGTCTATTCCAGTGCCTCTAGCAGTCCTAATGGTGGAGTGCTGTGCTAGTCTATTTGTAATTCAAACAATGGCATTACCTTTCACATTATTTCCTCTCTTTTCCACACTATATCAAATTTCTGCCTCTCACATCTCCTCTATTAAAGGTGCAACAACATTTCTGTGCATTTTGAATACCAAAAATTCACCAGTTGTGTGCAACGTGCATTAAGTATACATGTTCATCGATAATTTTGTTTAAATGATCAGCGCACGTGATTAACCCATCGCCTACGAGAACCTTATGGGCTGACCTGTAAGGACTATGGGATTGCAAACTCTAGTAGAGAATAGGTTAATAACAAAACCTTTCTTGTTTGTGCAGTAAACCACAGTGACAATCAACTCTGCATATCACATCTTCACAAACAATACACAACGACATGTGTGAGCAATCATACACGTATAAATCTACTTTCATTCTCCTTTTTCTTTCTTTCTTTCCTTCTGTCCGACAGCTCGCATTCACAAGCACATCTTCTTTTAAAAGTATGTGAGATGAACATTATTTGAGAACAAAAACAAACAACAAATGTATATTAAAAAAGAATCTTCATGTTACCGGTGACCATGATCCCTTCCTCCATATCGTCCGACGAGGGCATCCGTCCATGCTGCAGTTGACGGTCATATCGGGCTTGGCGTTCAGGTTGCAGTTTCGGTCCGGCAGCGTGATTCCGCCCCTCGTACGACACTTGACCACACGCGATTGGTTTCCCCCTCCGCAAGTCCTTGTGCACTGGATTAAAAAGAAACATTAAAAAAATAGATTTTCAGAACCAGTTTTTTATAAATGTTTATATAACATTTATAACACTCAGCTTTGCATTATGTAATTTGTTTACTTTGTTAAATATATTTGCATAAAGCTTCCCAGAAATTCACCACCGCCAACATACTTCTTTACAAATTGAAATTAACAAAATAATACAATACTACAATAAAGTGGATAATGATGGGGGGGGGGGATAGCTGTTCATAAAACACAGCTCATGTCACTACACAGAAAGCATGGGTGTCTTATCATGTTGCCTTCATCTCATCAATTCAACAGGGATTCTGCACTGCCAAATTTTGTGTAGTGGGTGAGGAAAAGTTTAAAGTGATCAATTAACTTTGTCAAATTCAACCAAAATTACTTGGAGCTTACACATTTCTCATGCGCCTTGTTGTTTAGTTAATGGTAACAGAAGAATGAAATGGGCTTTGATTTTTCAAATGCCCCCCCTTGTTACGGATATATTAATATTGAATGAAAAGCATTCAGGAAAGCGTTTCAATTTTATTCAAAATCTAAAGGGCAGTAGGTGATAAAATTTTAGTTAATGGATCACTTTAAAGGGACTTAGTAACATTGTCCAAATCCTCAAAATCCAATTGAAATTCTAGCGGTTCCCTCATACCTTGTTGTATTCGTATTAGCAATAAAATAATGGGACAGGTTTCTTTTTTTCAAATTTCCCTTTCGTTAAAAAGATATTTACGATGGAAGTTTTCACATGTTAAAAAATCCAATGGATCGTCAAAACCGTGTACAAACTGAGTGCAATGAGTTAGTGAATATCACTTTGCATTTTTGCTCATTACTCGGCTCACACAACACCTAGTGGACATATCAGATAACAACAATATACATTGTATCAACCACTCATCCCTTTTTGCAGATGTAAACAAAGTTACTAGATCCCTTTAAAGGATACAGCTTGCATTACAAATGGGACACTAACCTGGCCCCATGCTCCATAGCTCCATGATGGGCATGGCTGCAGGTCACATGACTCAGTGTCAGGTGGTCTAGTGTTGGGGTCACATGATGGGGATGAGGTGTGGTCATCGTGGCACTGCACCCACCGCTGCCTGACTCCATTGCCGCAGGTTGTATCGCACTGTGAAAGAGAGTAGGCAGAGATGCATATATTAGATATTCTCCACAAGGGGCCCAGGATGATTTAGACCACAAAATGCCAATGAGAACCCCTTAAATGCCTTCAGAATCATCCCCCAAAATCATAAAAGAATTCCCTGGAATCGTTAACGAGCCTCCGTACAATTTCAAAGATTAATGCCAAACAAACTTCTGAAAGTTATTTTATACACAGGGAAACTTCTAAATTTGCATCCAGATTGTTTAAATTTTCATTAAAAGTTAGATAGAGAACTTGATATTTAAAACTTTTGAAGTTCAGGTATAGTTGCAACCTTGACTGGCACATTACATAATCCAAGGTAGGAAAAAAGAAAGAAAAGACTCACTTGACTCCAGCCGCCCGTCCTCCAGTAGCTAGTACTGACATGGTTGCCTTGGTTGTTGCCTTGGTTGCCATAGTTCCCTTGGTTCCCTTGGTTCCCTTGGTTGCCTTGATTGCCTTGGTTCCCTCGGTTGTCTTGGTTACCGTAATCGTTGTTGCTGGAGCGCCCTCTAGGGGGCTCTTGGGGACAGGCCTGGGAGCTGCATGTGTGCTCGATGGTGGGCTTGGTGCCGATATCACACTCACTGTTGGACGTGATGGTATCGTCGTTGTAAACGCAGGCGACGTAGCGCGTTGTGACCCCTTCTCCGCACGTAACCGGGCACTGGGCACACAAAAAATAAACATGAAACTCTTTTATAAAGTTATTGGTTATGAAAGTGAAATCCTCCCAAGATTTTGCACTTTAGAGTTAGAGGTTTCAACAATATTATCTTAAAATTACTACTAAAGGTATTAAAGGTAAATAAAAGACAAATCTTATTTAAACATAACACTACTATTTCCTTTCCTCACATGGCAAAACTACACTAAAAGTAACTTCACATCTTCACCAGATATTGATAATTGACATGCCCTATTTTAATACAGTCAAACCTGCCCTAGCAATCACCTGTCTATAAAGAGCCCCCTGATTATAAAGACCACTATTCTTGTTTCCCCAGAATAAAGATGACATGTAAATGAACCTGTCTATAATGACTACCTGTTCATTAAGACCACTTTCTGTGTCTCCCTCTGCAAGATTTACCCTCTTTCACATAATTTCTACTCTTTCATTTGTCTATTTTTTTTTCAATTTGCATTTTTTGGAAGTGAATGGAATAAAAAAAAAAGACCTAATGAGATCCAACCATTAGAACCTTTGCATGAAGGTGGGAATAAAAATGAGCTTTCATCATCAAATAATGCCACTTATTGCCTCGTACCTCAGTCCAGTCCCCTGTCCCAGACCTCAATGGAGGGAGGCGAGGTTTTTCTTGTCAAACATTATAAACCATAATGTCTATCCTGCAACTTACCCCTATCCAGTCCCCTGTCCTCCAGTGTGGGCATGACTTCCTCTCGCAGACCTCGGCAGACGGGGGTCGATGGTCAGGGTTACAGTCCGTCTTGTCGATGTTGCCAAAGTCATCCCGGCAGCTCACGTACCGCTCCCTTGTGCCCGGACCACACGTTGTTGAACACTTCATGAAGAAATAAAAGGGAGGGGGAAATGAAGTTAAAGTTAAGATACATATAAACCATGATTCAATATAGAGGGGAAAATGAAGCAAAAGGGAAGATATTATATAAAATGAAATTTGTTTCTCAATTAAGTCATGCCTCATTGAAAACATAAACAGCTTAAGTTATCCTGGCAGCTCACGTACCGCTCCCTGTTGCTTCACTAACTAAAATCAAATCCACGCCCAGAATTAGTTTAGTAACTAGAATCAATTCCATCCTATAATCAATTCCACAATTTGTTTCAAGGAATCAATTTTAAGGCTGTGAACGATTACAAGTGATATTTGCTGAAAATTGATATTATTGATTTCAGTGATAATCGATTGTTCCTCCGAATACTTATTTTGAGCCAAATGATTTCAGCATTAATATTAGTGTTAAGTGTTAACATAGGCTAAGAATTAACCATCCTTACTGTTGTCCATGCCCCCGTCCTCCAGTGGCTCCCAAACTTCCTGGTGTTGGCTGCAGACACAATGATATCCCTCGACTCGTCGGCCCACGGAATCACCTCCTCCTCCTCTACCACACTGATAGGGGGAGTAGGAGGTGGCTGCGTCGTGGGCAGAGGGGTAGTGGTGGGGGCTTCGGTGGTGGTGGTCGTGGGGATTGGGCAGGCCTCCTGATGGCACTCCTGGATCTCGATGGGCTTTGAACCGGCGCTGCAATCGGTCTCGTCCAGCGCCTGCCCGTCAAACTGTCGGCACTGCACTGCCCGCCGCTGGTAGCCGGAGTCACAGGTGACTGAACACTGTAATGACACAAGATTGAAATGATTCTAATATAACCGTTCAAAGACAATTTGATTGACACATGATTTTAATGGAACAACTTCAATGAGACAAGATCTAATTCATTTGATTGGAGACAATTGTTTTTGGAATGCACATATTTTTCAAGTACAACCAATTTAAAGTTCTTTAAAAGAAGAGGCAGTCTTGCACAAGATTAGGCTGCGTGTATGCCATTTTTTGTTTCTAGTTGTAATATTTTTCTAAAATTAATCAAATAATTCACATTTTTAAGACAAATGTGTGTGACCTATAACAATTACAAGAGTAGCTGAATGTAATGTCTACTTACCAGCGTCCATGACCCTGTTGCCCAGTAGGGGCAGTTCGAGAGCTCGCAGTGGCGGGTCGTATCCGGTTTAGAGAGACCGTCGCACTGCCTGCCGTCAACCATTCGTCCCTCCTGGTAGCAAGACACGATGCGGTGCTCCTCCCCGGCACCACAAGTTACAGAGCACTAGAATAGTATTAAGTAATCAATACAAAAACTTAGTCTAATGAATATTAGATTCACTATTTGAGGGCTCGCAATTTTTAAGTTGTGTCTACTTTAGAGAGACAGTCACACTGCCAGCTATCAGCTATTTGTCCCGCCTGGTCGCCAGACACAATGCGATGCTCCTCCCAAGCACAACATGTGACAGAGCACTAGAGTAGAAAGAAATGTATTATTGCAGTAGAGAGGATGCATGATGGCACAACAAACCCCAAATATTCAAGATGATTTGGTTTCCTTCAACATTTATTCAAAACTGAGCATCAACTATGGTGTATGTAATCAAATCTATGACATCTTATGATCTAGAATTACAATATCCAAAATGTAACCCATTCAGAACTAGTCCTTGCAAAAGTCTCATATATAATGTCATTGGAGGATGACCATACCCATAAATCACAATCAATTAATTCAAGTATACCACAAGTTACAAGTAAAATACTTTTCATTCAGCCAATGCAAATAATTTCATGACTAGTTCTAAGTGTAATTTGGTAAAATGAAGAGTGACTTACGGAGCTCCAGTTAGAGGTGGTCCACTCTGGACAGGCCTGGTGGTTACAGGGCTCTTCCGTGTTGAGGACCGAGAGGTCGCAGTAACGTTCATCCATGATGTAGCCTCGCCCGTCCCGGCACGATGCCCCACGAGCCCGTGTCCCTCCATTACAAGAACTGGAACACTGGAGACCAAATACACCAATTATAGTGTTAATATCCATTCATACTAGACTTCAAGACAGGTCCAATTACCAAACCAATAAGAGGTTACAACTGTAATATTTTTCAAAGTCTGAAGTCAGATCCAAGATACAAAACTAATGTTCTCCATTTAAAAAGCAAGATTGTAGTCTTTCTCTTGAGACCATTTTCTAAAGGTACTTATTTTGTCAGTCATACTATACATTAACCCATTCCCTTCGAGTTTCTGAAATCCCCATAGACTTTGTTCACAACCCACCCGGTTCCCGTAGTCAAGGGGTTAACCAAATAAAAGACAACAAAACATTTACTCACATAGAACACACAAACACAAAAAAGAATTATTTTTTTCAAGATTACAAAATATGTAGTTAATCAACAATAGAAAATTATTAGAAATACCCATCTTCTTTTAATAGGAAAACAAAATATAATAAAAAGCCACTCCCCCCCCCCCCCCCCCCACCCCAACCACAAGAAAAAAAGGCAATTACACAGATAAATTTAGATAATACTGTCCCTCTGGGGTTTTTTTTATACCTGTGACCACCCAGAATACTCCCAGCGGTAATTACTGCATGGACCTTGACAAGCCACAGTCTCCGAGGGGCGCTGTATGGAGTCGCAGTACTGGTCAAGGACATGAATGTACTCCCTCTTCTTCTTGGACATCTTGATACACTGCATAGTCCTGGTCCTGTAGCCAGCCCCGCACTGGGCCGAGCACTCCGACTCACTGGTCTGCCAACTGCAAAAGAGAGGGGATTGATTTTAATAATTTGATCTTATTTGATCCAACCTACATTGTAATATTCATATGATTTGATTAGATCTGTCTAAGCTTAAATTTATTTTATTTTTGAAAGTTATCTGGTCTCTTGGGGGATGGATTAGATATGATATGAGTTGATTTAATTTGATTTAATCTGACTATTTAAAATTAAACTTGATTCGATGCGATTCTGCCTACCTTTCCCATGTAGATTTGATATAATTTTATTTGACTATCAAATTTGATTTGATCTAGTATTAGATTATTTGATTTGATTCAGATGTAAATATGTCTCTCTTTGGATTCAATTCCCGCAAATATTGTAATTCTTATTGAGTCAATACATTCTTGTGCATGAAGTACACCATGAACAGTGAACTATTTTGTCATTAGAATGGCAATTATTATAAATTGTAGAAGTAAAGCCGGATGGATTTGACAGTAGGATAAGGCTGGCTTACCTCACTACACATCTCGTGTTGCACTCCTCCTCGATGGGGGCTGGTTTAATGCCACTGCACATGGCGTCATCCACAGCCCTGTTATCATTGGTGTCCACACAGTGAATGGCTCGGTGCTTCATACCTGTTAGAATATGGAATAAAATACCATTAATCATGATGATTATGATGCAAACAACAGCAATAATAATGAATATTACATTATAATAAATAATATCTTGAGTTTAATATGTTGTCTAGGTTAGGGGAGGCTTAATGCCACTGCACATAGCGTCATCCACAGCCCTGTTATCATTGGTGTCCACACAGTGAATGGCTCGATGCTTCATACCTGGTTGAACATAGTATGATATGAAACTTATCATAATCATAACTACAATAATAATTATGGTTTGATTTCATATCTGTTCTAGATTGGGGAGGCTTGATTCAATGAAGCAAAGTGTCATTTGCAGCCCTATTATCATCTTCTTGGAATATATTTATGATAATGATTATGACAATAACAATAACAATAACATTTCAATTATGATTTCTAGTTTAGGGGAGGCTAAATTCCACTGCACATAGTCTTCCACAGACGCGTTATTAGTAAAGTTATCCAAATACTTCTGGAAAGGACCTTGAGGCTAAATGGTTATAGAGCATCGGTTTAGCAATCCGAGTTCTTGGGTTTGATTCCAGGCCCAATTTGCTCATTTTGTATTCATTTCATACATTTCTTGTCAGTTTCCTCTATCTTTGAATTCATTTTCAAAATACTTACCATCGCAATCACTATCACATTCACTCCATGGCCCAGCCCTGTTCCAGACATAGACTGGGTAGTTTTCCGTTGGTACATTGTAGGAATATGTCACGTTTGGAGGATATAGCCTTCCAACCGATAGAATCTATCAAATAAAGAGAGTAGGAGAGAATTTAAAAACAAAAATGAAACGTCCATAAAGTGAAATCAATATCTTATTATGATGTGAACATGTAGAGTTTATGCCACATTATGAAAAAAAAAAAAATTTTAAATATATATGTGACCAGCTATAGAAAAACCCGGCACTTGTCGGTAATTCATGTTTTGAAGAAATGGGCATTTTAAGTTCACACAATGTGTTTAAAAGACCTATGATTGTAAGATTGAAACAATCATATCTGATTGAAACAATCATATCTTCGCCAATTATTGACCAATTAGTTAGAAAAAGGTTCAAATGAAAGCTTGTGATGAGGCCTTTGTAATGGTATGAAAATCTACATTTTGTTTTTTACCGACAAGTGCCGGGTTTTCCTATAGCCGGTCACATATATAAAAAACAATAAAGAGCAAATTTGTATCGTCTATGAAGCTTATAGATTGATTCAGAACCACTGAATATTTAATTGACCATTTTAAGCTGAATACAAATGTCTAAAGATGTTATCGCCAAGGCTCGACACTCGCACTGGCCCGCTTGCCCGGGGCCAGTGAAATTGCACTTGGGGCCAGCAAAATGTATAAAAGTCATATTTTGGTGGCCCGATCGGGCAAGCAGATTTTTAACCTGACATTGACAAAATAAAAAAAATCTTGTTCTCTTTTATGTCATGCTTCATATGTAATCACAGGTTTGATAAGGAAAGAGTGATATTTTGAATAGTAAAAAAGCTCATGAAAATACAATTTGGGGCCAGTAAATTTTCTTTAGGGCCACCAGAATAGGGGAAAAAAATATTTCACTGGCCCGACCGGGCCACTGACTGAAAAGGTGAGTGTGGATCGAGCCCCGTTATCGCTATCAAATAGTTTACATTTTTGAGTCTTGCTAGTGGACAAATTTTTATCAGGAATTGAAACAACATATCAGCTTCATTAATTCTTGATGAAAATTCATTGAATATTAGGAAAACAACCATTAATGAATCAAGTATTTTATTCTGAAAACGTAAGGAAATGTCACTGAATCTGATATGCAAAATTTTACTCAAACTTGTTGACATAAGAATACATAATTATACTTACATATAAATTTACTGCCCTCTGCAATTTGTCTTCAGCAATGATGCTTTCTACGATGCTGTTTGATCCGGTATACTCAAGTATCGTCTTATTAATGTGGATTTTTATTGAATACATGCTGACTACAAAGTTCCCATTTAGGATGAACCTATCCTCATCATTTGATAAAGCTAGAACAGAAAACAATATGCAGAAGAAGGAAACAAAAAGTGAACAAATGAACTAATTTTGATGGACATCACTGTAAAAGCATATAATAATATAGTTGACTAAAATAATTGTGCGGTACCAAACATTTTATCGATGAGAGCTTTACTTATATATTTCAAAGAGTATTTCTAATGTGCAATTGAATGGCAAGTGTTAGATTGAGAGGTAAGAAAGATGATGAGATGAAAAATATAGTCTTAACTGTCTAAAACTGTATAATACCATATTAAAAAATAGCTGGATCTTCGACTGCGTGCAGTCGAAATGATGCCTCCGCTATTACGCGATTTTTACATAAAGCCCAAATTAACATGCACAGAATTATAATTTTGTAAACTCTATTTTGATGGTTAATCATCATCCAGATCTTGAGATATCACAATTACGAGCTATTTTTGCATATATAATGAGTCATGTGACCATGACCTTATGAACCCAAAATTGTGTTGCTACATCGGCTCCCTAAGATACATTCAGGTACCAAGTATGATTGAAATCTGACATTCATTTCTTGAGTTTTTACAATCACAAGCTATTTCGCATATGAATTATGTGACCTTGAACTTTGACCTCATGACCCCCAAATTATATGGCTACATGGGCTCCGTAAGATACATTCAGGTACCAAGTTTGATTGAAATCTGACATTCAGTTCTTGAGATTTTGCTAAATTTTACAAACTATTTTAGCATATCTACATTGAGTCCTGTGACCTTGACCTTTGACCGCATGACCCCCAAATTATAAGGCTTCATAGGCTCCCTAAGATACATTCACATACCAATTTTGATTGAGGTCTGAGGTTCAGTTATTGAGATTTTGCCATTACAAGCTATTTTTGCACATATATTGTGCTCTGTAACCTTGACCTTTGACCTAATGACCCCCCAAATCTAATCAGATCATTGTCACCCCAATATGTACACTCATACCAAGTTTGAAGTTGATCCGTCAACCGGTTCTTGAGATATCGCGAGAACGAAAACGGGACATACGGACGGACGGACGGAGGGACAACCCGAAAACATAATGCCTCCGGCCACTTCATTGGCAGAGGCATAAAAAACAACAACACTAGTTTACACTCAGTTTGCACTGCACCTCTACAACCTGGCATTTCTTGGCTATGAAAGTGATTTCAAAACGCATTAATGTCTAACATTCATAATACTTGTTGGAGAGGAAATACTTATTTAAATATGAATTAAAGAGAATACATGTACTAGATTTTGTTTACTTACCAAGGTAATTATCATCCTCTGGTCTGTCAGTATATGAGAACTGTTGTATATTTATTTGAGTAGCACCAGCTGGTATTGTTACAATTTTAGTATAGCCTGGATGGGACAATGAAGAGATAAAGATAAAGTGACTTGTTACTTGCAAAGAAATCATTATTTAACTGATGAAGAGTGAACTATAATACTAACTAAAAATGAACATTCTAAACAAAACAATTGTATTTTAACAATGATTTATTAAAAGCATGTAATTTGGATAAAAATCAAAACAATAACAGAATAGTCAAATATCCATGTTGATTCTCACATTGCCATTTTTTGTATGTATATTTAATCACATTTCCCACAATATTAGAATTTATCATTTGAAGCAAAATAACCAAACAGTTATGATTACATTGGAAGGCAATACAGTACCGAAGTAGCAATGTCATATTCTTGTGTTATAACATAGCTACATGGTTCTATACGACTTGCCCTCTTTTGGGGGCTTTTGGGAGTGGGTTGAAGCTGGAAGAATGACTTCTTAGCAAATGCTAGGTCAGACATTCCTGGCTTGCCTGCCATTGTTTGAAACTATTATCCATGGCAATGAATGGCTGTGACGTGACACTTGGGTAATCTATACCTGGCTCCTGATCCTACGACACATTGAGTCTCTCTCCCCTGCACACCCCACACTCACCTCTCGTTGTGTTAGAGCTAAGAATGTGGTCATCTCACCCAGCCCAAGTTGATTGTGAATGATTTAAAGGTAGTTTGGATTCGTGAATCATTACGCGCGGTGCCATTTTGCGAACACCCTGCGCACGGTGCATAATGCACGCTGACTCAGTGTTGTACAGTGCGCGCAAACTAGCCTAGTTCAAAATGGCGACCCGCGGTGTAGCATCCCCGCGCTTGAAAATCTTTAAGATATATTGGACAGCAATACTCACCATGTCTGACGTGGTTGTATGTGCTCCTGATCCTACGACATGATGAGGCGTCTCCCCCGCAAATCCCACACTCGTCTCTTCTTGTGTTTGAGCTCAGAATGTGGTCACACCCCGCTTTCTGCGATTACAGATTTTAGAAATGTTAAATTTTAAAAATGAAACAATGATTCAATCAATATAAAAGTTAGCAGTGGGACTTACTACAATCCCAGATTTTAGAAATTGTAAAAAGAGAGAGATGAAATAATGTTAAATCAATATCAATGTAAGTAGTGGTTTTAAAAAAATGTTAATGAACCTTTGAATCTGAATAAATTATATTCATTACCTGGAAACAAAAATTATAAAGCGGCAGTCTTTTTTATGTGATCAAGGAATAAAACAAAAACAGCGAAAGCTGAAGAATAATCACGTTTTGGTTGACGTTTTGATTAAAAAGTCACCTGTGGACCAGCAGCAAGGAATTTGAATGACAACCAATGGCAGAATATCCTTGATGCAATACATGGGGAGACAGATGACAGTTTGCAAAGGTATCTGTTGCCAAACTGCGCAACCACATATTAAAGAACTTGTTATAAAAAGAATTTGTTATACATGTACAGTCAGCATGTGGCTGAACCATGTAAGAAGGGAGGGATTTGAGAGTCCTGAGAAGGACTGTTGGTATTCTTTATTGGGTAGTCCTAAAAAGGACTGTGGTAGTCTTGGAAAGGACTGTTGCTGTTCTTGCTTGAGCTTGTAGTTCTTAGAACTACAGCGCAGGTACTAGTTAAAGTAAGGAGGGGGAGGGTGGTAGGAGGTAAAGGTTTTTCTTTGTTTGGGGATGCCTGCATGAGTATTGTTTAGGTTGCTTAATATGGTATCCCACGAGTGTTGTGTAGCTTTAATTATTGTTGTACTTACCCTGCACTGTCCCCGAACGCATATGTCATCTGTGTCTGGCCCACACTTGGTCCCATCTATAACCTTTCTGCTCAGCTCATAGTATGCGCTAGACTCAGACACCCGGCAGTACAGCTTGCACCTGTCTTGAAGAGCCACTGATGATAAAGGTAAACAAAAAAAAAACATTGGTAAAGAATACCAACTGCTTAGTCAGTTTGGGGCAAATTAAAAAATAAAAGGAACAAACATATTTAATACAGGTCATAGTATGCACTAGACTCAGACAATCTGCAGTACATCTTGCACTGGTGACAAATCAAATGAAGAAAAAAAAAAAGAGAAAAAAACATTGGTAAAGAATACTGGAGTGTGATAGGGTTGTTTATTTTTATATTTCCTTTGGGGCAAAGTAAAAATCAGTAATAAACACAAAATATGTACAGTTCATAGTATGTTAGACTAAAGACACCCTGCAGTACAGTTTGCACCGGTCTTACATAGACACTACCTAACAAAGAAAAAGGGGGAAAAAACATTAGTGAAGAATAATGAAAAGAGACTTGGCCTTAGTTTAATTCATCTGGGATACAATTTGAAAACAAAGTCAAATTCTTATGTATACGAAATACATTAATGGAAATTCCACTGAAATAATCTTTAAAAATATGATATTGTACAAACATGAAATTGTAAAAAAAAAAATCCAAATTTGACAGATGGCTACAACAAATGTTGGAATGAACTGACAAGCCAAAACCTAACTTTGGCACACATCTGACAAAAATGACATGATTTATCTATCCCATTATCACTGCACCAGTAATATATGCAACAGATGGATTCAAGGAATGTTTGGGGTCCATAAATTGCATTTACAACCACAATTTTGTCATGTACACTGTAAGTTACATCTGGGAAGGACAATTAATGACAAAACAAACAAGTGGCCTGCAACCTTTTTCTGGGGTTCAAATAAAACAGGGCTATATTCAATTTCAGGTCAGGAGCTATTGGGAGAAATGAACTGTCAATAGAAGTCATTTTCGCCATGATTTCAGGAAACATTTGCGAGACCGGACCCATTGAAGTTCAATCACGAACCCCTAACATTGAGCCGCCGCAAAATGTGGCAGAGTAATACCCCCTGTCTACTAAAACAAATACTCCTACTACAAAACCTGCTGCGAGATTTAATGTTTGCAAACATGAAGAAAAAAACCAAAACAGGGCTAACAAATTCAGGAAATAAATTGCTTTGACACCTGCTAATACCAATTTACAATCATAACCTTATATTTTTCATTTGATTGATTGGATAATGCAGAGAAACATGTGTTCCCACTGACAAGACAAGGCTGTATTAAAAAATTATACATAAAAATAAGTATTCCTTGGGGGTCTGAGTAATAGTTCTACATGTAGCGTATAGTATACACCTACAGAATTCAGTATCTATTTTGGGGGTACACTCTAAATGTGGGGAAATTTTGTGTGACAAAATGATAAATAAAACTATGGTAAAATTGTGGTGGAAATTGAAATAAACTGTGAACAGTTCTATTTATAATCAGGCATTTAAACAAATATTAAAAACTTCCCTGGTATATAACCTAAAGGAACTTTAATAACCAATCGTCTAAAGGAACATGGTGGGTACTGTATCATCTCTATGAGTTTCACAACAAATCTAGTACTTAGGGTACGGATAAATCAATATAGACATAGGCCTATACAAGGTGTGAAAACAAAACAAGCATCTTGTTGTTTGGAAAACAAAGATAACCTCAAGGTTACTAAAATAAATTATATGAGGCTAACATTGCCTCCTTCCACTCTGATAGTCAACTATGGAGTTCAATGCTAGGGCAAGGTAGGGTAGTAATTGACACCCCATCTATGTCAAGCGTATTTGAATTAGCACCCACTTGAACTTTGTTCGTCACAAGTGTATGAAAACAAGTTACATTTGGTGGACGTATTGGGATCTTGTCGGACCAATTAACCAGACTTTTTTTATCCATTCAACGCCATTTTTCTTCTTCTTTCAATCAAATTAAATTAAACCTCCTTGATTCTACACATTGCATTGTTTTCCTCCATGGTCTTAAAAAAAAAAGGATAACAATTGTTGCCTCAAAGACAATGCAAAGCTAACATACACCATGGTTGTTTCTAATTTGCCTATTTATAGATTTATATTTCTTATCTTTGAGTATCAATATTGTCCTACTAATTCACCAAAAGGGCATTGAATGTAGTTGACAGTGATTTATTTCATTTATACTTATAACCTAGTCAAGACCTGGTACTGCAAAGAGTTGGACTGGGGTCTATAGAAAATTAGGCATGCTAAGTCATAATTTTTTTTTTTTTTAAGCTGTGGAACTCTTTAAAATGTTGTCAGTGTTTTAACAAGTAAAAACAGGAACACATTTAAACTTTATAAATCCTTTTTGATACAGGTCAAATATTTTGTTTTTTAAAGTGCAAGACTATTTGTTGCTTGACCCATTCACAATGGATAGCTGGTGTACCATGTACATGTATGTATTAACTCCATGGAAAATGACAAATCTTGTAGGCAAGTGGTTAAATCTGATTTCCCCCTTTCCCTCGAACAAAATCATTTCATTTTGGGATTACAAACAATTTCTGAAGACACCAGCCCCAGATATTCTGGGCTCAAATTTGATGTTAAAGTTGGCTAAAAAGCACACAAAGTGTCTGCGTATGAGTCAGTAAGATCTATTGTTTTGATTGTACTGATTTGATGTTCCCTACCCATAAGCCCTAACTTGTGACAGCTCGCATTTTGGGCACGACGACTTGACGAGGTCAAATATTGCTGCGTTATTTCTGATTGTGATGAACATTTATTTATTAAGGAATTATGTATCACTTACTAAAACATATTCTTCTTAGTACTGGCTTTAACAAAACGGGTCTAATGAAAATAAGGGGAAACGCTTCTAAGAAATGCATTATCTGAAATATGAAACTAATTTACTGTCAATCTTAGCAAGCTCCATTCGTGAAAGTTTGACTCTAGACTGCCTAATTTTTTTAAACTTGTTGTATGCAATTTGATTTTGGTCATGACACACATGATTTAATTAGACCACAACATGATTTATTTGAAACTAGGGTTTAACTCTTTCTGCACTCATGGTGCCGACTGCCATGTATGCTGGTGGGCTTTACGTGCCAAACAGCACAAATGTTGCATCATAAAGTACCAATAAAATTGTCCTCATGTCAGGTAATGCTCCGAGCGCTTTGAGACTTCACCGTAATAAAGCGCTATATAAAAATGGACAATTATTATTATTATTATTATCTGCCCTTCAAGCAATTAGTCTTATAAACATTATTCTTGATATACATCACAAATAATTATTAATATAGATAAATATAATACAGCATTGTTTTCATTTTTGCATAGCAGCAGCATAAAACTTCTAGGCACACAGGCTTCATTAACCCATTGCCTACGGGAAGCTGGTGGGCCATGTATAAACTCAATGATAATTACAAACTAAGTTGGGAACAGGTAATTTAAATTGATTTGCCAGCAAGGAAAGAGTTAAGTGATTTGGCACCACTGGACAAAGCAAAGACCATGTCAGTTACGATGACCTCCGCGCGAGAAGACACAATATGCCAGCTTAATAGAGGAAATGATTTCACCAAGTTTAGCTTTAATACTGGGGACAGAAGGAGAGATTATAAAGAAGTCTGTTCAGCCCGCTCACAGCTAAAAGAGGAAAACTACCGTGAAAATTTTTTTCGCTTGTCATATTCACTTAAATAGCACTGAGTACCAGCAGTGAATTGGCAAGTGGTTTTAAAGGTAATCTTAGGAATAATGGCTTTTCTCAAATTTCCTAAAAATGTTTGCCTCTCTGCTGTGTTCCTTAATACTCGAGACATGAATTTATACCGCATACCAGGTTTTGGGAAAAAATATTTCCATCAGGTAATTCAAAATATTTTTATAACATCATTCCATTTTATTTATGTAATCACCTGTCTGCATGTTTAATTTGGTTTATAACAAGATTTGATAGTTAAAGTAAAAAATATTCTGCTGTTTAGTAAAAAAAACTGCCGGTGGTGAAGAGTGGTCGGACTGATTGGGGGAGCACACAAATTATTGAGGGGGCACAGTATTTCTTTTCTTATTTTCTGATTTGTTCAAAAATGTTCCCCGTATATTTTCTACTGTTTTTTCCAAAATTATTTGGGGGGCACAGCCTCCCCCCCCCCCCCTTCCATGTGGCTATGCCACTAAACACTGCTATACAATAATATTGGTTATGATACAATTTATGTGTACATGTAAATGCAATTCTTCTGCAAATAAACTACATTAGCTTTAACTCGTTCCCATCAAATCCCCCTCCCCCTGTTTTGTGTTTCTCTACAAACAAACAGCCTCTCTTGCCACAGGTTAACACAATTTGATGTACCCCCTTTTTTGTATGTGGGGGGGGGGGGGGGGGGGGAGGGGTCCGGGAAAGAACATCAGACATTAGTTTTCTCGGAAAACAGCGGGTGCTTGAACATGATGTACTACGATATTTATAAATTGGAACTGGATGATAAACGGAAAATAACATTAAAAGGGGAAGATGGCAATGTATCATCCTACTTCCCTACAATGAATAATTCATTATACGGGGATGCGCTGTCAACTTGATTTTCTGTTCTAATTAAGAAGTCCCGTCCCTTTTACTTCTGGAATATTTTGTAAGATGGATAACACAGAGCGCCAGACTTATGTGCAATAAGGTTGATTAATGGTGAAAAATATCATTAGGGTAGAAAAGAATAGACACGTTTAACCCATTCTAAGTGGATATCGCTAATACATGTAAACCCCAAACTTCCATCCAGCGTTTATTGGAGACTAATATCAAATGCCGTGCCACTGACAGAAAGAGATCGTAGATATTTAGAAGATGATAGTTTACCCACGTCCTGCATATTTAGGCACCAATCTGGTGCCAGCAGGGACCCCCTTTCAGGTACTGTCTGTCATTGAACTCAGAGCACTGCTTCTCACAGAAATCAAGGCCACCGTCAGCCCACCTGTATACAATGGCCACTTTTCTTGTTTCCCTTTACTAGTTGGTTTCTATACACAGGTTTGACTGTATAACACATGTGTGGCATTTAATAATGCTTATGTTAATTGCCAGTGATTATATTGTGCAATTGTTACAGAGGAACCCATCAACGAGATGTGAATATACAGTAAAACCGGTGTATAGCAACCACCTAAGGGTAGCAAGAATCGTGGCCACTGTATACGGGTGACCTCAACAGCCAGGTTCTATAGCACTATTTCTCTGCAAGGGATTACTTTTGGTGGCCACTATAGACAGGTTGACTGCTATAGACATGTAGCCAGTAAGATGGGTTTGACTGTTTGATGATAGTTTGACTTACCTCCTGCATATTTTGGCACCCATCTGGTGCCGGCAGGGACCCCCTTCAGGTACTGTCTGTCGTTGAACTCAGAGCACTGCTTCTCACGGAAATCAATGGACTTTTCAGGACATGGCTACAAATAATAAAAGAAAACATAATAAATCATTATAAGTAAAATGACAATAACAAAAGAAAACACATATGAGGCCATGAAACAAATTATAACATTGAACATATATAAATATATTTATAATTTTGGGTACCGTAAATCTCCGTGTATAAGACGCACTTTTTTTCCGTCGGAAAAATTTCGAAGTGGGGGGTGCGTCTTATACACAGGTACAGCAAAAAAAACAAAAACAAAAAAAGTTTTTGGAATTTAATTTTTGTTTTTAATACACCCTGTAGTGCTGTTGAATGCGTATAAAACTGGTCTAGGGCATGACAAGAGCTTGCCGTCATAAGTAGCATTCATCAAGATATACCCTTTTCTCACATAAAAATAGTGGTTAGTAAAAAAATTGCACATTTATTGAGCAATAACACTGCTGCTAATGAACATTCATATATTCGTGAGCAGCAGTACTCATTAAATATGCAATTTACTAACCAGTGGTTATAAATTTTTCTCATATTAAAAATAGTTGTTAGTAAATTTAGTAAATTGCATATTTAATAAGCATTGCTGCTCATGAATATACGAATATTCATGAGCAGCAGTGTTACTGCTCAATAAATGTGCAATTTTTTTATTAACCACTATTTTTTATGTGAGAAAATGTATATGTTGATGAATGCTACATATGACATTAAGCCCTTGTCATACCCTTGCCCAGTGTTATACGCATTCCAATAGCACTACAGGGTGTCTAAAAAGTTGGGGGTGCGTTTTATACACGAGTGCGTCTTATACACGGAGATAACAGAATTTGGTACCCCCAAAATGGCAGTGGTCATTCATACATCAAACCTTCCTTTCCACCGACACATATAGTATGTATATCCATTATGCTACTGCTTTTTAGCTTTCTAAATTTATTTTTCAATCTAATTTCATATCTATATTTGTATTGTGATATCTTTTTTCATGTTTCTATGTATACATTGTACTCCTGTTATTGTTTAATTACTCTGTGTATTTACAGTTTGTGTTTTTAAAAACATTAGGGTTAGGAGGGGCGAAAGTCATAGGGTTAGGGTTAAGAGGGGCGAAAGTCGAGGGGAGAATGAATCTGAATCTGAATCAAAATGTACTTTTTTTTAACTGATGGAATGAGCTGTAAATTAAAGTGATCCAAGTAAAGTGTCTAACTCCACGAAAATTACTTGAAGCTTCCTCATTTCTCTTCTGCCATGTTGTTTAGCTTATGGTAAGAGAAGAATAAAATAGGGTTAGATTTTTTCAAATGTCCCTTTAGTATGAAGATACTTATCATTGAAAACCATCATCTCAAAACAGTTGCCCAACGGTTTTGGTAAAAAGTACAATTGCCGTAGCTGAACACGCCCGGCCGGCGCGCCACGCGATCACGGACCCGGGCCGGCGGAGTGGCCGAAACCTTCCCGATAGACAGGGCAGCGCAATGAGTCGATGTACCCGACTGTTGAGCCGAGCGCGCGCAAATTCTGTACCGTCTGTATACACGGGTGCGGATATCGTCAAACGGACGATTATGACTGCGACAAATCTACGGCAGGCCATCAGTATTCGGTGATAAAATACAATGTATGAACTCAATATTCGTTTTTTTCACTAGGTAAACAGTGGTCGTTTTCTTTCAAACTTTCACAAATCTTTCAATTGTATTTTACAATGATATTGATATAGGATTGAAGTCTCAAATGTCATTTTGTGCATTATCTGACACTTTACAGGGATCACTTTAAGCTATAATTTCCACTACACCCTGAGGTTAATGAATGTATGCAAAGTCACAATATACTGTTTGGTTCTGAAATACACAGCTTGTATTGTTGTTGTTAATTTCACAAAAATACTTCTTTGTTAATTTCAAAGGTCATTCAACTGTATTTCTTCTACATCATTATGTACTTTTCTTGGGTCAAGCTTTAACATAATAGCTTTAAGCTTTAACACATTTGAATGTTTTTCTATTTTAAGCCCCTCAATCAAACTGACACAGAGGCATACAAGTACTCAATGGGTCATGTAATACTTTTGTACTATTAGGGGGTTAAATACAAATCATGTTGTTATCGTCGTTATCGTTGTAAAATAGCCGTTTCAAAAAATTGAGAAAACCCTTCTTCCAGTACAGGCGGCGCATTTTATGGCAATAATTCTGTTATTTTATCACTTACTATTTAGGTGAAAGGTCACACTTGAAGAGAATTAAATATCTATTTTTAAAATATTCAACTTTTGGAATGAACTTGATAGCATAGGTATATATGTAATTTCTTAATTTGTGTTATATTTTTATTGATATAGTGCTGAGGGGCCAAATACAACTCTGCAATATGATGAACCTTTAGATTCTTCTATATTATAAGACATTTGTTTATATATTTCAGTATACCAAATGTTGGCCAAATTTACATGCTGCAATATTAACCCTACGGTAACCTTGTGTGTCCTGTATTAAAGGGATCTAGTAACTTTGTTGACATGTGCAAAAAGTGATGAATGGTTGATGCAATGTATATTGTTGTTATCTCATATGTCCACAGGGTATTGTGTGAAAATTTCAAGTCAAATGGACATTGTATGGCCAAGTAATGAGCGAAAATGAAATGTGATATTCAGTAACTCACTGCACTCACTTTGTACACGGAAGAAAAACTCGCCCGGAGTTTTTCTTATCTGAATACTTCAATCATACAAATCTTTGTAACGAAAGGGAAATTTAAAAAACTGAAACCTGTCCCGTGATTTTATTGTTAATACAAATACAACAAGGTATAAGGGAACCGCTAGAATTAAAATTTTATTTTGAAGATTTGGACAATGTTACTTTAACTCTTTAACTTTAACTCTATGTGGATTGCAAAATGTAGTAGAGAATAGGCCAACACCTGATTTATAATTTAGTGTTCATATGTAAACTAACCATCAAGACATAAAGTTACTTTTTTTTTTTTAAATCAAAATTAAATCGCATTCCAACCTGTGTGTTGCACGACTTGAAGCGGAGCCTCCTCCCGATGCAGTATTTGCCCCCGTTCTCTGGGGCGGGGTTGTCGCAGTTCCTGCTGGCCTCCTTCACCCCGCCCCCGCAGGACCGCGAACACTCGCTGTACTCGCCCCACTTCCCCCATTGCCCGTCGACCACGTTGACGTGGTAGTCGCGGACACGGCACTCGCCCATGAAGCACCACTGCCATGAGAAAAACAAAACAATATTAATGACAATTAATTATATATAATCATAACTACAATCATCATGCTGCTAGATTTCATAGTAAATGTAGCTAATGAACAATTACTACAACACTTGCTGTGTTCCCCCATCTCCCCAATCCACTGTGAAATCACCACTCGCCAAAGACGCACCGCTGTTAACAAATATAGAATCATGAATATAATGTACATGTACGTTATATAAGGAATAATTAACTCAATTAGTACTTTTAAACACTAGCTCTGCTTCATATTACATTGTTGCTAATGTGTTTTGAGTTTAAACCATGTGCATGATTGCAGAAATGTATAAAAACAGAAAAGAACTTTAGAATTACATACAAAGATGTACCAACAACATTACAAATAATTGGTTAAAGCCTTCCACTTATCCCTTTTCTCACATCTCTGAAAACATCTGCTATCACTGGAAAATTATATCCAATTCCTAAGTGAATATAATATAAATAAAAGAAACAAGTACAGTAGAATCATTGAAAGGTCCCTCTATTTATACTGAAATCATACTTTTGGAAAAATATATATATATAAAACAAAAACATTTTTTCAGAAATTGGAGAAACAAATGTGTACTTTGTCACTCTCTCCTTCCTCCCAGTGGGAGCCAATCAAACACATGTTCATCACAGCTATTTACACAAAACACCAACTAGGAGAGTCAAAAGGTGAAATACTTCACTCAAATTTCCCATGAGCCTTTGCTAGTCACGGTCGATGTAACTCAGACAATCCAGACTCTATTTTAGTTAGTATTATTATTATAGTAGGTCTGGAGTATGTATGTAAAAACATCCCATTCCTTTGCACTCCTCATTAACCCGGCCCGTTATAGACGATTTGATGTCGTAAAAAAGAAGGCATCCTCCGTAGACAGACCCCACCCCGAGATACTGCATCATGGGTACCATCTCCAACGGGTTAACCCGTTCAGGACTGGTCCCGAAGATACTCAGGCTCAGGTCTATGGAGAATGCATGTTAAAGCAAAATCAAATTGTCTTGAATGGGTTTATCTATTCAAGAGTCTTTGAATATGGGTTGGCCTATATAAAATTCCCTGCCGAAAATGCGGTCCCATGAATGAGTGCGTTTACACTGAAGATCTTTTGGAAGGTATGTTGGAGGCTGGCTTTCAATAGTTGGCAGCCGTGACAAAGTCTTCATATAAACAGAGCTTGTAATAATAGATTGCACTTTGTACATCCGCATAGACCAAAGACGCTTAATTTGATTGTCTTTGGTGCTTTTTGTGCACTAATCTTTGTCAATTTGGCTCACAATCTGGTGTCATCAGCAATAGGGCCATTCTTTTTATTAACACTTAACAGGACCATCACGAAACCACCTGCAGAGTAGGACCTAGCCTAAGTTCCACTTTAATAGTACTAAAAGTTTTGTCCCCACCTTATTGTGTATTATCAATTTGGGCTTACAACATTTAGATTTAGACCCCACCTTCCCCACCTTCTATTTACTTTTGATTATGTTCTCTACATAATTTCATGCAACTATTTCAAATATTGGTCCTGTGAGGAAGGGAGAAGCATCGTTCAAAGTCACTCGCAGTACATGTCTATCCCATTTATCACGTACAGCATGGAGGCTGCCATTATTTTATCTGAAATCATGATTTTGAGTTGTTTGAGCTAGAATGTGACGTCAAACCCGAACAAGTAAGCTCCACCCCATTTTGTTGGCTCACGTTTCACTTTTTGTTTGAGCACTAACCCTGTGAGGTGCAAGAGCAAACAAAAAGAGGCGGAGCTTATTTGTTCGTGATTGACGTCACATTCTAGCGCGTACAATCCAAAATCTTGGTTTCAACAAATATAATGGCAGCCTCCATGCTGTACCGATGATTGGGATTAGCCAGTATTGCGAGTGACTTTGAATAAATGCTCCTCCCTTGCTCAGAGGGCAAATGTTGGAAGTATTTTTATGAAATTCTGTTTTAATGTGTTGAGAACATATTAAAATCAAAAGTAAATTGTTGGTGGGGAAACTGTTCCTTTTAGGCTATATACCTGTGAAATAAAGAGGTTTTACAAGATATTTCTGATATACTTACATGTTGACTGCCAAGGTGACTACCACAGGGTGTCCCATCGGCCCATGGCATATGTTGTGTCCTACACCCCGTCTGCATACCCTTAGATGATCCTGTGCACCACAGTCTCTTGCAAGTTCTCTGAAATACATTACAAAATTTAACCGATGAGACGATTGTCATGATTATTTGATGCATTTTCACCTTCAATATAATAACAAAATCCTTAGAAACGGTCAATACTCCTATTAGAACTATTATGTGATAACAAGCTTGCTAAACTCCATAACAGGATTACAGTCCAATAACTGCATAGTCAATAGGTTAAAATACTATATGACTTTTTTCTGACAAGAAAAACAAATCACAGCTTTGGGCAAATATAAACCATGCTAAAGTTCAAACCACAAAGGATAAATTAAAACAGCCTCTTAAAGGTAAAGGTGAGTTTTGGTAATTTCCAAAGTGCCCCCCCAACATAAATTGTAACGGATTTGGCTGATTTCAATTCCATATGAAAGATCATCGAAAAAAACATGGGAAATAATAATAATTCCCATTCAAATGCTCTAATTGTTGTGAAATTTACTTTCAAAATATCATATAAAAGTGGTTGACGCCCGGGTATCACTTTTTAGAGAACGCTAGTGCGAGGCACTAGCGTTCTATGTCCTCCTAATAAAGGACTGAAACCAAATATTTGTGTGCACGCTAATTGTGCTTAAAACTATACATATTATACGGTACTTACCAGCAATTTACTTTCCAATATGTGATCCAACTACCGGGTGGATTAAGATTATGATTTGTCCTTCTATTTCGCAAAAAATTAGTGATATATTGCGCCTCATGGACCAGTCGCTCCGTGTGTTAGCGCGACTGTGAACGAAAGGCGTACGAATTCGAATGGAGCTTGCGTCAACGGCAGTGCTAGTGTTGGAGTCATACTTCTATGGTTGCGATACATACTATACACGTACTACTGTATAGTATTACCGCACACTGCACTACAGTCCCATATTACCGCACACTGCATTATACAGTCCCGTATTAGGACCTACAACGCTAGTGCTTCGCGCTGAGTTAATTTGACACTTCGAGTTGTAACGGCTCTTTTTGAATGATAACAGGGGTTTTACTTTGTCGTTTGTAATTGTGTATACTTTTCGAGCATGGTGAAGTTATAACTATTAGTTTGTACCGTAATGGTGAAGGTTTTGGTTACTAATGTTAAGTTTGACCAATACTCAACTATCCCTTTAAGGTAGACAATACAGAAAATTAATTTCCCATGCTTTGCACTCTTGATTTCCTACCTAGCAAACAAAATCAGACTAATAAAAAGTTTCCTACTTGACAAACTAGAGGTCTCTTTAGGTTTAAAGGGGTAGTTTAGTTTTGGTAGAGAGGGCGCTGCACATCGCAATTTTTTTGTGAGGTAATGAAAAACTGAGTGTCGAATTTGAGAGAACATGCAATTTTAATGGCAGAATAAACTTTATTTGGTCAAAATCGACCCAGAAACGGCTGAAATATCAATAAATATATCTGATCTTATAATTATTTGGGGCCCAAATAATTAGATGATTTTTTGAAAATTTTTTTAAAATGCTTGCACTTTTCAAAAAAATTTAAAAGCGTTTTTTAAATGGTTGTTGATGATCTCGCTATTTAATCATTATATCAACAAAACATCACATGCATAATTTTGGTTGAAAATGGTTGAAACCAATGCCTTTTAAAAAAGCGCCCTCTTGTGTTTTAATGGCTCTTTTTGAATGATAACAGGCGTTTTTACTTGGTCGTTTGTAATTTTGTATACCTTTCGAGCATGGTGGAGTTATAACTATTAGTTTAAAATGTTACTGTGCAGGTTTTGGCTACTAAAGTTCAGCCTTACCAAAACTAAACTACCCCTTTAAAATGAAAGACATACTAAAAGTCTGTAGACAAAATAACTTAATAATGATGGAAACAAGTGACAAACAGTGACAAAACAAATTCATCCCGAAACGTCGTATAAAGAATCATGATTAACGAAACGTCGTATAAAGAATCATGATTAACGAAACTAACGAGCGTTCACACACACAAAAACAAGATCCCAAAACAGCTGCAACGAAACATCGTATAGGTGCGCAGTTTGCTACTGCGCAGTGTGCTGTCTTTTTTCTGTCTGTTGTCAATCTGTGAGCGAGCGCAAATCTGAGTGAAGTAACACGCGGTCATGCTAAGCCACGGCCAGTTATACGGTTGTCGTATAAAGAATCATGATTAGCGAATCGCCCAGCGTTCACACACAAAACGAGAGTGATTCTTTAGTCAGCTCTCGTTCGAAACGATGCTCAAACCCCCGTTTCGCTAATCATGATTCTTTATATGACGTATCGTTAGTGAGCGTTCAGACACACAATTTCCGTCATATAGCTAGTCGAGAGCTGACTAGCTAGTCAGCTCTCAACTAGCTATACGATGACATTTTTGTGTGTAAAATTTGTGGGCAAAATTTTAAAAGAAATATAGATGTATAATTATGAAAGAGAGAAAGAAAAATATAGACAAATGAGGAATGACAGAACACAGAAAGATAGATTGAGAGAATGAAAAACTGTCAGTAAGAAATATGTTACAACTAGTTTCATATGATCACTTCATTTCTACTTTTTTAATTCAACTTCATTTACAGCTACCATGAAATTGGAAGTTGAGGTGTCGACCAGTATAATGGAAAGTATGTATGCACCATAACAATAACTGTCAGTGATAAACATGTTAATACCAAATCATCACTTCTCTTCCAATATTCTAATGTAAATTCTTGGAAAATAGTAGATGAACATCATCTGACATCATCTTAAGTATTTTGATGTGATAATTTCATCTTTTCCTTTTATAATGTATTAAAATGATTGTAAAAATGGTCGAGGACCATCATCTGTCATCACTCGAGTTGAAAATGAGCCTCTCCAGCCCGGAGATATTCATATTTGACGACCTGGAAAATCTGGGCCAATTTGGCGTGAAGTTCTGCAGGACCTGTCTTCCGCGAACCCAGGAGGCAAAAGTGATATCATTACTGTCATGAACTTCTCCCTTAGTCAACTCAGATTTGTAAAAATACAATTCTAACCATGTCAAGTGTAATCAGAGTCAAGTCTTAATTTCCCCCCCAAATCAGCATGTCTTTTTCATTTACTTATTCCTAGTGAGTATAATTATTTTGTAGGACGTGCAACAGTCTCAATTTTTTCCATTTCAAATTATTTTTCCGGGTTATACATGTTTCTTTTTCTGAGAAAAAACATAAGAGAGTGAGTATAATTATTTTTTAGGTATCGACGTGCAACAGTCTCAATTTTTTCCATTTCAAATTATTTTTCCGGGTTATACATGTATGTTTCTTTTTCTGAGAAAAAACATAAGAGAGCGAGTATAATTATTTTGTAGGTATCGACGTGCAACAGTCTCAATTTTTTCCATTTCAAATTATTTTTCCGGGTTATACATGTTTCTTTTTCTGAGAAAAAACATAAGAGAGCGAGTATAATTATTTTTTAGGTATCGATGTGCAACAAGTCTCAATTTTTTTTCAATTTCAAATCATTTCTCAGGGTTATACATGTGTCTTTTTCTGAGAAAAACATAAGAGAGATGTGGCGTCTATGCATTTTTTAATGAAAATTAGTATCAATGTTCACATTCTGAAAGTTTAAGGACTTATCATGACTTTAGTTTAAGAATCTATTGGGGCAGCAAATACATGCTCATGCTGCCTTTTTAGAGGTCCAATTATGATTCGTATAGACAATGATTTTATAACATCTTGTATTATTTTTACTTTGCTAATAAATCCAAAGTGAATTCAATTTAATTGAATGTAAAGAAAATGTTAGTCGACAAATTCACACGCCGGAAGAATTTTATATCAAAGTGGGGGGAAATAGTTAGCTGGTGTAAGACTCATTCAAAAAAGGAACTCTTTGATTTGTCACAGAATCAAATAATGAAATGTACACACACTCCATCCATACCAGCATGTCTGACAAGAAATGACTTCTGCACATGCATGCCTGTCTCTAACCAGCCATAACAGAACTTTGATTAATGCGATGTTTACCCAGCAATAATTTGGAAATCAGACTCTGGACGATGACAGCCAAGAGATTGTGGGAGGATGCAGTCTAAAGGTCAATGACCTCTTGGACCAAAACACATTGATACGCTGGTACCCTAATTTCACAAGAGGTGGAGTTCGGTAGGTTATATTAGGGCCTCAATCAGAGCCAATGCAAGTTTCGCATCAAGAGCCAAAATTGTAACCGGTTTCAGGAGTGGTTTAAGAATTTCTAAGTCAAGGCTTAACCCATTCTATACTAGAATTTCGCAACAAACATACACCACCAGGCTCCTGTGGGCAATGGGTTAATACTCTTATTTCAACATTTTTGTTCCTGTGTATATATATATATATCAACAAATTTATTATCAAATGAGAATCTAAATTTAATGCCATACAACTACAATGTCCAAAACATCTTGTAGAGATCTTTTGAAACTGTTTCAGGCCTTTAAAAAGTTTAGACCAGTCCAACAAGCCTTTTTGAATGCATAAAATAAAACATTAGACCATCTATGGACTCATTTCAGGAGCCGTCCTAACTCTGACTGATGTGAAAGGGGTATTCTACTTCACAAGTCATTTGTAAACCCACAACTCCCTCGAGACCTGAACTTGATTCTGAGATCGGGGGTAAATTGGTTTTTCGTACCACAAGCCTTTTATCCCCAACCTCCCTAGCGACTAGTCAAAGAGCTGCGGTATTTTAATGTTGAAATCGGGTGGAGAGAACGGATGCCTTTTTACTTCGGAGAGCAAATGTTTTGACAGTACGTGCGTGCTTGCGCATGGCCATTTTGTCAAGCATTTTTCCAGATTTTCAACAGACCCCTGTTTAAGCATTTGGCTACATATTAACAAAAATGCCCCCTCCCCCCTAATTTTTTTTGGGGGAAAGTTACAATGTTGTTCAATTAGAAGTCAGGTATTTAGATTTTAATATGGCATTGATGCAGCTTGCGGTCAAAAATGTTATTGATTTCTCAATAAAAATTCAATTTAAGTATACCAAACATCAAAATTTACTATCAAAATATAATTTGCAGAGATCAAAATAATACAATTGCTAGTATAACATATAATTTTGTTTTTTTGGGGGAGGCATTGGACATTGGTGCCTAGTGACAAAGTTCTAGAATTTGACATACATGTATCTGGGTTCTATACACACAAATCTAGAATTCCATGATCTAACAAGCTCATAATTTACTTTTGCGTCAATGTCACAAAAACAAGGATTCAAAGAGACACAAGATGTGTGCCATTTCAAATTGATCTTATATCGCAACCACTATCAGCTACAACCCTACCCCAAAAAAGGAATCCATACATAAATGTTTATATTACTTTGAAAGCTGCAAAGGAATTATCGTGATGACAGAAAGAATCCATGTGTGATCTAATTTGATGGAAATATTTCAAAAGAAACAAGAGCTCCCCTTTCTCAACTAAAACACAATGCTCATGGGTTTTATGTGGATCCTTGAACTGAACCCACCCTGCTAGTTTCCCTCCCATAAACTTGAACTCTGAATATCTTTAAAAATGTTAGGTCTAGGTGTCTCTCCCTTTTCATCAGAATACCTCAGTGTTGCTGAAAGTTTACAGACAGACATTCATTTACAGGCATCAAAAACACCCTGTTAATTCCCCCCAAAATGATGATTTGATTTCAGTATGAAGATACATTCTTCATCGACCCAAGCTAGCTGATTTGCATGACCAGTCATTTGGTATTAAATGAAAAATAGTTTTCATATCAAATTTGTTCTGTCTTTTTTGACATTTTATTTATACCTACCCTTTACGACTTAACTCTAAGGAGGCTTTTTAAAATTTAATTTGAATGTAGATTCAGCTATCCATCTCAAACTAATGTCTATCCTTTAAAGGGATCTAGTAACATTGTCAAAATCCTCAAAACTTACTTGGAATTCTAGCGGTTCTCACATACCTCATTGTATTCATATTACAAATAAAAACATGGAACTGCTTTCGGTTTCCCAAATTTCTCTTCAATTATAAAGATATGTATGATTGAAGTGTTCAGATCTATAATTATCTACTGGATAAGTATAACTACATGTATGTACTAAGTCAGTGCAATGAGTTAGAAAATATCAATTTGCATTTTCACTCATTATTCTGTCATATGACATTCATTTACCATGGTATTTTCACACATCACTCAGTGGACATATCAGATCACAGAAATACACATTTTAGCAACCATTTGCCAGTTTTTGCACATGTCAAGAAATTTACTAGATCCCTTTAATTTATGGGGAAGCAAGGCACGTATGGACACACTAAATCAAATCATGTCATGTGACATCACGTAGCCTGTGCAGTGTCACATGTCACCTTACATCACAAGTAGTGAAGTGACGTCATACTACGTCACAGTTATCACTCTTGGATCCAAACACAAACACATAGGCCTAAGACCTGACAGGAAACAGTGAGTATGCATCATGGACAAGATGATGGTCTCGGAACTAATAATATTTACCCTTCCTATAAATTGATAGCAGCACTACTTCAAATCATGCTGTGCGACGTTACATACCGTCACGCACCATATTACATCATACCGTGTCACATTTATCACTGGTGGGGCCAAACACAAACATGCACGGACCTGACAGAAAACCCTTTAGAATGGTTCACTGATGGAATGATGGTCACACCTTGACCGATACTATTTACCCTTCCTATAAATCTTGCATGTCTGATTGGAACTGGAATTAATGTCACAGTGGAGAATATTTATTGGAACGATTTCATTGCCAATGGCAGCCTCTTGTATGGTGTCCAGCTAGGACAGGGTAACACCATACCAAACATACCGAGAATCACATCTTTTGTTGAAGGAAGGAAGGAAGAACTTGATATGGGCATCTTACATGAAGTTTTTTTGTAAGGGTTAATAGTTCTTACAACTAGCGGCCTCCATCTTCTCTTCCTACATGTCTCTCTTTCAAGAAGTAGAAGTAATGGTAAGGACATGTGTACGAGTATAAGAAGGGGTAGATTATTGTATAAAGTTTCATTTACATTCATGGAAGAATGTGTTAAGTACTTTGCTGAAAATTGATTATAATTGTACAAATATTTAAAACCTACCTTGATCATGATGACTTTTTTTAAATTCTAGGTAAATTCCTTAATTCGTAACTCTAGAATTTTTTTTTAGCAGCTCTCATTTAGTTCACAATATTGGGACTTATTTGCTACTTATTTGGTTCCATGACATCATAGCATCGAGCCTTCGTACCAAACATTGAAAGATTTCATTGGGGCAATGACAAAAGTTATGGCAGGGATAGATGTTCTGTACAAATGCAGGGTACTGTTCGTGCATACTCATGCAAGTATGATAAAGAATCAACCATTCTTCCACAGAATTACAAGGATTTCATAAAGTATATTCCTCTTTGACTGCATGTGACCCACCACACCTCCTCTTTGACCGAGCAATTCGCCCCTCTAATTCTGTCCTTGGGCGGAATATAATCAAAGAATCCCTCAGGAGATCATCCTCACTCTAGACGCCCGCCCGTCCCTCACCTTCTTACTAACCTCTCTCATAGTCTCTTCTCCTCTCCTCTCCTCTCCTCAATTGCACCTCTCTTCCTGCCTCTCTCCTCAGGCTCATGTCCCAATCATTTTGGCTGTATTTTCGCTTCCTCTCCATGCATGGAACATGATTTTCAACCTCATTTCTACTTGATAAATGAGTTACACCCCCCCCCCCCCCCCCCCGACATGGGTTCTTTACTTTTCCTCTACTTCATAGAGAGGTGACCTCATATCCTAGTTTTCCTGACTTAACCTCTACTTAATGAATAGGCTACTTCCCCTCAAGTTTTCCTGACATTACTTCTACTTAATGAATAGGCTACTCCCCCTCAAGTTTTCCTGACGTTACTTCTGCTTAATAATGAATATTACTCCCCCCTCACATTTCTCTTACCTTTCTACTTAATGAATGGGATACTCCCTCCCCCTGAAGTTGTCCTTACTTTTCCTTTACTTGATACATAGGTGTCTCCCTCCCTCAAAGTTTGTATCTATATTTGTTATCGTTATTGAATGGGGTACTACCCCCTGAACTTTCCCTTGACTTTTCTTCTACTTAATGAATGGGCTACTCCCCATGAAGTTTTCCTAACTTTTCTTTTACTCCCCCCCCCCCCCCCCCCCCCCCCCACACACTAGCAGGACAGCAGCCTTCTATTCTTACAACTCTTTTAAACCTTTGTTCCTGTGGCAATCAATTTGGAATCAACTTCTTCTTTCTCATTCATTACTCAATGAGCCCCTTTCAAATGTGTGTTCCTTTCTTCTACTTCATGAATTGGTTACACCCCCCCCCCCCCCCCACTCAAGGGGGTCCCCGGTCCCCTATACTTAAATTGTGTACCTTCTCTCTCCTTAACTAAACTTGGCTCTGTGTCCCCTCACCTCTCAAGTTTCTTGGGTTCCCCCCCCCCCCTCGGAAAGAAAGGCCCCCTTTCTCCTCTCCTCACACATATTTAAAAAAACACTCTCCATGCCTAAATAAATGTTGTCCTGTACTTTTCCTCTTCTTATCCTTACTTGGCACCTTGTCATCTAACTACCTCTCAGTCTCAAATGTCTTGCTTTTTCTTCCATGTGCTACCCCCCCCCCTTAAAATTCACCCCTTTAAAAAAAAAGGCCCCTTACTCTTTTCCTCCACACATCTTTTTAAAAATCTTACCGTGCCTCAATAATTCTTGTACTTGTTCCCTCCCATATCCCCTTTTAATATGCCTCTCAAGTTTTTTACTTTTATTCCATGACATAAAATGGGCTAACCCCCTACCCCCTTTGGAGCAGCCCCCGTGGTCTTCCATTACGTCCTGCCCTCTTCTGACCCCACTAGGAGTCTCGCTCACATGACACATGAATGTCATTATAAAACTCTCGGAGAAGGGGTTATCGTCTCTCTCCTGCTGACGCCAGCCAAGAAAAATGTTCGGCGTTGTTCGCAGCCATCCATAATTCCGACGCAAAATTAGGCAATCTTCAAGGAATAAAAAAAACTGCTACATTTTTCCCTAACCTCTGGATCAACTCAGCCTAATGATGTAAACTTTGACTCGTCGTGTCAGACGAAACATCCCTCCCGTGCAAATTGATAGTTTTGACATTTGGTAATTGGGCAATCTCGACTGGAGACCTAGATGTGAGAGTGTGATACCCAGACTTCTAACGAGAGTTGCATTCGCGTTTCTCTGGACAACTTTTTTTTTCTCAGCTCAAAGTGCAATTAAAGGTGTAAATCATTTAATAATAATATGTGGCACAACATACAACTAATAGAAAATCATTTCATATTTGACACAATAAACAACTGATATAATATCATACTTACTCATTTTAGATGTATCATGATTTAATACAAGAATGCACATACACTGTAGAACTTTGGCAGTGTGAAAAAAGGTTGGTTTTATATAGTTATAGTGCTCCAACATTTTAAAGGGTACCACTACCCAAAACGAATATTCTTATAAATGAAAGGTAACATCTTTAGTATTCCATTCCATCAACAAGTTCACAAAAATATGTTTCCAGAAGAAGAAAAAATATAATTGGAAAACGCATCACCATTATTAAGCATGCGTTCATGGGTCTGCATGTACGAGACTACTTAGTCCAGAGCGAACGAATCGCCCGGGATTCTATTGTCTCCAAACGTACGCGTGAATAGCATTGGCGCACTCGCAAATGTTTGGCCCATACGGACCCAGGAAATTGCAGTGGTTCCGTAAGTGGTGGAAATTAATTGCTTTGTTTATGAATTACACAACCCTTTGCAAAATGTTGGGTATCTATTTGATATCACAAAACGTTTTGTTCTTTGCCTAGTGGTCCCCTTTAACAGTCAAAATATCAGAATGAAATTTGCCTTACAGTATCAAATACCAAACTTTTGTTTTTATTGCGTTTTACAATAAATCATACTACTATGCGTTCACATTTAAATGATATATGCTCGTATTATAATGTTATATATCTTTATATTATAATGATATAATGAGTTTAATTGACTGTGCGTATGTGCATGCAGGTATATCCTTACCATATATGTGCACAATGTCGATCCATGCCCAAAGACCAATTCACACTGTTTGCTGATGTTATACACTTCCCCAGGTTGGTAGCTTGGTAGGGACCTAGGTTCTGTCGGCTTGTCCAATAAACATTCTCCATACCCTAAGCTGTGAACAAATAGTACAAAATTACAAATAATTATATATATATTACATATACATATTGTAATAAAATAAACACATTCTAAAGACAATTTTCAGGATATTTCGGACATCGCTATTAAAGACCACATCACACTTCCCCTGGTTGCTAGCTGGGTCCAGGGACCTATGTTCAACCAGCTTGTCCAATAAACATTTTTCATACCCTAAGCTGTAAAAAAAAAAAAAATGCAATCATTATAGCAATTATTACTCACATTTGACGACTGTCTGATAAATTATAACATTCTCCAAACGCTATAATAAGCAACAAACACTTTAAATATAATCATTGTGTTCAGTTATTTATCATTTAGTAAATGTTGATATTACATAGAAGCAGTTGATGACATCATTCAAATACATGTACTGGGATGTGATCGCCCGAATCAAAAGTAAATTTTAAAAGCAAGAATTATCATGTGGATTCGGGACAAAAGAATGTTTGAACTTTGAATAACATTTGGCCATCTTTATCTGTAAACAAGAACAATAACAGGGAGCCTGATTTATAGAGCCACTTTCCCCCAAAAATGTAAAAAATGCACTGGGTACACTTACAACAAAAACTGGTAAGAATGACAAAGTAATAAAAACAAATAAGCGATAAAAATATCTTATATACGTCCCAAAGCGAGATTATTCACTCCTATCGGGATACTTGTCTGCAGTTTGACCCACTTAAGTATTGTTTGTTACATGACTAAAAGTCTCTTTTGTCGACGCTTAAAAAAACATTTGTGCCCTCCGAATGTTTGCCCCATGTCCCCTGATAATAAGGGCAGTTTGGTCGGATAATTATAAACATACACAAAACCAACAAATTCTCTTTTATTCCTCGTTTCTCCCGCCCTCTCATGGGGATTCATGCATGAGTGCGAAAACATGTTTTCACGTCTGCAACAATGAAAGTATGAATATCCTGAAATCACATTTTGTCATCGTTTTATCGTTATTTAAAATCTACAGCGGAGCTCACAGGGAAGAAAACAAGTTGAATCCAGGAGAATTTAATGACCAAACAAGAGCTACACCAGGGAATTACATTAATAGAGGCTGTCTCTACTAGCTGTTTTTTTTTTTTTTTTTTTTTTTTTTTGGTGCTAACCATCAACCTGTTCCCTTTGAGATTCTGAAATCCCCATAGACTTTGTACATAGCATACCTGGTTCCCGTAAGCAACGGGTTAAGCATACAGTACTGGCAGGGTTCAACATACAATCACCATAATTATCGTATTACTGGTATTTCCTTCAAATCAGATATTATTGCACGATAGTCGAGACGATGATACAGCTGGCAAAAACAACACATGACCAGAACTAGTCAAGAAAATTTGGGGGGCTTCATAAATAAAAGAAACATTTATAATCAATTTCATTGTTTTCGCTTCCTTAAGTACTCTCGATAACTAAACTTAATATGATACATGTACATTCAAGATCATCATTATACATTGTTCTAATATGTCAGAATTGCTGATTAGAAAATGAATGTACTGATTGTTTTCATTTGAACATGTAATCGGATACATAAATGCTCCCCCTTCACTGGAAATTTGAAGAAATTGTCACAAAAGATAGAAGAAAACAAGCAAACCCTTTATATTCCAGGCTGGTATATATAGTTACAGATTTATGAAATAAACCTTACCCTACACACATCTCAAACTAATAATGGGTTAAAACAAGACAATGATCCGTTTTATTTTGTGGAAAAGATACAAAGTTTGAGATATGATGTCAGGTCAGGGTCAAACATACAATTTTGAAATGCATATGATCCAGTGATTGATAATGACATTGCTTTGTATTATTAAATCAATATAAAGACACCTCTGTGTGCTTCTGTTTTTTTCCTTCTAGTGACTATATAAACTCAATTCTACAACAATGCACAACAAGAAACATTAGCGACATATCAACGACCTTTTGTTCATACATTACTTGTAACAAGATGCAGTAAATAATCCATTATTAATGACACCGTAGAGATATTGTCTTCCTGATTGGGGTTCTGGAAAGTCAACAAATAAAATCTGAATGGCAGAAAATTGTTCTTTGTTTTTACAAGTTGATACAAAACAGAGATTTTAACAAAATAGCAGGGTGGGGTCAGGAGGCATAATCATCTGTAATGGATGGAGGGAAAGTATGATAACCATCTTCACCATAAAGTACGCTTTAAAAATCAAAACTGATGAGTAAAGACATAATTTCTGCAACACCCAAGTTCAGATTTCCCCAACAATTTAAATTGTCACATTTCACTCTGAGAAAATGCAACTAATTATGAAAAAAAAAGGGATTTTCCATTTTCATGTTATTTTGTTGTTATCATTTGCTATTGTTTCTCATTCTTTTTTCCTTCACAAACATCATATTCACTGAACTCTACAAGTGTCAATGTTGCCTCAAAAGGTTCCCGGTATTACAATAAGTAATTCTGACAGGCGACTCGATGCAATCTTTATAAACGTCTCTGTCATCCCATTATACCAATCAGCCAAGCAGACGACACCCTATCTATCCCAAACTGCTAATGTTTGCTTGGCCCTATGCCATCAAACCCTCCCAAGGAGTTGAGTAACGAGATACAACACAAAAAAACAATATTTCTCACTATTTTGTCATTCTTTTTTTTTTCACAGATGATTCCCTTTCAGTATAGTGGATGTAGTGCAGATCATTCTGAAAAACCACAAATATTTTGACAGTGCATGCATGCATGATAATTGTGAATGACTTTATTCGGCGGCGCACAATTGTGGATTATTCATTTTTAGCTCGTTTCCTTTAGAGGATTAGCGAGAATAACACGAGAATAAACACGAATTGACTATTGTAGAATTCACGAGTAAGAAAAACAATCTAGTTCAATGAAAACATGTTCAACAATGGGAGACTAGAATTCCTCTGACATACTTATTCCCAATTGAAAACAATGTATCACGCTGTCCTTTTATTGCCCTTCTTTGATGTAATACCCTAAATATTTTTAAAGGTACAATCAATCTACTAACACACACAAAAATAAAGAATAAATGTATATAAATGTACAGTCGTTATCTAATAAAAATGTATATCAAAATATCCTAAAATATATCCGGATAACCCATGGATGGAAATAACCCACTTTACAGTGTACAAATCTATTTTAACCGTTACAAAATAAATACAAATGTTGACACAAGCAAGCAGTTTGATTTATGAAAAATAAAAGCATATAAAAGTAAAAACATATGAAAGCTTTATAATAGCGAACTTACTCAAGAAATTCTGTGAGTTGTTTTCTGCTGCACTTGGACCATTTCCACGGCGTTGTGTAGTAGTTAAGAGTTGGTGCCATCACGGAGTACCTTCCCGCCCGTGTTTCGTCGTACGTCTGGCATTTTATGTTACTATCGTGCAGCATGTTGAATCTGGAGATGAAAAAAAAAAAAAAAGGGAAATATAAAAATTAAGATTTCTTAAATAAAAGTAATAGAAATAAAATTAAGCCGAGTGGTTAGAAAGTTTTTATATGGCTACTACACACATGAGCCATGAACTCTTTGCGCCGAATTCTGAAATAGACATGTGATGTGTTTAAAGAAAAGGTGTGTGTTTGTATTTTTTGAAGGTTGGTTTGTGTGCCTGTTTGTTATAAAAGAGGGTAAGAAATTGTTTGCTCAGATAAATACTGAAACCACATTAAATATTACGGTCTCCAAGAAAGTCAGGATAAGGAACTTTGCCACACACAGACTAGAAACTTTGAAAGTGATGATGATTGTCATCAAACATGGCACAAACAGCCATTAAAAAAATCGAAATGTCGAAATAGAAAAAAAAATGATAGACATAAAATTTGTCCCAGTACCCTCATTTCTGTCTACAGCTCATCACTGGACTATCTCTTCACCAACAAAAACTGACAGAAATGTAAGATTTAACCAAATGGTTCTTGGTTTAAGCATCTGAGACAGCACTTGTTACTAGTAGTAGGAAAATAAAATGAGACATGCACTTAATGTACTTGACCTAAAGACCACCATCGAAACTAAAGTTGCTTTTTATTATGCCACAAAACCAGAGTAAGTAACTTACAACTTGCCATTTTGTGATTTTGCTACATAACCTATGATTTTCTGTCATTTATCATCACGGTTTACTTTCTAAACTTTCAATACATTGGCAACAAAAATGAAGTCATCGCTGATGTAAGTACAGGAGTTACAACTGAATGAGGATAGTTCAAAGTCACTCAACCTTTTGTTTTATGCACAATTTTGTCAAATAAGGGGCTGTTGACTTCTGCCAAATAACTGAAAATGTTATTGCCTGACAAAAAGTACAAAACATACAAATGTACTTCACCATCTCCCTGCCCCAAATATGAGGTGATATTCATTAGAATATCTTTTATGAACAGTTATGTGTTATCTGCCCCCCCCCCCCCCCCCCCCCACTAATTGTACGCCCCTTATTTTATTTTGTGTTCTTTCTATCTGTATGGTTAAATACTTCTATATTTCTTATTTCAGACACAGATGACAACTTGAAAAAAACTTGATCAAACAACTTTGTCTGTGTTTCTTACATTCATCCCCCCCCCCACATTTACACATGACAAAACATTGAACTATGTAGGTATGTCTACAATAACCAGACAAAAGTCAATTGCGTTTGACTATGTACGAAATTGCTCGTGTTTGAAAACTGAGCTCTATGATCAGTATGAGTGATGGGAATGGCTGGCCAAAAATTTGTAAAAAGAGATCACTGTCAGATATCTACAAGTTTACATTTTCAATTGTTGGCATAGCGAGCGGGGAAAAAAGGTTAAAGGGATAGCTCAAATTTGATTTAGAGGGCGCTTCGAGAATTAAACTTTTGGTGAGGTAACGAAAGACTAATACCCTTTTCAAGCTTGGCAAACGGGAGAAAATACCGATAGAAAAGTCCGATAGAATTTCTTATGTCAACAACGGGCAATTCGCAACTTCCCCTCTGTAGCGTTCATAGTGGAGGGGAATTTAATCGCCTTTTGCTTTCACCCGCCGGAAGTGAAGAATTGTTGCGCAATCGCTTTACACACGAGCTAGCTATGCATAATATTATCGCACGCCGTGTTCCGAAAAAAAGCACGCGCTGCACTGCGTTAGCCGGAACAAGGTCACGACCTTTGACCGTTTTAATCGGTGTTTTTTCCCCGAACCAATTCATGCTGACGATTCTATCGGAGTGACACCGATAGAAAGTGAATTTCTCCTGCTCTAAAGTAGGAGAAAACAATCGCCTTTTTCTCTTCTTTTCATCGCCTATTCTATCGGCTTTTTCACCTCTGTAGCATTCATGCTGGACGTTTCATCGGATGCGTCCGGACGCATCCGATAGAAATTTGTCCAGCATGAAAGCAACATAAGCGTAAAACTTGAAAGAGCACACAATTCTCAAGACAGAATCAACTTTGTTTGATCAAAATCAGTTCGGAAACAGCTGAAATATCCATGAATATATCCATTTGGAATAAATGTTGGGGACAAAATTTTATTCAATAATTTAAGAAAAAATGTAATAATCCTGTAGACACATTTTTGAAAATATACCAAAATGGTACAAAACTTGGCACCCTCTTCTGTTAACGACTGCTTTTCTGAATGAAAAAAGCCATGTAACTTAACCCTTTATATTTTTCACTACCATTCAAGCATTATTTACTAACATTCTGTTTGACCAAAACTGTACTATACCTTTAACTTTTGTTGGTAAGCACAAATGCCCCTTTCGGTCTCATTCGCCAGCCAAGTCAAGATCAGAACACATCAGAACACTGTCACTTTTACTATTGTTTTTTTCTAATACAAAAAGGGGGTTGGGGTTGTTGTGGTGGAATGCATGATTTAACCCCTCGGATACGGGAACCTAGTTGGGTATGATGTGCAATATCTATGGTGATTTCTGAATCTTGAAGGGAACAGGTTAACATCTACAGTCTGGAACTAAAAAGGAGCACAAAATTGTTATTAAATATCAAATACAATTTAGGTATGCACCTAGGGGAAAATGCAAATATGAGAACAAAATATCAGTCACTGAGCACAACTTGCAAGCCCATGCAAGAATTTAGGTCAAACAAATATATCTTTCTATATAAATATACAAATTTGTTTAGCAAAATGTCAGGTTTAATCCTGTTTTTTAATGTAAATAGTTCAGAAAAAGAAAAAAAATTGGATAATAAAGTGAAGAGTTTAAATAAGATGAGGATAAGCATGTAACAAGGCTGATAGTTTTACTTTCCCAGGGATGACCCTAAGAATTTGTAACCTACTTTGCATGTTTGATTTTTTTATATGAGCTTTTAACAATTTAGAAATTCCAATGCTCTGAATCTGAGTAATATTTTGTTTATGTATGTCAGTTAATTTACACATGTAGACATGCACTTATATTCCTTTGGCCACTTGTCACTTCAATGTATTACAAGCATAGCCACTGGGAACAGGTTTGTCAGTCTGACTCCTATTTCATATGCAGTTAAATGTCTGTTCTTTCTTTTTTTTTCTCTCTTTTAACATGGATCAGTTACATGACTTTGTTATTTCTGTGCTTTGAACACTGATTGTTAGAAGTGTGCATTTTAATCTGGGATTATTGCAGTGCGTATTTCTTCACCAGGTTAATTACATTTATATCAATTAATAGCATGCTATGATACTTATAGGTGAACGATGCAATCATGCACACCAAACTAATGTTATCACAGCAATGAATATTTATTTGATGAAGTCCAGAAAAGTAGATCAAATCAAATCACCCTGAATAGAAAAAAGAAATTAGGATGACTACAAGGGAGCTCACTGTCTAAGAAAACAATGGCTACAAAGTGAGTCACAAGATATTTGAATAATCACAACAATTGAGCCATTTGTATTTTGGTATGTGTAATTGGTCTTTTGATTTGTTTTTCTCCCATGCTCTTTATAATTACCTAGGGACATTAAGAGGGTGGATAAGGGGTCATGTGTGAAATGAAGATGACACTGACAGTGAGTGGGACATGATGTATCTTGTCATCGTACTTGTCATAACCTAAGTTGTGATATATCTCATCTTCCTTTGGGACTTGACAAATTCCAGCAGACTCTGGGGTTATTCTTTTTCTAGCCCATCAAGTTCAGGTTTATCAACATCAAAGGTTACTTTCCTCAGAAATCGCATGACATATTAGTACTCCATCACATTGATTGTGACCAATCCCAGCATACACTGGGGTGTCTTTTCCTTGCCCAACCTACCATGCTCAGGTTCAACAAGTTGGGGTCAAAGGACATCTTCAGAAGTCACATGGTAAACCATCCAAACTTCCTTTTGGATGTGTCCTAACCCAGCATACCCTGTGGTGGTACTTCCCCTAGGCCACCATGTTCAGGTGAGGTTGAGGTCAAAGGTCAAAGGTCATTATCCCTAGAAGTCACATGATATAACTATCCCATCTTCCTCTTGGACATGAACTATCCCATCATGCCCTGTGATGGTTCTTCATTTCCCTAGGCCAACAATGTTCAGGTGAGGTTGAGGTCAAAGTTCATTATCACAAGGTCACACGATGGAATGTGAAGGTGAAGTATGATCTTGTTTGTTGATTTGACTCCGCACTTACAGACATATCTACAGGTTGACATGTTCCACATGGACAAGAAATATGTTTTGTTTTTCTCATTAAAATTGGGATGCCATGTTACAGATACATAATTGGTTTCAGCGATTAATCCATTTAAGACTGTTTTATGTCAAGAATGCATCTTATTCTCATGTCAAAAAGTCTAGAACAGGTTAATATCAACACATATCCAGACAAGGTATTTTCAGACTTTTCACCAAATATTATGAAAATGACTGTTAACATTTTTATTTAAAAAAGCAGTAGAGCCTGTCAACACGCTTTGGAGGAAGAGAGTTAGTTATTAATAAAATTGGTCTTTGATTAAAGAAGATTATACACAACATACATGTACATACAAATTGATCACTCCAGATAAACATCTCTAGAACTAGAAAGTCATTTCCAGCAGACAAAGTTATTGCATCCAGACTGAATTAATCAGCAGTAAAATCGCAGTTCATTAACTTCATTGCATCAAGTTAAATATTTCTGCGCATGCACGAACCAACATTCGGTTATTGCTCCCCAGTTACACGCTCCTCGCAGGCAAAATATCCCAAACGAAGCGTAACAAGATGTAAAGCGAGATTACAAAAATGAAAGAGCTCCCGTCAATATTTCCCTGCTCGTGTAGGTGGAAAACCAACCCACTCAAGTAGAGCCAGAGTATAGACTCCTGTCCAAACCAGCCAGCCCATATCCACAACCCCCTTGAGATAGAGACCTTTTAAAATCAGATTAAATGTCACCCTCAAAAGTATGTCCCAGCCAGGTTAGTACAGGTGAACAGTGCAAAGCTAGCAAGGTACAAACACAAAATCCCTAACCCCCTTCACATTAACACTTAAACTTATATAAAAATTGTGTGTGCGTCCCATGACCATTACTCATTTTTTTTTCCAAAAAATTGTTTTTGTTCATATACTGCTGCTTGATCGGAAAATGTTGCATTATTCATGTCTCGCTTTGCACTCAAACAATGGCTATTATTCTAATTCCCATCACTGTTTTGTTTAATTCTTAGTTTTTCATTTTATTATTGTAAGTGTTTACAACAAAAAAGTTTCTTGTTTTGTACATTTTATTTAAAGTGATAATGACAGGAGAACCCTCCTATGGACAGCCAACGACTGTGGCACGACTACCCCCACCCACCCCATGGAAAATCTCAACATCCTTCTGTGACCTCCCACAACCCCCCCCCCCTTAAAATATGAAAATACACAAAACAAATATTAATTTTAAGCACAGGCTCCGCAGAAACCTTACCTTCCCTTCTCTACCCACTGTCTCTTGTCAATTCTAGCTATGCCATTTCTTTATTTTGAATATTATTTTCCTTAAATATCGGGCTGGGGTTTATGGAGTACACATTTACAATAGGTTATAATGTATGATAGTACCCAGGGCCCTGGGCAAGTAAAAATTGGTGTCGGGCAAGTAAAATCTTGTAAATTGTCTAGTTTGCTTGCCTGATCGGGCAACTAAATAATGGTTCAACTACAACAAAATAATGTTATTTCATATTGTTAATCTCATCTAGAAGTAAGAGGGCAAGTACATTTCAGATTGGGGCAAGTAAAATGGCAAAATGTATGATTTTACTTGCCCGAATGGGCCAGTAGAGAAAAAAGTTAGTGTAGAGGCCTGCAGTACCCTTCCTGAAATGATCAACTTCCGATGTGGAAGGGGGTATAAACAGTCTCCATAATCTACTGTCCTCCTCACTGTGTGCTTTACAAGATGGGTAGAAGGGATCCTCCTCTGTTATGTTGATTCAAATTACCAGAGAAAATATCCCGGAGAAACCCAATCATCTAGAGGTCTCAATGATACCATGACCATCTCCATCATCCAAACTCCACAATACTAGCCATATAATATTCAATATCAGTATGATATTCTAGTATATGATTTCCAATTAGTCACCCCTTGAGGCCAATTTGATCTTTGGACGAGCACACATTTTTTCATTGACCCCAGCCCATGTTTTCTTTGCAGGTTTAAGCCTCCCCGATATGTAAGATTAAGACATGGACTATTTATTTGTTAAACAATCAGTATGCTTAATTTCCTGTTAATTACTAAGAATAAAGAGATGCGGAGCTAAATTGTCGGCTACAGTGGGCTCCGCTTAATAGGGTACCTTGTAAAGCGGTATTCCTGTTGAAGGGGTAGGAAATTACCAAACATTTATCACGATTTTAAAAGAAATGTTCTCCTTAAACCTTGATAAAGCCAACCCAATTTAGAGGATTCCACTTGGAGGACCACTAATTTCTCCCAAGTTCAAACTGATGAAGAATCCTCCATGAGACTCATCTGTTATCACGGTGCAGCGGTAGATGATGATGATACTACCTGGGCTGGGACAGAGGGACCGATGCAGTAACATAATGCTCCTGGTATGTTTGGACTGCTGTACAAGCATCCAAGAATCAGAGAGAGATCAGAGATAGATGTCGCTAATTACCATTGGATGTCAAACCATCAAGGAAACAAGATGATCAAATGATTGGCACAATCTCAGGGAGAATATTTCTAGTCTACAGTAGAAGCTTCAGAAATGGTGCATTGATCTTTTAGATCAGGACCGATGTACACAAATGATATTTTGTATTTGTCTTATCAAACAATAACTCATAAACATGATCTATGGTTTTCTCTATGCCAATTCGTAGAGAGTGTTTAGCAAAACAGTAAATTTAGGGTTGAAATTCAGAATCAGAACAAACATGTCAAGGTAATTCATGCACTATTAAACTTGTTCAAAACCAAATAAAAAATATAATGAACTTTGCTTGTTTTCATACATGTACATGGTTAATTAAATTTTGCACTTTTTGGTCTCCCATAAACACCAGAGAGGAAGCATATAGCAAGTGCATGCATGCATGCACTCTGATTGAACTGGCTGCATGAGCTGAAGAAGATAAATTGATGGTGCATACAGCATCATCCTGACTGATGACCTGACAATATGATGGGATGGATTACATGCCTAATTGGCACTGTCACTCAAATCTGCTGCCATTAACCAATGAGTTCCGGCCGGGGCATCCAGTCACTACACTAGAGATCTGTGGCGGCCATATATACAAGAGTAGAACCCGAACCCTTCTGATCTGGGGCCCGTTGCAGAAAGAGTTGCAATCAATTGTAAAGTTGCAACTAATTGCAAGTCAGGAAATACATGTATACACAGTTGACCCTAGCAGATTTGCGCATTTAGTCACATGATCCGACTCGCAATTAATTGCAACTTTACGATCGATTGCAATTCGTTCTGCAACGTGGCTTCGATCTTGTCCACCGCTGGTCCGCCTGGGTAATTACTGGTGCCAACCGATGATCGATGTGGTGTTGAGGAGGGAGGGGAAAATATGTGTCCGTCGAATTCCTCTACAGCTACAGATAGTGCATCTGGCAAGATGATTTCCCCATCTCAATTTGCTCAGTGGAAGATCACAGAGATAGAGGATAGAAGATAGAGGATAGAAGATAGAGATCAAGGTCCAACAAGGCTCCACAGAATTGGCCTTGTGTCAGGTCATACTCATACACTGTTCTAGCTGACGGATGCAGAAACGTGAGAAGTTCACGTTATCGCAACACCCCCCCCCCCCCCCCCCCCACCCACCCACCACTTGACCACTTTGCAGACTGACCGTTCACTGTGGTCAAGCCAGGACTCCAAAACCACTTCCATTGCTTTCATATGAAGTGCCTTGTGTTTTTATTGCTTTGCCAAATTTATTTTTCTTTCTTTCCGGGCAAGTTTCATTTCTTTTGCCATATCTGTTTTTAATGACAGGAAATTGAGGTGTGAATAAAACTGAAATACTGTGTAACCATTTCCAGGTCATAAAAACAACAACCGAGTTCAACAGATAGCCTGTCAGTTATTCGAAAGAGTTGGGAGTAATTTTGCAAAAATAATAATTATTGCTGAGGCCACCTTATCAAGTCTATGATCTAGAAACTAATTATTGTATCTGTACAAATAGAGCCCCCAAAATATACCAAAGATTCCAATGCAAACCTTGTTCAGGGTGATATTTTGCGCAGGCAAGCTTAGAGAGTAGCCTGAAATTAAATACAACTCTTTCTGTCATCTAAACTTAAATTTTGTCATAGATGAGTAATTCCTCGTCATAACTTCCTTAACTGGAAGAAAGGAAATGGCTCCGTTCACAGCTCGTATGATCAAACGTCTCTTTAGATCTAAGAGAAAGGTTTGAATTGTATCAAAATAACAAAAGCATAAATAACATAGTGCCATTAGTCATTCTACATCATTATTACATTGGAGTTTCACCAAGATGATGTTTCATATCCTCTTCCTATTCTGTAATTCTCAGTTCTTAGAATCACATTTTTAAAAACAATATTTCTTTTAATCTAATGAACTTTTCAATGTTGTGTTATCTTGACACTTATCCTTTGATTAGATATTAATGTAATCATATGTCACTCAGTATTTAGGACATTTAAGAAGGATTTGTACATGTATATGAATGCATTTGTTTCTTTTTAGACCAGCAATGATAGATATAATCATCATTGTTGTCGTCATCTTCATCTCCATCATCATCATCTTCATCATCATCATCCATCACCATCATCATCAACATCATCATCATCATCACCACCATCATCATCATCAATAAATCTAATAATGTATATTACTAGCAAGTATAGTAACACCTTGTACTTGAAAAAATTAACACTTGTAAGCTGAGCTAGGGGGTGTAATCAGAAGCTCTGAAGGTTGGTTTATAGGCTCGATCATCGCTGCCTATGAATGGCATGACAGAGGGACTTAGAGTCAAGGAGAGCTGACATAATGGAGCATTCGCTCATCAAGGGGGGCATGATTACACCATGATGATACAACATCCTGTCTGAGCCTTGCACCCTAAAATAAATAGTTGATGAGAAGACACAAGGAGCGACGCTTCAGCAGTCACATCCACTCATTGGCACACTTTGCTACGTTTTTGGCCTAGTGCTCCTAAGCCTATTTATTTTGTAACCCATTGCCTACCAGAACCTTGTGGGCCCTGTATTAACTCTATGGGGATTGCACAATCTAGTAGGGAACAGGTTAACTCCTTGAGTGCTAATGTCTCAGATTTGCACTGACACAATGCATACAAATGGCACACAGATTTAAAAATCCATGGCATTCAAAGACTTAACCCAATGAAGATGATTTGAATTTGGTCTCAACTCACATTCTCCTTGGACCCAGGCCAGAGTAATGTTGTGACTAGACCTGAACGAGTTAAACACATTACTAGTTCAAGTACATTGCTATGTAATCCTTGCACCAAAACAAAGGGGTTAATATTACCAAGCAGCAGTGGCATAGTTACGAGAGAGGTGGGGCGGGGGTGGGGGGGGGGGGGGGAAGGGGGTTGGCAGGGGGCATGTGCTTATCCAGTAATTTGACAAAAACAATAGTGAACATAAGTGGTACAATTTTGATAAAATAAATAAATACATAAGGCCTCCCCCCCCCCCCCCCCCCCCCCGCCAATCAGTCTGACCACGCTACGCCACTGCCAAGCAGTGCCTGTTGTGGGCCAACTGATTGAAGAGGGCAAGCATTATTCATTTTGATATAATTTTGTCACTTCCTTCCTCTTTTCTTTAAATAAATTTGTGACATTTTGTATAGCCTGAAAATGAGCTCCGATTTACTATTACCCATAGTTAGACCACTGCTGTGTCAGTCTGCTCTTAACCAATTGCCTACAGGAACCCAGTGTTGGACCCAGTATTAACTCTATTGGGATTGGAAGATCTAGAAGGGAACAGCTATTAGTTAAATGCAATTGATACATCATACATCTGATTTCTCCACAAAAAAAAATATATTAAATTTGTAATTTGTAATGTGGCAACATGAAATTATTTTACATCCAAGCCAATCAAATGAAGAATAAACCAAGAAACAATGCACCCTTGAAGGATTTAAAAAAATCATAATTTCCATCAGCAATAAATGAATACTGCCTTGAAAGGTTAGTGATGATCGTGATTGGTCCTTAAACAGAACAATAACTTCAGGGTTAGTTCTATTATCCTGTGGCAACATAAATTATTAATTTACACCCCAACCAATCAAATGAAAAACGGACCAAGAAACAATTCATCCTTTAAAAGTTCAATTTTATCATAATTTCCATCAGAAATAAATGGTTACTGTCTTTAAAATGTGGGCGATGATTGTGATTGCTCATTTGAAAGAGCAACAATTGGACATAGGAAGCAGACTGGACACGCACGAGTTCCAATGGCATTGGCTCCCACTAGTGGCGTAGGCTGGTGCATGCAACCATGCCATGTTGATTAAACAATAGGACTTAAATAGTTTGACTCATCTGCGGAATTGCTCTGTTGGTTAAACAGTGGTTTTACGGTGGATGCTTGCCCATTCATACAGGTGCGCTCCGCAGTGCAAGACTTGATACACCAGATAAGCAAACACTACAGTGCTAATCCAAAATTAATGCAGATTTTAATTGGTTTTATTGTTAGACAAATTATGAAAACAAATACAAACAAAAGCATGTCCCATGAAGACTGCATAACAATGTTCATGGTGATTCCAAAAGTTGATTTTGAGCCAACTTCATGATTAAATTAATGATAAAACATTATGTATGTAAATCTTATCAATAACATACTACAAGGATTACTGAAAACAATAATTCATTTTTGTTTCAAACCATATAACTGCAATTAATATGCATGCAAGCAACAGCCAAAACATGAGCCAGAATTTTGCTACATCAGAACCTTTCATCACAACCTTTGTTGAAGCAATGGTTGTATCTATGCGCTCAGGATGTACCCTGACTTTAAACCATTCCCTTTGAGATTCTGAAATCCCCCTAGACTTAGTACAAGGCCCACTAGGTTCCCATAGGCAAGAGGTTAACAAATTCCCTTCTTGATTTCCCACCAGGTTCCAGTAGGCAAGGGGTTAACCCATTCCCTTCCAGATTCTGAAATCCCTCTAGACTTTGTGCATATAGCCCGCCAGGTTCGTATAGGCATGAGGTTAACCCGTTCCCTCCCAGATTCTGAAATCCCTCTGGACTCTGTACATAGCGCACCAAGTTCCCATGGGCAAGGGGTTAACACGCTATGTTTCCTGTGCGTGTGGGATGCATGCATACGTGGAAAGCTATCATCAATCAGGGGACTTCAATAAACAACATGAATGTTGCACAGGAGAAATCTCTTATTCATCTTCCTCTTCCATTTCCTAGCACGCTAGGAGACACGTACGCCAGTCAGCGAGTGCATGTAGGTTGCTCTGTGATTGTGTCACAGAGGTTGTGAGTATGCATGGGCTCCACACTGACACTTGCAGTGAGCTAGCCCAGCTAGAGCCTGTAATTACTTTTACTTTGTGCAGGTAAAATTGTATGAACAATTCTTAGAGTTCCAAATTTATAGACGAGAACATCTTTATGGCAAACCTCATCCTTATTCAGTTTTAATCAATAAAGGGAGTGAACATTCTAATAGCAGAAAGTTTACGATAAAACACACTTTGGGGGCTGTTAAATGTTTAATTGGAGCCACAAAAACTGAATTAAAGTAAATCTACTGGCCAAACCTGGCCATTTGCACAAAAAAAGCTTAGTGAGACGCCTTGGAGTATGTGTCACTAACAAGTGAGATAATCCTAGGTCTCAATATTAACACATAGATCGCCTCTGTGCCAAATCCTCACTGAATCATCATGCCCTAGCTGCAAGCAGGTATGAAAACTCTGACCAACACTTACATTTAAAGCTACACATGGGACTACCGCTACAGATCATTATAGTTAATACTTTGATTAACTTGTCAACATACAACAAGAAGTCCCAGCGTATCATCATGATAGACCAGGATGTATGGTTGATTAGGATATTTTGTCCCATCGTGCTGTTGCATGAGTTTCATAAACTTCCCTCACCCCGACCTGACCCCCGCAGAAAGCATGACTCTTCTAGAAGTGCCCTGAGCATCACCATGGATGGATGAATTTGTCTTGCCGAATCAATCCTTTTAAAATTGTCCTTAATTGTGTAATAGACCTGATAGCATGCAGACATTGACCTACAATCCCATGCATTTTGTTGCGTGGCGGCAACTTTTTGAATGTTATGAATACCCCTTAGATAGGATTTAAGCTTTCTTTCATCAAATAAAATCTTACAAATGAATTGAAAAATTGCCACTATGACTGATTCGTATGCACATAAAATCACCCATGGATACTATTTACTAACTATAAAAAGCACTAATACGACTTCTGATTAGAAGAAAGCCATATAATGCATGTTTAGCTCCTACATTTCAACAACTATTTGAATATTCAAACACAATCCTCCTCTTCCCTGTCCATATATTGTAAGATGTCCTTTTCTGACCGAAAATCTTGTATTTTAGTTCAAGAATATCTCTTTTACTTGATTCTATGAAACCTCCCCAAGCGATCCCGATCCCGCAAGAGAGGATAAATGATTCCATCTGTCTCAGGCGCACAACTGGGAGAGATCTCGGGATGACTATACCCAAACAAACTCCCCCAAGACTCCTGGCAACAATACACTACACGATCACCCTCTCCTCCCTTTCTCTCGTGGGTATATCAACAATGTTAGAAGGAATATACCAAAGACCGAAAGATTGGTGAAAATTACACTCCTAAAGCTCATATGGATGGCTGGAAGGCATTTGACCCCAAAGAGTCTGTTCTAATTTCGCATTTTGTTTGATGCCTGACAAGATTTGGACTGTATCAACCCCAATTTCAGCGGAGCAATTTGGATAAACGTTGCAATGGGAGCGATTCAGGATGGCGAGACCCATTGTGGGAGAGATAATTGCCAGCGCCTCACAAAAGGTGTCTTTCACCACGCAGCCAGGCTCAAAGGCTTGATCTCTTAAATCCTGATTGAATAGGGAGTAAATCCTCTGTTTAACCATCAAAAGAGGATGGTGTGACGCACCAAATGTACCCCCTCGTGTCTGGAGATGAAACAGTACATCGTTCTTAAGGGCAAACTCCTTATCGATTTAAGATGATAATAACACTTAATATGATTACATTCTTCTGGATCTTTCCTGAATTAGTAACATGAAAATAGATCATCAGTACAAAAATCCCCTAAAAAGTAGGTCTCGCTCTGCTAAGCTTGTTCTATGTTGATCTGGTTATACATGTTTGGCATTGAAAATGTTGCCCTAAGAAGTACTGCTTTTCTCAATTTGTGTTAACAGGGCAATGCCAATGGTGTGTCTGTCATGATTCCCATCACCTAAGCAGTCAAACTTTTAGTTTATTTCATTTGTCCAAACATGATGGTTCAAACAAAAACAAAAGAACCATCATATTTCAATACAATGTGTAAGTTCATGCACTAAATCAATTAATAAAATAGCAAATATTACAAGAAGAACATAGAAAAGTCCTCCTGTACTTACAGTATTCGTAGCTCATGGTCCCTCACAATGAAGCGACTTGACTGAATATTCCTTGGTGTTTTTTTGCCGTGGGTATCACCATTCGCAGGGAATTAAAGTCACATGATAACATAAAATATCACATGATATAATAAGAACAGCAGATAGCTATAGGCGTGCTGTACTTACACATGTCCTAACTCATGGTCCCTCATAATGGAGCGACTTGATTGGATAATACAATTCGCATGCTGTTAAAGTCACATGATACCATACGGTATCACATGATGCTATCAAAGTCACATAATAAACATTAGATACCACATGATATAACTAGAACAGCAGATAGCTAGGCCTACTGTACTTACACATGTCCTAGCTCATGGGCCATGGTGAACGCAGCGCTGAGCCCGTTGTCCTCCACGATGGAGCAGCTCCTACTGGGATCACACACTGTTCCTAGCTCAGCTAGACCTGCGCAGGAAGATCAAAAAAAGGAACAAAATGAAGATTAAAAGCATTATATTATCAAACTTAATATCACATCTGTATCAAGCATTTTTTTCTCAAATGTTTTGTGCCTTGCAGTGAAGCAGCTCCTACTGCGATCACACACTGTTCCTAGCTCAGCTAGACCTGCGCAGGATCAAATGGAAACAAGAGACAGATAGTCAGATTAAAATCAAATAAAGCAATTTCACGACAGTAGGCAATTCATCCTTTCATTTACAAACGATTTTGCATTAAAATGTCAACGTTTTGTTCTTTATAGTGATTTGTTCCTTAAAATGTTGATCTTTACAGAAAAGCAGCTCCTAGTATTACACACTGTCCCTAGCTCGGCTAGACATGCAGAGAGATCCAAACGAAACAAGAAAAATCAAGATTATTATCAAGCAGGCCTAAGGCAATGCAATCAAACAAAATAATAATTTAATTATCAAAGGACTTTGTCTTTGTGTTTTGTCTTTTAAACTGAAGCAGCTCCTACTATAAGATGGCAAAGTGTTTCTAGCTCAGCTAGACCTGTGGGATAGATCAACAGGATGTCCTTTTTATCTCCTCATCAAAATGATTTATATTTATAAATACCAAGACTAAAGAAAAATACATTGATGTATCTAACATTATTTTGTTCTTAATTGTACATTTATGATAGCACACAAAGGGAACAGTGATTCTAGCTCAGCTAGACCTGTGGGATAGATCAACAGGATGTCCCTTTTATCTCCTCATCAAAAGGATTTATATTTTATAATAAACCAAGTCTAAAGAAAAATACATTGACGTATCTTACATTATTTTGTTCTTAATTGTACATTTACTATATCACACAAAGGGAACAACCCATAATGGTTTTGCTAGTTAGCTACACCTGTAAAGAAAGGTACCTAAGTAAAAAAATAAAATAAAAAATATGGTATGGTGCAGTTCATTGCTTTACCAGACAAAAGAGTATGGAATCACATTGTCACCCACAAATCTATGAAATGCAGTCATTTTTTAAACAAAAAAGTTGCTAAGCAACCCAGAAATAAAACACAATAAGAAACACTAAGAGTCTTGAAGACCTCAATAAAAATGTTTATGAAGACATTATTTCTAATGCAGGTTTCCTGAACTGGTTTCCTGTCACAATTCAAGCAACTTAAATTTCATTATCCCCTTTCATTTGTTCATCTTCTAAACTATCCTACTATTACACATTTACACAAAAGGGTCACAAGTTTAGTAAACTTTAGAACATCAATTTTGTTTTAAACTTCTGCTGCTTTAATATGCTTGTCTGACTGATATTAGGGTCATATGACAAAACACAAGAGATACTTGAAAGGTCAATGACATTGTATACCAACTAAAATAATAGTTGCATTGCCTATATCCCATCCATCTTCATTAAACTTGATAAACATTAGGATGTCATAACAACAAGCTACATAGAAGTCTGTTTAATGCTAATATTTGTTTGCTAAAAGCTGTAATTATTCAATCTTGTCGATCCTACTTCAAACAGTCTTGAGTAATTTGCTGACCATTTGACCAAATCTTGGTATTTGTGGGTAGCTAGTGTGCACACACTGAAGATGACTCACACAAACCTACATATAAATCAAAATAGACATCACACTGAAACTTCTTTGAAAATGGCTCAAACAAGCGATACTTCAACAGAGTAATTGTAAATGACCTTTTTTATCATCAATCATGTTAGATAATTTTTTTTATAAAAAAGAATGAAGGCCTTAAAAGACAATGTAAGAAATTAAAGTGGCTGCAGCAAAGGCCGTGCGATGGCATGGCGGTGGGATGGCGGTGGTCGCTGTGATAGGAGTAATGAGGGATTCTACTCTATTTTAAACAAAGGAGAATTCATATTTTCAAATTCCACCAAAACAGACCAGAATAAATACAAACTGGTGTATGATTTAATCAGCACCTTTTATGGCTTTTTCTTCTTATGTCAAGACTGTGAATCACTCTTTGCTAACCAAAACAAACCAGCTTAAAACCAATTTTATCGGTCCCATAAATGTTGTGGTTTGCAGCCTACCAACTTCCATAAGATTTAGCGAAGCAGTTTAAATTTAACCCGTTCATGACTATTTGATTTTGCTGTAACATGCCTTTTCCATAGAACTCAGCCAGTGCAATTTTGGAGACCAGTCCTAAACCGCTTGACACCTTTGTGGTCAAGCACATCTAGAGATACCTCTACAATCAGCATGGCTTGTTTGGTGGACAAGACAAGTTTTTCTTGCTAAATGAAACTTTGTGGTCAAATGAGATATAAATTCAACCTTTGTCTAGTTTTTACAAGGGATTTCCAAAAAGATATTACAACCTAGTACAAACCAGTGTTTAGAATCAGCTTCTAGACCAAGCCTGATTCATGGAAATGGAATGTCAGAAAGGATTATGTTTGCCTGGTCTGTACCCATTTGGTCCAAGTCCCATTTGCTCTACAATGTCATAACTGAAATTAAAATTTCTCCAAAATAACTTCAAAACTTGACCCATACCCTCAAACCTACATGTAACCTGTACGCTAATCCAAACACCTGGGCCCCGTTTCATAAAACTTTTCCAATCGTTGTAAGCTCCAAATTATTGTAACACTCATGGCAACAGCTTATATGCTTGATGCTGATTGGCTGTTGCTATAGTAGTTACAATAATTGGACAAGTTTTTATTAAATGAGAGCCCTGATCCTTATTCCAGTCCTTAATCCTAACTCTCTGAATTCTGATTCTACTAGTAAGCAAAATGGGTGAAGCTGGAAAAGCAAGCGATATTGATGAAATAAAAGGTTGTCCCCTGGAGTAAAACAAGAAACATTCACCCCACACCATGGAACTCTCTGTGCCCCTCAAAAGCATATTTTTCGACCTTGAGACATTTCAATAATATTTGTTTATCTCATGTACAACTTGTGTGTTTCCCCAAAAATAATTCTCTGGAGATAAAAGCCTTACTTTTTGATTGATGCAAATATTTTTGTTTTTCTTTGATAGAATGTCCCCTTTTTGATACAAGTACAATCCTCAGAGACTCGATTTGAGTCTCATGAGAAAATGTCTAAAAATGAAGTCTCACAGAAGCCACATCGAGTGAAAAATGTCAATAAATTTATGGGGCCATTTCATCTTAGATCAGCCCGTTAGGACCAACATATTGTCAAACGATGACACATGTGGAGGAATGACTAAAGTCTTTATACTATACCATATATACACTCCCACTCTAAAGCATCACATTGCTATTAAAGAAATTTCATTTCTAGACAGAGATTGATTTCTTATGTGCATTACAGTTGTGTTTACTTTACACTCTAATGTATTTATTTATTTGGTAAGCCTTTTCCCCCTTTTGTTTTTATTATTTTTATAGAAATTATTGGGGGCATGAACCCCCATGCCACCTCACACCCCCCCCCCATGCAAGAGTATAAAGATGATGCTCCCCAAGGGTGTTCCTAATAAATGACACCATGTATGTGTGCATGACCTCTGACATTATGCTGGATCTTTGTTCACGTTTGTTCACACATCAGTTCTCTTAAATCTACCGAATAACTTTTAAAGGGTGTACAAAATTATAATTTTTGAATGGCAATTTCTCCTGCATTTCTCCTGCCATATTTTCACAAATATCTACATTCTCCAAATAAATCTAACATTCTGTAATATTTTACAGAGGTAGCATTTCAGGTATTAAATGCCTGGGAGTACGAGTCAAAATATTTGGATGAATGAAAAGTTTAATTTTCATTTTTTTTAAAAAGAATAGCAGAAATTTTGTTCATCAGTTGGCTGTATAAAGTAAATGTTCTTGTATGAAAGAAATCCCATGACAAACATATGTTTTACCTCTGTGTAAACTTGGCAAACAAAAGACGAACGAGACACAACAGCCACCGATTCGGGGCTCGCGTATCCTAGGAACTGACACTCGTCAAATCCCTGTGATACGCGTTAGTCACCTGTTGTACATTACCCTCTCCCAATCCCCGACAACCGGGACAACCCACCGAGAACATCAATGTAACATTACACTAATTCAAATTGGTCCCCCTTTATCGTATTCACTCGTCGTCGTCGACGACTTTCTCATCTGCTCATGTCATTCAGGAGCAGAGAGCTGACAAGTCGTTGCGGCAGAGAAAGAGAAGGGCGCTAAGACACTTCTTTTTTGTTATACTTCTGAGATATTCACGTTAAAGTTTGGGAGCCTTGTAGTATCATAGCTATCTTTTAATATTGATCAATATATTTTCAAAATTGGAAATAACTAAAGCCTAAAAGTTTGACATCACATGGAGAAGGCTCCAACCTACAAAATAGCATAAAGGACTCAATTTACCCCAAAATCGACTTAACACCCTTCTCACACTCACCCGACGACGAAATGAAGCACTACCTGTGACTGGTATCCTAACATGAGTACATGATCCACTTGAGTAACACACGTTTTAACCCCCTGAGTAACTGGGGCAATTGCAAGTATTATTAGGTTCAATGGCCTATGGTTGCCATGACACTGGGTGGGTTAACCCGTTCACAAGACTAGTTCCAAAGATTACACTCGGACTGGTGTCTATAGCAATTGTGTGCCCAAATCATCTCCAATGGGTGAACAAAAATAGGGAATGATAAAATTTAATAGATGAAGCATAGAGTCTCAGATAACGTTAATCTTTTGCAATTTTAAACATTACCCAAATAAACTGGTGGAAAACCTGGACAATTTTTGTTACAGTAAACAAATTTAAAAAGTCTAGAATGGGTTAATGTTGGTCCGATTCAAGGAAAGTGAAAATTAGTCAAGGGACAAAATAAGCTTGCCATCCTGCTAGAAGTTGATCTCAAATCATTACTATTAGGTATTCTTAAACATGTTGGAGGCGATTCATATTTGGTTTTAAAAAAGTAATTTTCTCCCTTTACCCATGCGTGATATATCTCGGGCTCAACTCCCAACAGCTCTCAAATAGCAATCTATGTTTTTTTTTCTATTTCTTGAATATGTCAACCACTAACACAAGCTTAAGAATAGAAAGAGGAATGGTGGTTTTTGCTATTTTCACTGCCAAGTCGTGGTCGCACCTGGACATATAATCACAATTATTAAGCTAAGTAAGCCTTAGTTTCTATCCCCTTAACCTTAAAACCTCATCCTTCCCCCTAAACTAATTTCCCCCACAGGAAAGCAAAATATATATATATCATACCAAATTTGAACTGAAAAGCCTAAAGGAGGGCAGGTTGAATTGATCGAGGTACACATACTGCAGGAAATCATCAGGTGAGAATGAAAAGGGCATTAAGTTGATATTTACTCAACTGAGTTCTGCATTATTGAAGGTTGGAGCGCCTCTCTGTATGTGAAGCCAACATTTCAGATAAACTTCTTCTTTTGTTGAGAATATTTATAAAAAAATATAGGTAAGCTTATTGGGTTTCTGGAATTCTCCAAGGCTCCCAAATGTTAAACTCTGATTTTCTCTGAAGTATACAACATGACTTTGCGCCCTTCTCTTCCTCAGCCCAGACAGACGGAAGGACGAAATGTCTTTTCTTTAAGTTGGGCCACATGTCAGGTGTTGGGGTAGGGATTATGGTGGATCAGGGATCACAATTGGCTTGATCCCTCACCAACTGTTGTCTTGGCTGTAGGCCTTTCTAGTGGGCACGTTGAGGAGGCGGCTGTAAGGCTTCCTAGGTCATGTTAGGTACATGCAAGTATGCAACATGCTTGTCATGCTATTGTTTCAAAATTAAGACAGTAGCTCTTTACTTTACAAGATCATCCATTTACCTATTCGCTACTAGATTTTGCAGGACTTGTCCTTGACAATACAAGGATGTGGTCTATGAAGAATACATTGTTGTTACAAAATCAAATAGTAAAGTAATGGTTGCAATTAAACTTTCTAATATACCTCAGATGCAACAATATAATTAATATCTAATCTGTTCAATAAAAATGAGATATTGATATTTCAGTCATGCTAAGCAACTTTATATGTAAACAATTCATTATAACCACTTTTCAGTTAATGTTATACCGAATTCCACATCTGATTTATCTTTCCTTGAAGCAGTGGTTGAAGAATGATAAAATAACTCACCAGAAGTGAATAAATCACCTCAAGTAACACAAATTAATTGCATGTACAACATGTTTGCCTCAAAGGGGTTTTTAAAGAAAGTTCTTTGTTTACATACCTAATGTATCACAATCTGGACCAGATCGACATATATCCTCCCTGCAGAAAAGGAAAACACAAAACAAAAAAATCATTAATTACTTTATCATCATAGGCAATGTTTCGATGCAGTGCCACTGAAGGGAAATACATTTCTGGTCAAACTGAATAGAAAATCATAAATTAATCATGACCATGAGCAATAATTTGATGCAGTACTGGAGGGAAAGAAATTTCAGGTTAAACAGAATTTTAAACATTAATGAATCATAATGTTAACTCTATGTTGGGGGTGTTGATCCCTTTAACACTTCTTCAACATCTTCATTAGATGACACCTCACATATACCATACTTTGTACTCAAGAACCCAAGGCAAAGATAAAACGCACTATTCATAGTATAAAATATAATTCCGCAATACACACAAACAGACATGTACAGACATACAAACAGATACACATGTATACATTTACAAACATTACAAACATACATGCACAACCATCCACATACACACACCCACAAATGATAAACTCACATCCCCTGTACACGTACATACACACACATACTGGTTTTCGCCTTCGAACGTGGACATCCATTTCAAACCATTCTCGTACTATGCAAACGTGGACACGTGTGTATGTATTTTACTGCACAACCGAGGACTATTGTGTATTAACCGAGGACTATTGTGTGTGTGTATGTTTTCAACCGCACAACCGTGGACGTAGGGGGTGCACGTTAAATTTTCCGGTTTTTTGATGCGCGCGCATATGCATGGAAATCGCATTAGCAATCGTTAGCACTATCGTTTAAAAACGTGGACGTCCGCGATTCCTGGGTGTCCTCTATTTGAAGGTGTGTATTCTGGTGAAGGTCCACGATCGAAGGCATTTACAAACGCACATGCACATATACACACACACACACACATACACACATACATCTTCATCACAAATGTAAGTAATACCTCCTTGGTATTACACAGAGACACATACACATATACAGTTTGAATATCTGATATCTCCCTTTAACCTTATCAGCTGGGGAGTTGGGAGGCTAAAAGTGCACCACATCTATATCTCCCCAAAAGCCCCCAGGGGCTGTGTGCTACATGTATATATATATATACCACAGTCACCGAAGTATTCCAATCAGACTATAGCTTACCTCCATCATATATCACACACATACTTACACTATCAACATAATACACATGTAATGCTATCCAAGCAAGCATGATATAATAAAGCTTACACTATAAAGAAAGCAAATGGTAACTACGTACTGTACATGCAATTGCATGCTGCGGGAACTTCACACGAGCAATCAAGGTCGCAGATTAAGACACACCCTCCTTAATGCATTAAAATGCAGCTGAGATTGGATTGTAATGCATTTAAGTATAACATAAACAGCAGGCTATCCTTGAAATATGTTTCTTTTTCATTGATTGATTCATTCAATAGGTGTACATGGCGCTTTCAAGTGATACATTGTATACCTGATAGTCCTGAATCATTTGTAAGTTGTAAGTTTATACGTTGAGTTAAGCTTTTAAGTGCTGGTTAAATGTCTTCTTTGTTGATATTCATTCTTACATGCTCATTTTCAATTATATAATCATGTCATCTCATACTCTCAGGCAAATATATACCTCTCTTAATACTTAGAAGACAAATTTTATCACCAAAATCAATCTATATTATGCTTAATTCCAAAAGGGGCTATATCCACTTTCCATAAAAAATGAGTTAACGATATCAGCGCATAAATAAGCTACAAAGCTATCTAGAAATCTGAATTTTAGGACGAATTACGAGATCAAAATCAAAATATGGAACGTTCAATTTTCATATTCCAATAGGCATGTGTACAAAGTTGGACAAAGAAACCTGATTTTCTCCGAAAATGAAAAAGTGGATATAGCCCCTTTTGGAAATAAGCTCTTCATTACTATTTGCTGATTTTCTCCCTCATGACCCAAACGAAAGTAATAAGCAGAAACAAGTGTGAAGAAATATACATACAATGAAATACAGTTGATACATCCGTCATAACAGTGCTCAACTATGTGTCATCACCAACAACCTTCAGAATTGCTGCAAAGATACAGCAGAACTTATTTCCATAATGAAAGCTGCAAAAATGGAATACAAACTTTCACTTACGGGGGGAGGGGACTTGCTACCTTCCTGATCTGAAAAGGGGGACATATATTGTTTCCCCAACTGACTGCGCAGCAAATTAATTCTACCAGATTCCTAATTGCATTGGGAGCTACTACGTGTTCTATGTCGTTAGAGTCCATTATCCCCGCCGTGCTTGCAATCATGTACATGTTGTAAGTGTGTGTTATGTCAATGGAGGTCTGCATCAATGGAGTGACTTGTGAGCAAGGTCCAGGCCCAGCGATAAGGCCCGGGATCCCGCTGTGACGCCTGCGGCAACCCCTACAGATGCCTAATGGCAGGAATGTGGGGTGAGGTAGTCCCATGCCTTGATTTACACGTCCGGTCCCCGACGTTCGCATCGGCGTGACCTCACCAAGTGCCAATTACATGCTGAGAATGTTACGCATTTTCCACCGCCACTTCATCCCGCTCCCACCGTCACCGAACCCATCAAACTGCTACTGGCATGAGAACAAGTTGCCTTGTTGCACAGGAGAGATGTTGGAGAATAAATACTAAGAGACCGGGTATAGGTTGCTATCAAAACAAGGCCAACCAATTAAACTGTTTCTCTTGATACTTGATTGATACTTTCCAACCTCGAAATGAACTCGTTGGGATTGCAACATCTGGTATTCATTACTGAATGTTTGATATTTAATGAAAACAGTCAAATGTAATCCCTTGAAATAGTGACATAGCAATTCTACAATAAACAATTTTCTTTGTGGGGGCATAGCAATTTATGACAGTCAACTAGTAAATTTCTTTTAATTAGTTACAATTCAGGAAGAAGAAAAACTTATTTTCCAGATTTTTCCTTCTTTGTTTTCTTAATCGCTCGCCAAAAGATTGTATAGGAAGGGAAATAAGTCTTTCACTAAATACAAGCTTTATTTATACCATTTATTCATTTTCTCTCTCTGCTTTTCCTTCTTTCCATTTATTTTTTTAATTTCTCTTTTTCTTCTGCTTTCTCTTCATTCCCTTCTTTCTCTTATTCATCTTTCTTCCTTTAGTTCCCCACTTTTAACTCTTTATTTCTCTACCATTTCAATAAATGTCTGTTTTCTAAACTCTCGGGAATAATGAACTGAATATGCTTGGGGCAAGGTAACGGATGACAATACGATAATCAAGGCTCTAATCATAGGCAATTACCCTCTCTTTATAATGACAACGCAAGAGGTTAAGTGCAATTCTATCATACTGGAAAATTTTATGATCTTGCTTTGATCAATGGTATGAAACGAACGAACAAAGGTGAAATGTCATATAATTTCTATTGAAAATAAAAACTCAAGTCACATAATTCAAAGGTTCGGGTCACTATGTTTTTCATGTTATCGTTCGATGATGATGACTGCAGCTGCAGTCAACATTACTAACAAACCAAAAAGAGCTATTTATTCTCAATTTCTTGTACAGCTACTGACATCATAACAAGATGAGGGGGACTTGCTTGGCAACAAGGGATTACATTCTTTCCTTCTCTTCTCCCCTCAAGATACAACTCCCAGACCGTGGATAAACATTCTGATGCCGGGTTTGATCCTTAGGACCACATCTGCAAACAGAGTGGATGATGGGAAAGGTTGGGCGGCATCAATGGGCATCTTTCAGTCGATGGGAGTAGCACAGGGCACCCCCTTGTTTACCCTCTGCGTAAGATACCACATCCCTCACTCCAAAACTTCACTTAAAGCAAAATAACATTTATTTGCGATAAATGAAGGAAGTGAAAAACACTCACAGAACAATTTTGTTTTGAACATCGCAGTATGTTACAAAACTGCAGCAGAGCAGTATCACAAATAATAACAAAAACAAGAATCAAATATCCTAGGGGAATGCATGTTGAGTAAATAATAAACAAGAGTGAATAATCAAAATAAAATTGGTGTAGTGTAGTGTCAGGACCTTTCTAGTCACATTCTGACCAATTCGCCACAAGATCACAGCAGTTATCCACAAGTTCACATATTTCTTGTCTACAAATTTAAGTGGAGCTTAACATGAAATCCTATCTACATTTGCATCTTTACGAAGAACATTTTGGATCTTCTTCAATAACGAATACCAAATATTCCATATTCACTAGTCTCTCAGGCATAAAAAAGTACACATATTCCATTCCATTTTTAACATTAGGTAAACTACTCCACATAAGACTTTTTTTGATTTATTAAAACTTTGCTTTCATGCAACAAAAGGCATATATATATATTCCAATAAATAAAAAAGTACCCATATTCCATTCCATTTTTAACATTAGGTAAACTACTCCACATAAGACTTTTTTTGATTTATTAAAAATTTGCTTTCATGCAACAAAAGGCATATATATTTACCACAATTTAACTCCTCAAGCACTTAGAGTTATTATTTCTGAATCATTTATTTTAGTTCTCGATATTTTGTTTGAGTTATAATACAGAATACAGAGAAAAGCATCATACTTCCTGAAAGGAAATACAACAAAGTTTTGTTGAAAAACTAGATCCCACCAACTCAAAACAAATACGATTTGGGGGGGGGGGGGGGGGGGGCGATGTTATAGGAGCATATCATATATTTGCTGATATACATTCTGTAAACTATTAAATTGAACGCAGAATGACAGGAAACCCAAACTTATTAAAAGCATCCTAAACTCACGAAGCATACAAAGTTAATTTCCAGAAGCAAACTGAGTAATATGCATGGTAATTGGTTGAAGATGTGCAGACAATATGTCGATTTCGGAGTTCAGATCTCCTGCCAAACAGGGGCATTCATCAGCAAATTCCCCTAGGCTTGACTATCTGAGAGGCAAAGTTGGTTGTCCTGATAATGTATACCATTTCCAATGCATCCCTTGTCCATCCCTTGAAACTAATAACTTGTGAACCGGCCTGTTTTTCTTGCCCTACTTAAAACTACCGAAGAGACGAGATCGATATCAAAATAGTCTAATAGCTTGATTAACGTTTACAAGTAAAAAAAAAACTGAAAAAACAACCCCTTTCTCAAAGTGATAGCAAACTAGGTGGATCCCACTTTGAAGACGTTGGCCAACTCATACTTAGGTTAACTTTTATTTCCTGAAAATGTTACTAACATGGTGAGGTCACAATTTCTTCCAGACTATTACTTAGATGTTGTTTTACTTGAGTAAATGTATAATATATGATTTGAATATGAGAAAAGTAATTCCTTAGCCTAGCAAAGCTTAGTAAATAAATTTAAATCTAAGTAAACATTTTGAATTGGACACTGGTCCAAATTTGACCAGTCATCATGACACTGCTTTTACCATTCGAGAATGGTGCCTTAGGAGGCTGTATGGTATACGTGTGTATCAAAACTTATTCTGCTTACATGTGGGTGTCATTTCAGTGTACATGTATTTTAATGCAACACTCTTATCTTCTTACCCTTTCAAACTCTGTAAACATTAGATTAATGAAGAGCTGGTAATAGATTGTTGTAGAGCTGCTAAAGTTTTCATATTGATGTTTAAGTATAGGATCAATTAGTAGTATGATATTCCAGACAGATATAATGGGGATTTCAAATTGGAAGAAATGTCTAACCGTCGTCGTCGTAAGACTGATTTGGATAAAGATTGTACATAATACTTCTGTCAAGGATAAATTTACACTAAACAGGGTCTAGTCAGTATAATTTCATATATCAATCATCATAAAATGCATTTAATTCTTCTAAAGAAACACAACAAAGATAACAACTATGCCAATCAACTCAGTTTATCTCTTGCTACCCACTTAAACTGTAAAGAGGAACATATATCAATGTCAAATTAGGAAGCAACAAAAGTTTTAATGAGCCTTTTTAAAAACTGGAGATAAAGGGTGCATTGTGGATTACAGTATTCTTTGTGTATCAGGAGATTTGACCTGATCAGTAATAATGAAAATATTCTGTAACTCAGAGGGCTGTAATGATCTCTTTTCATAATTCCCTTGGTTCAAATTAATTGCTCGCGAGAGACTTTTTGACTCTTGATGCGATTTTAATTTGAGATAAAATAAGGAAGGATAAGTGAGGCTCCATGGTTATTCTCACATGTGATGAATATCACTATCTAGCTTTTGATCAGTAAATTCACACATTACAATGTCACAATTTCAACATTATCTTGTGCAGAATTATTTAATTCCTACTTAAAGGGACTTAGTAACTTAGTCCAAATCCTAAAAATCCAATTGGAATTCTAGCGGTTCACTCATACCTTGTATTCGTATTAACAATAAAAGCATGGGACAGGTTTGGGTTTTTCAAATTTCCCTTTTGTTAAAAAGATATTTACGATTGAAGTGTTCAGATGTTAAATTATCCACTGGATCGCCAAAACCGTGTACAAAGTGAGTGCAATGAGTTAGTGAATATCACTTTGCATTTTTTCTCATTACTCAGCCATATAATGTCCATTTAACTTTAAATTTTCACACAACACCCAGTGGACATATCAGACAACAACAATATACATTGTACCAACCACTTATCACAAAGCTTTTTAAAGCAGAATGTGTACCTATGGTGCACAAGTTTGTTACCATATATGATGATAATGATGATAGTGATTGGTGTGGGTCTTTGATAGCTGTCATGATTTTAGGTTTACAATGGTGATGTTTTTGGTAGGTCTAACTTCACCCTTTCTGAACTGGACCCAAGATACTAAGGCAAGGGTCTGTGGACAAAACATGTGACACCGAAATCATATTTTAGGGTGAAAGTGAGAAGAGTGGTAAGTCAATGACATAGTCTTGAATGGATTACACTGGAATAATGACAATTACTTTATTTTGCTAAAATTTGCCCAGGTCCCAACTGCTTTGGGCAAGTTAATAACCATTGCACCAAGGGACAAATTAAGACAATGTCCTGACAAATAGTGAATTTTGAATCAGAAAAGAGGAAATGGGAATTAATTTCATCAAGATGAAAGGCGGCAGTCTCTAAAAGAAATGTTGATACATTTATGTCACAGAACAGTTCAAGGGGAAACTGTAACTCAGCATTATAACTGGGTGATGTGATTGATTTCTCTAACATTGAACATAATGATAGGGTCAAAATGTTCCGCTCACTGGCAATAAATCATGACATGTTGCAAATGTGAATAAACCCCCCAAAAAGAAAATGAAATCACCACTTGTACCTACCACCATTATTCTACCCTCCTTTCATTGTCCCCTACCCCCCCAATAATCTCATTTCAATTGTTATGACAGCCTAGGGATACAGTCGTCATTGTAGGAGAGGTTACTAACACAAAGAAGCTACAAGACATTCTTGTTCTGGGGTATATAGACCCAGTACAATGGACTCAAAGGGTAATCGTCCAGTCTAGACCAGCCTTCTCCATAGAGTCAGTAAGCCAGAAATTACCAGAGCCACGAGCTAAGGTCACTTATGTCCCAGTCACACATTCATGTAAAGCCTCCTCCTAAGAGCCACATATTGGCATTTTTTTGGAATTCAATGAAATGGGGCTATTCGGTAGGAGTTTCTTGGCTTTTCCATGGTGATAAGTGACAATAATAATAATAATAATAGACATTTATATAGCGCAAATTGCAAAGAGCCTCTAAGCGCTTAAATAATTATTTTTTAATTATTATTACCCATGGTCATCAGGTACATTTCAAACCCACACAATGATACTGCATACTTTCTCAACTCCCCAGGGAGCATACACGTTGCAGTGCCACTTACAGGAGGGCAGAGCTGATACAATAGCCATGTCTTTGCAATATTTTGAACATTTTGAGTAGTGGCACGAAAACCCGAGTTCCGAGCCGTATCGTCAAGTATCGCCACGTAATGCCACGACTTAGCCACAAAATTGCCATCAAAAAGGCCCATTTCATTTGCATTCCACAAAAATGCCAATTCATGGCTCTTTACACTTACAGGGGGCTTTTTGGGTAAATGTGACTGGGACATTAAACATCCATCACAATAGTTACAACTTTGCTTATTACAGTTATAGAAGGGGATTTAAACTTTGTGGTCTTACACACCACCAAAAGGGTGAAACAGTGGCTATTTGCAAGCTCCAAAAAAAAAACAGAGTTAATCATGAAATGTGTGATTTTGTCCTAAAAACTAAGGTCAACAATGTTGAGTCTATCATCAATAAAGGGCATGTGAAGAATTATTTGATCTACTCCATAAGTGTATTGAATGTTACAACTTCGCTACATTACATTACATTCTTGGCAGGCAAAGATTATTTGAATTTGCCAAACTTTCTGAAAACTAACTGTAGAGTCAGAAAAAAAACATTTATGAGTGAAAAATAATTTACCATTTCATTTTGAAATAAATATATGCATGCACCTAATATATCTGATTGACAAGTTCATCATTATAGAAAATGTTTGTTTCTTTTGAAAAAGAAAATATTACTCGACCAGTCAAGGCACTGGCATATCTGATTAATGTATCTGTACTGTCAAGTTGAACGAGGTATAAAACAAATATTTTTGAAAGGTACGAGAGGATAAACACTAATTAATCAAGAAGGTAGGTATTAAATATCAGGAGGTATTAATTATTCAAAGGGTTTATATTTGATTCCAAATTCATCTTACCTTCCAAAATAATAGATATGCTAAATTTGAATCTTAACCTTGACTTGGAAATACATAAAACAAAATATTCCCTGATGATATTTGGTTATACAATTAATGAGGCTGTAAACATAATGATCAGGAGCTGTGTTGGCCTTACTAATTAAACATGTATTGACTTACAAATACACTGGTTATGCCACACCATCGATGATATATGTATATCATTGATTTACACTATTGACAGCCCACTATCAACATTACCTACGTGCAAATGTCTATCATTCTCAATTAAAACTTTTAAAATACAATTTGAAGTTTTATTTTCCAATATACTGTTAAACATTTCTGGGGAGTATGGCATGTTAATTGCTCCGGGTGGCACCATATGAAATCATGTAACTGCAATGAGGCTGTCGGGTTAATTGACTGGCATGAAAAGGTAGTAAAATATTGATACCATTCTTTCAATTCCACAGGCAATGAGCGTGTGGATTGAACCTGATTGTACAGATGTCCGCAAAGCCGCCGTGACATGTAGGGATTGTATGGAGTTGTACATAGGTGACATGCCACAGATTCCTACTGTAATGCGAGCATAGAGTGATATATCCTCCCATCCCCCTTTCCCCCATCATCACGTTTGCTGCCTCCTTCCCATCTTCTTCGAGCAATTAAAGCTCATGAGATCGCATCGCACATAGTGTTGTGACCTCCTTTCTTTGCCCTTCATCAGACCAGCTTACTTCATCTACTCATTCTGGTATATGGGGGCAAGAGCTTGACCATGACACAGGACCAGTCCTAGTTCCACCTAATGTGGACATAAAGTGATATCCTAACATCATCACATTTGCCTGATCCTTCCCATCTTCCCTCGAGCAAAGCTCATGAGATCACAACACACATAGCCCCCGCTGCAGAAAGAGATTCAATCTATTGTAAGTTACAATTTATTGTTTAAAAAAATTGCGCGTTTCAAAAAATCAGATTTACGCATTTAGAACACATGATCGGACTTAAAATTAATTGCAACTTACAATCGATTGAATCTCTTTCTCCTACGGGGCCCAGGTGTTGTGATCTACTTCCTGTGCCCTCCATCCAATCATTTCACATACTTCCTCTACCCAGGAATATGGACACTCCTTTCTACAACCTTCATTGCTATCAGAGATCATTACGGGGGCATGGCATCTCCTCCCCTACCCTAAGGTTTAAAGTGACGGAATTGTTTTGTCAGAGACTCACAGGAAGGCACCATTTTGATATACGCAGTTATCTAAGTGTCATGCTCCAAATGAACAGCAATGGCGCTGCCTATTGATTATTAAAATCAAGCGTCCTCTGGATTCCATGATGGTTTTGGCGATTCGACCCCTTTAATGCCTACCACTGTCATCGTCCCCCGTTTCTACCATTGCAGATCACATGTGGTCATCATATGCTAGAGAGTCACAGATTTGCGTGAGTGTTGCGCTCACACCACACACAAACCTGTCTGTGAACGAAAATCTATGCTACTCCATTAATTGCCCCCTGGATTTGACGATGGAGTCCCTTTAATGGCTACCACTGTCATCGCCCCCATTTCTACCAGTACAGATCATATATATGTAGGGCAGCCAAATATGAGGCATCCACCCACCCTTTCAGGGCACAGTGCCAACTATCAACATTAGACACCATACAAGATCTATGGACATAATGTACACCAGCACTGATATGTTGAGGGTCATAGTGGGGGCATGTTATGACTGGGATGATTAAAGGTGGCAAGACAAGGATGCTGGATGCAAAATATGGGGCCCACTTTACCACCTCCTGGTATGGGGTTTCAGTGGGGGTGATTATGGGGTATGTTTGGGGTAATTCATGTTGAGGCCATGGTGGGGAATTGTTATGACTATGACTGATTAAAGGTGGCAAGAAAAGGAGATGCTGTCAAAATATGGTGTCCACTTTACCACCTCCTGGTGTGGGGTTACAGTACAGTAGGGTGATTATGGGGTATGTTTGGGGTACCCCATACCAGTTTTTGAGGTAGTGTGGGGTACCTCATACCAAGATGGCATTAAAATGTGGCTAGAGTTGTATTGGATGTATGTATTAGTGTGGAGTGCTTGTGGGGTTCAACTTGGGGGATTTCCTTGCCACTGGGGTAACTATAGTTTGAAACAAGCCACAATACACATGTTGTGCATAAGATGTTCCTATTGTGGGGTGAACATAGAATTAGTTTGGGGATCCGATAAATAGTGAGGTTTTGACAAGGTTAGGGTTAGAAAGAGATGGAATTAATTGTAGGTCAGATCCTGTGACTGAAGGCACAAATCTGGTTGAAATGCACAGATTTTCTGACTTACAATAAATTGTAACTTCTTTCTGCATGGTCTCATAAATTTGCAACTGATCAGATTGATGTTTGCAAACTACAAATTCACAGACAGACAGAAAATATACACACAGATGGGCAGTCAATCATGCACGTTACCCATGGATTTGATTTAATCTAGAAAGTGTTTAATATCACAGAATACATTCTCCTTGTAATACTTGTATGCTTCTTCCTTTGTTTTTTTTTTTTAGTCTAACCAGCCACTTTCATTCCGGAAATTATAGGATCAAGGCATCAATGAACATACTCAAATAAAAAAATATATATGATCATTAACAAATGTATATTTGTCAGACTTCTCTTATATGGTAAGGTAAGTGATCATTTCACCTCAAACTTAACTCCCAAATTTTATGGTCATGATGGTTAGCCGTAACTGTGCATCCAGTCGTCATTGTCTTGTGAAGCCAATCCCTTGAGTCTCTTTTGCAACACATTATTTCTAAATATATACATTCAGATGGTATATTACAATAAAATGAGTCATCAGAAAATGATCAATGACCCTAAAACTTCTAGCTTTATTTTTATCAACACCTGATCCAATTTCAATACATTTTTTTGTTACTAGTTCACGTTTTAAATTCTACCAGACATCTCAACAACTACTCCCCAAGAAAGTGTGTCTCAAACAGTTTAAACTACTTCCATTTAACTTGCACTATTGACAGACCCATCAACCCTTCACGTGACTTCCACACTGCACTTTTATACAAAACAGTAGTGCTTACAAATATCTAGATGCGTATTGAGTTTCTCCCTAATAAAGCTGCAATTTACAAGTCTAATGATTTGTAGAAAATGTTTGTCAAAATGGAGACAGGCATACTTGTAAGAAATTGGCTGTGCTAAGTAGACCAATTTCTCTTCCAATTTCTCTTTCAAGGAGTTTGAGATATTGCCGATATCAAGAATGGGAAATAATTTGGTGGCATTGTATCAGCAGCCGTGATTGGATGCATTGTTCGGATCCATATCACTTTCATTCCAAACACAAGCTGCTCTGAGTAATGCCTGAATTTGCCAGAACTTTGTAACAATTTATGTGACTTGTATCAATATTCGTACATGTAGTAGGAAAGAAAAAAAGAATACTTCCAAATCCATTTACAGTTACATTCATGACTTCATCAAAAATCTCTGTAGACTGTACCCTAAACATAAACATGGTTCAGAAACATTTGAGTACTGATACTAGCAAAGAGATGAGTAGCCTGTTGAAAACTATAGGGTCTACCAAGTCACATTAAAGTGATCAAACACCCCAAAATCACTTTCTAACAAATGAAAAAGAATAGTTTTAGTAGCTCATTCCACCAACAATTTCAGAAAAATAGGTTTATCATAAATTACACAACTATCATAAGATATTGTTCTATGTGTGCTGGTTCCCTTTAAGAGGGGCTAAGAGGGGCAACATTTCCCCCTTTCCCCATTTCCAACGTTCCCTTGCCCCCCCCCCCCCCCCATTATTACCCACATCACCACCTACTTTGATCATATGTCACATTACCCAAATAGCATTATTTCTCTCTCAACCGTGTGTGACTCCCTATTTCATGGCACCTACTTATGCTATGAATATTTACCAACTTTTGACAATGCATCATTTGATACTTCAAATTTTTCAGAGGGTGTCTGGTTGCCAGACAGTTAACATATATACCATATTATCAATCAAACCTCCATTGTTCAAACATATATAAGTATGAGTCATGGATGGAAGAAAAAAATGTTGGATTATAAACCCCAGAGTGCAAACCTAAGTGGCATAGCCAGGGGAGGAGATAAAGGGGGCAAAAGGGGGCAAAGACCCAATCCCTCGAAGGGGGAGGTGGGGGTTATAATTATTGCCCAAAAATAAATTTGGCAATTTGTTTTGTTTATTTTTACATTCTATTTCATCTTTTCAAAAGTGACAGTTGGACAAGATTTTCAGGGGGGGAGGGGGTAGCCAATCATAGCCCCCTTGCCCTTCTTGGCTACACCCACTGCAACCTCACACTTGGGTGATATGCATGTGTAGCTTGAAGCTGAGCTCTAGAAATGTGCGGGTTCCTAATAAAAAACTTGCTCCTGGCAATTAAACTTTAATGTGCAACACTCCCCTACACATTGACAAAACAATTTTGTTATTATTTGACATACAACTATGAAATTAACACCCTGAGTGCCTTTATTATGGTAATTGAAGTACAAACATAAACAAAATGATTTAGATTTCTCAGGAAGCGTTGCTTTGAAGAGTTAACCACGAACCTAACCTAACTACTCATCCTCCTTTTTTAAGTAAGATGCAACCACCAGAAGTAATAAATCAATTATGCTTCGATGATGAATGAACATTCCTCTGCCGATTAAGAAAAGATCTATCAAAATATGTCAACAAAGCTCGTTAATTACTCATCAGCCGACATCATATCAATCATGTTGATGTAAACATGACAAATGCATGTATCTACACAAACAACTACATACACACAGATGCAAACGAACAAACAAACAAACAAACAAACAAATAAATGAAAAGCATAGTAATTTTTTGTTTTACTCCCATGGAAACTAACAAAATAAGACACACATTCAATGTTCGACAACCGAGGACTATTTTCCTAAATTTTGAGAATATTGTTTGTAATAAATATTGTTTTAAATACAAATACTGGTGTAACAAACCTCACTTCCTAAAGTTGACTTGACATCTAAATGTGAACAATACAGTGATGTTCTATTTGCAGTCAATCATGTATTTTATGAATGATTTAAATAATTATGAATGGTCTGTAAGGCGATCATAAAATTTCCAATGGGTACACACATGTATAATAGAATACAACAGTTTGGAATTATTCCAAGGCACCAGTCATATTATATATGCCCTCTGTGTTATCTACAATATGCATGTCAATAAAAGCTATTGGAGCATAAACATTTACCTGTGCCTCATCTATATGTTTCCAATGACAAAAAATGAAGATCATCATAAAATGTACCAACTACAAGAGCATAACTCTAAACATACACTTTTATGATTCTGCTATCAATAAAATTAACACTCGCTGCAATAAGTTTGCAAAATAGATGGCAGTGTCATTGTGGGTGTGAGCGCCTAAGTGTGTAAAAGAACTTTAAAGACCGAGTTAGCTGACTTAGTTCCATACCTGAACTCTCCCTCTAGTAATTTGATCAGCGGCCCCCAATTACATGGTCATTAACTCAATCAAAAGCTTTCATCTGAGACTTGAGGAACACCATTCATCATGGCTGAGAATTTCTACTATTTCTTTCTCTTTTTGGGGGTTGAAAGTTTTCTTTGACCTATCATCCATAGACTAGGTCAGCCATAGCTTGAGCTTTAGATTACATGTGGGTTAGCTACTTATCCTTGGTTTAGTTTCTTGAAAAATAATATTCCTCACAACTTTGCTCTTTTTAGACCAGATTGGATGAATTGCAGCAGGAGGGGGGGGGGGGGGGGGGGGGTATGAACCTTATGAATGGCTAGGTGACAATGGTGACAAGTATGAATTGGTCTAGACATGCAGTTAAGATGACATATGAAAATTAAAGCTGAGCAATTGGTCTGTGTTTTTTTGTAAGTGTAACTACCTTAGCCAAATATGATCAATAACATACTTTTATAGATGGTAGAAATATGTCAGTATCCTTTTTGTAATGTATGCTCTTTCAATAATGCAATTTACTTATAAATTCAATGAGTAAAGATTTCAAACATATAGAGAAAATGACCAGAAATATATTTTCTTTGCTCTTTTTCATATTTTTTATGATAGAACTTTATCATTTCTGATTTTTGTAAAAAGGAATTTGTTTTGCTTTGTGTGCTCTTCTGTCATTTGGATGTGAACGTGTGTAAAATGGCCTGGCTGAAGGAAATCATGGGGGTCAACAGCGAAGCACTAAAAGCTTGATTATATTAGTCCCTGGGAGCATATCATGCATCCAGGGGCCTTGTAAAACTGTCATAGAAACAATCTTCCTATATATGTTATGAGATTTTATTTGCTGTTATAACTCACAGTATTGTGTGTCTGAATGGGTCAAACATTGACAGAAAGAAAGCAGGCAGATCGATCGCTTTTAAAAATCAGGGTTAGTGTCTTTTGAATATTTTCGTTGTAACAGAAATTCATCTAAATGTGCCTTGAGAAGTTGAAATCAATTGATACAAACCACATTAATCTTTATACATGCTTTGTATTTTTGGATGGCAAAATAATCATACTCGACTCGTGCATGAATTCACAAACATTTTTGACATGGTTATCAAAGTGGATGCATTTTACTATACTGTTGCCATTGTTAATCATTTTAGGACTGGTCTCTAAAAATAACTGAGACTGGGGTCTTCAAAGAATGCAAAAACAAACAGTCTAGAAATTATTTTTCCGTTAATATCAAGGTCAAACTTTTTGTCCACAGACATACTTTTCCACCTTCCTTTTTGATCAATTGTTATCCTAATTGTTTAGTTTGCCCCTTTTATACATTTGAGTTTATTCAAACACATTACAGTTCTGAGAAATATAATTTATCCATGCCTTCTGACCAGAATTGATTACATGACTGAAAAGTGTGGCAGCAAAATCGCCCGTTTCTACTTCAAAATATTTCTTGTTTTAGCCGGGAAATGCACAATTACAAATTTATTGACTATGGCAGGCAAAGGAGACAATTTTGTTTAGTTTGCCCCTTTTATACATTTGAGTTTACTCAAACACATTACAGTTCCCAGAAATATCATTTATCAATGACTTCCAACTATCGATCAAGTGACAGAAAAGTGTGACTATGGTGTGACCAATAGTCAATACAAGATCACCAAGTACTATTGTCCTTCTGGACTACTGTCAACATTAGTATGGAAATGAAGAAATTGTATTATTTCCTTTCTTGACATTTAATTAGGTTCCCAAGGGCAAGATATTCCCAGGTCTGCATGATTTTAGAATCCTAAGCATCCAAGCAAATTTCACAGCTCTTGGTCTAATAACTTCTTCTAGGTCAAAACTTAAGGTCCATTGCTCAAAAATCATGATCAGTGAGTCAAGCATATAAGACTAAAAAATACTCAATGCTGGTTGGTCAAGATGTAACTTAAGCCTGATCAGATCAGGCTGAGCTATTTTTGTGCAACATGGTTTCCCTCTGATCCCATATGTTGGCATGATGTTACCAGACCCCCTATGACCTGGAACTGACCTAGCAGTGACCATCAAACTGACCAGTGGGTCCACATTCATCATCAGTGAGGTCACTTCAACTCCCATCAATCACCAGCCTAAATATTGGAAACAAAAGGCACCTAATTTAGCCCTATTGAAACTGATCCCACCCTCTCCCCCTAGCTCTTAGTCTCACCCTTTCTCTGTCTGCCTGCCCCCCCCCCCCCACCCCATCATCTACTTTTACCGCTTAGCCTGTTCAGTACTAGATTTTGCAAACCCTATAGAGTTAATACAGGACATAGCAGGTTCCAGTTGTCAATGCGTTAACTCTTTCTCTCTGTTTGACCTTTAATTCGTATTCCCCTGCATACTAAACTTTTAATTTTCAGACCGATATCAAGTTCACGGACAGTAAAACTTTCAACAAGGACCACAATGGGAAAGTTCCTTGCACTTCTACTAATATTAACCCGCTCAGGACTGGTCCCTAAAATACTCGGGATTCTATGGAAAATACATGTTATAAGCAATAATCAATCAGTCCTGAACGAGGATAACCAGTTCAACACCATCTGACCTTGGTATAACATGTATTCTCCACAGACATCAACCTTAGTATTTCAGGACCAGTCCTGAATGGATTAACATATTTAGTTACGATACAAGTATAGAATAAGTTAAGAAACGGTTAAACAAGCTCTTTAGTTGTGTTTTGTAAGAGTGTGGAAGAGAAAGAGTTCCTGCCGATCAAATTTCTAGGAAGTTTCCTACTGTATGTTTCTCATGATTTGTATTAAACAATAGAGTGCAACGCTAGAGATACAATTAATAGATACCTTGGCCTGGGGTCTAACTTCCGTCTTGCATGTTATACGAGTCTGGGTTGGAGGTAACATTTGCTACACCTTTCAATTGTTCTGTTTAGCTTTCGATGCGACCCTCTACCACTCCTAAACAGCACTTTTTTTTCTAAATAGAAAAAACACTTAACTATCATGGGGGACACAGCGGCAATCCTTTGAAAGTCATGGCCAACAAGACTTTTTATTGCTTTAGCATTCCCCGTTTGTTTATCACTGTGCCATTTTTTTTTCTGGCTGGGATGACCTGTTACTCTTTATATTTTGAACCTTCTCTGTTAGTTTGGATAGTTACTTTCCCTACTTGTAAGAACACTGTGCGTCACCATGTGAACACTGTATGTTTCTTAGAGTGGACCACAGTGTGAACAGTGTATGGACTAAAATGGAGTGTTTTAAGTTTAACAGTGTAAACAATGATCACAATGTGAGCACACTATGATCACAATGTGAGCACAATTTGAACACACTATGATCACAATTTGAACACACTATGATCACAATTTGAACACACTATGATCACAATTTGAACACACTATGATCACAATTTGAGCACACTATGATTACAATTTGAACACACTGTGATCACAATTTGAACACACAATGATCACACTTTGAACACACTATGATCATAATTTGAACACACTGTGAAGCCAATGAGAACACAATGTGATATAACCTGTATTCACAGTGTATAAAATAGTGTGCTCACACCGTATCAAAGTGCGATCCCAGGGTGCTCGCAGTGTACATAGTGTGATCACAGTGTGAGTACATTGTGTTCAGTGTGATTACATTTTGTTCACAGTCTGATTACAATATGTTCACAGTGTGATGAGTGTCAACACTGTAAACACACTTGTATCTAACATGGGCTGTATATGTAATGCAGTGTGTTCACACTGTGACACACTCTGTTCTCGCCAACGCAACAGGGTTTCTGCTTCTCCTACTCTTCTTTTTAGAACTGGTTTCAACCCATTCAGGGCCCCGTTACAGAAAGAGTTGCAATCAATTGTAAAGTAGAAATAAATTACATCAGAAAATATGCACATTTGAACCATGAACCTACTACTAGGTAGTAGATTCATGTTTGTACCAATCAGATTTGCACATTTAGTCACATGATCTGACTTGCAATTAATTGCAACTATGCAATTGATTGCATCTCTTTCAGTAACGGGTCCCGGACTAGGCATGAAAATACTCAGACTGGGGTCTATGAAGAATGCATGTTATACCAAAATCGAACAGTCTTGAACGGGTTAATATTTTGATGGGACCAACCCCGTGTTCACACACAAACATTTTCACCCCATAATCATCTCTATAGAATCATCACTAACGATACGTCGTATCGCTAGTGATGATTAAATCAAACCTGGTCAACGTTCACACACACACAGAGCATATCGGACACCAGCTGGTTCACAGGTGGCGCCGAACCCCCCCCCCCCCCCCCCCCCAAACATCGTATAAGTGCGGAGTGTGTTTTCTTTTTTTTCTGTCTGCGCTCTCTCTCTGCAGCTGTGCGAGCGAACGTTCGCATTAAGCCACGCCCACTTAGTCATGATTAGCCAGTTACGGTTGTTGACACACGGAATAAGCGTGATTCTATAGTCAGCTCTCGTACAAAACGACAATAAAACCAGCGTATCGCTAGTCATCTCTAGCGATACGTCGTTTTGTTAGTAAGCGTTCAGACACACGAATTTTTAATGGGAAGCTGATTCTATAGTCAGCTGCTGATTCTTTAGTCATGATTAAGGGCTGAAAATGTTGTGTGTGAACATGGGGCAAGAATGCTTTAGGTGCCTTATGCAGAGGTCACCCTTGTCAGATGGTTTATTACCCCATCTAAATCCACTTAACTAGCTCCCAGTCTGTTCATGTTTACACTGCACATATTTCAAAGTCTTTTTTCAAAACCAGAGCTAAGCTCCTTGTCTTTAGAAACTTGGATCATTCAATTGCCAAAGTTTTTTAGCTTCATCAGCAAGTTTTTCAAACTATGTGGTTTCTAAAACCTTTGGCCTACTGTAGGTTCATGCTTGAACAATGCATGTTTATAAGCAAGTGCTTTTCCATAATTGATTATAACCTCAAAAGACAACTGAACTCCTTACCTACAGGAACCTGGTTGGCTATGTACTATTAAGTCTATGGGGATTTCAGACTCACCATTATATATAAACCATTACAATCAATTTTAATTTCTTCCATAAATATATGTCATGAATACTTGGAGTGGACTTAATTACATGAGTACTCCCAAGCCTGCTCCCAAAAGAAATTTAATCACAAATACAACTTCAAAAGAAGCCAATAAAATCCTATCTTTGTAGGTGATTACAAAATTGTGAGGATGGAGAATTCGCGGATGATGTGGCGTCAAATCCAGATTTTCTTTCCTGGGCAAAAATTAGAGTGGCTGCGTGATTGCCCTACAACTTAACAGTCGACCGAAAAGTAAATCTCTATCCCTTCCTCCAAGGAAATTATTATTTGCTTTCGGTTAAATGGTGTCTGGGCACTATTGGGGCAAGTCTAGGCAGCTGGATCCAATGATGACATAGCAAAAGAAATGTGGTTAAAGAATTTTTGACCGACTTTGTTTTGGTGTTAAGTATAAAGTAGGTGTACAATGCGACTGCACCCCTATTGAGGTAATAAGGCTTTAAAACTTTGTTTTCTTTGGGTACATTTATGTAGCCCTTTGAAATTGAAGGGTTATATGCGTGCAAGTGGGTCAAACATAATGAAAACCAGACATATGCCATTAGCTATGGCCCCTCAAAGTATTTTATTTGGGTACATTTATGTACCCCTTGAAATTAATGGGGTATACGTGACAAGTGGGTCAAACATAATGCCGACAAGACCTATGCCTTCAGCTATGGCCTACATTGTATACAACATTTAACCTATATGTATGCACTTAAGGGGGAAAAACAACACTTTTAACAAGTCACAACATTTTTAACGAGAAAGGTTGGACAATAAATGCAAAACAAATGTTGAGAATGGAACCATATCTCCTTTTAATTTGGAACTAAAAACAGTTGAAATCTCTTTAAACCATAATTCCCGCTAAAATATACTGCTCAAAGTGTAAGTGTAACAGTTCTTGGGATTTTCTCAACCTCTCTTACCACTGTGAGAAAAATCACATGCCCTACATTTTAGTGTCCTAGCATTTGGGCAACTAAATAAAATGTACAGTATCGATTATGCTAGCAATATACAGAATGTCATTTTTGATTAAAAATATGGGCAAACATTACCGGTAATCAAATTTCAAATTTTATCAAAACAACCGGGGCTCTAAATTTAGAATCATTCATTTCAGCTCTAATGTAAAATTAGTGACAACAAATGTTAAGATTACTATGGATAAATGGTGGATTCTTCCGGGGTGGATCACATGAGCCTCAGGCTCAGCATGGTACATTAAATATAAATACCCATGATAATTGGTGCATGCACAATATAAAAACCATAGTATTGAAATGATCTACAACCACAAAGGAGGCCTAGATACAGGAAAGATACCATGTTGTGCACAAACAAAAATGTTGCAAAAATTAAAAATATCTTACAATACATGCAAATTTATCATTACAATTTGACTGTTATGTTGTTGTTTTTTGAATGGGAAATGAAATACAATAAAACATGAATTGATCATGATGACCTTTCTACCATCACTTTTAAAAGTCATACATGGGGTGTCAACTTTAATTACTGCAGTTTACACTTGGAAAATGAGATGTCCTTCATATCATATCGCCATAATAACAGTGAAATTGGGTTATGAAGAGGGATAGGTGAGACTATGGGGGGTACATAAAGGGGAAGACACCTACCTCTCACCCACCAGTGGCTTCCACCTACAGGTGAGAAAGTCTTGAAAGTTTATTTTGTCTAGCGCAGGGGGTTTTCTAGAGTGCTCTTGGACCAGACATCGTCACCCCTATCACTACCGCACCATCTTTAGTCCACTGAATTTACTACATAACTAAATGTTGCAGTGGTATCCAAGGGCTTAATTTGAAGACATCGTGGAGACAGTGTCTGTAAGAGGTGGCACAAATTTGTTTTCTCTAGTAGTCCCCAGACTTGATTCTGGGATACAGGTTCGAATCCAGGAGAAACACCATTTTCTTTGATCATTTTTCATAGATAACTACACTCACATAAACATGAAATACCCAACCAGGTTATGATTGACACATTAGCTCTTCATATCCAAAGCTGATTAAAAGTAAGTCATGATTCTAAACTCCACTCCATAATTGGCAAATTTACACCTGGCCATGCTGCAATCAATTATGGAAGAATGGGTATCATTTACATTCACCACTACTTCCACACATTCCTCAAATATTTTCATGAAAAATAATACATATTTTGCATAAAATATGGTACTCACCTGCATTCATCATACATCTTGTACATTGATTCCCAGACAAAATTCTAAATATCACACAAATAGTTTTCCAAAGTTCGCACACAAAATTGACCTCCCATCTGCCACAACGCATAATGGGTATAGAAACTAGTTTAAGATGATGACTCATGGATTATAATGTGAATTTTTTTTTTTAATGATTTGTATATGATTATGCTCATAATTTGTGCCTAGAACTATTATTAAAACTTAAAGGGACTTAGTAACATTCTCCAAATCCTCAAAATAAAATTTTAATTCTAGCGGTTCCCTCATACCTTGTTGTATTCGTATTACCAATAAAATCATGGGTAGGTTTCAGTTTTTCAAATTTCCCTTTCGTTACAAAGATATGTACGATCAAAGTATTCAGATAAGAAAAACTCCCCCGGAGTTTTTCTTACCGTGTACAAAGTGAGTGCAGTGAGTTAGTGACTATCACTTTGCATTTTCGCTCATTACTTGGCCATGCAATGTCCATTTGACTTGAAATTTTCACACAATACCCTGTGGACATATGAGATAACAACAATATACATTGCATCAACCATTCATCACTTTTTGCACATGTCTACAAAGTTACTAGATCCCTTTAAATGTATCTGTTTTAACATATCATATAACACTGATGGACTGTATTGCCGAAACCTTGTGGGTCTTTTTGTATATGACTATGATTATAATTTATGTGTAGAACTATATTATAAAAACTGTAATCTAACTTAAACCCCTTTTTAATTGGAGAACTTGTTTTCTACCTCGCTTTTACCCGAGTAGGATTTCGTGGAGGTCGGGTCGTAAAAGGGTCGTAAAATACGCCGCGATAGGTTGTGCAGCGTTTTAATCAAAAGTGTTTCTCTGAGTTACACGGGTAGGTTACTATAGCAACCGCACCTCTCTCATCATGCGACCAGCTGGCGTGACATGTGCTAATCGGCGCGCGCTGGTATACGTTAGCGGGAAATTGTTTACATTTTTTACGGCCATGACGTCCTCTACCCGGGTAACATTCTGCGCGCTTTTTAATACAATGTTTATCAGCTTAACATCCTGACAACGTCTGGACGTTACCGCGCTATTACCCTAGCCCGACTAGGTCGAATCCTACCGCGCTGTTGTCAGGATGTTACCCTGATCGGACCTTTTTAATACAAACGCGGTAGAATGTCATCCTGACAACGTCTGGACGTTACCGCGACTATTTTCCTCAATTAAAAAGGGGTTTAAGATATCATATTACTATGTAATTTTTATCATGCATAGTCTATTTTCAAAACCCGTTTTTGTATGGGCATATGAGTATAATACAAAAAATGAAATCTATCTATTCATATATAACTAAATATGTCAATATTTTGTCAAGCAAGGTCTTTAAACCCATGAACCTGGTGGGTTCTGTATGAACTCTATGGGGATTTCAGAATCTAGTACATAGAGAATGGGTTTAAATGATCTCAATTCAATACTAACATTTCAAAAGTCGGGAATCTAGGGTTAGAAGTGCAACTGGACATCTATTCAGGAATTAAACTCACTTCTTTCGCCTGTGGGTCTTAATTCCATTTCACTATAAATAGCCACTTTTGTTTTTATGATATAAAAATACGAAAGCATGAATGATTACAAAGTATTATGACTACGGATGCCTCACTTTTTTACCTTCTTACGACATCCTGCCCTGCCGAATATGCCACAATTTTGACCCACAGGAGAATACTATTGGCAAGATGGAAGAGTGATAAAGCACTATAAACTAGATGGAGGAGAGATAGAGCACTATAAACTATTTTATTTTGTTCAAGATCAAAACACCAGCATACCCCCGTGACCAGGAGGAAATCATAAAGGAAAACTTTGCTCTCTCTATCCCACACCTGGGAATCCTGCAAAATTATGTCAGGCTTGAAAACAAAAAGTGACAAACCACAAACACTTTTAAATTAAATCCCCCTCCTATGAAACAAAACAAATTTTTTAAATACTGCTTGCGAGTCGAGTCGTGACCCCAGAGAATACAGGTATAGCGCTAAACAGGAATCATCACCTCGCTTCTAATCTGGGCCATCAGACATGCTCCAAAAAACAAAAACATTTTGGCCTAATCATGGATTCGGTGAAGTTAACCCATTTCCATCTATATTTTGAAATGCCAATAGACTTTGTTCATAGCCCGCCCTGTTCCCGTAAGCAACGGGTTAAGCAAGATTTTGCTAATTATTTCCATTATACATGACAGTGAAATTTACAATTTAGGGCACCTGCAGTATTCAGCTCGTAGTCATTGTCAAGGTTGGTTTGGCACATTCGGTTAGAGCGCTAATCCCTGAAGGTTCATCATAAGGTTCCTCAAGCTCCTTAGGAGCATTTTAAAGTCTGCTTAAGATTATTTAAAGAACATATTGCAATGGGGATGATTTTGCACGTTTCCAAACATCTATGGTTGACCGAATTACCCTATAAACAAATTTCGAAGAAAAATTTGGTCACATTATACCTCATTATGTTGCATTCATAGGTCATATTATCCTGTTCGGTATATTCCCTACATATTAATCACATAAGTCCTATAGAAAAAAGGTAAGTTCTTAGAAATTTGTCTGAATTCTGCATTAATGTTCTCCAAATATATAGAGCAATATCCTCTTGTTTTGTATGTTATTTAATATCCCCATAATCATAACATATTCCATGAACTTAAACCGCATTATATGTTGCCAGAGTGTAGCATACGTTTTTCATCACTTCATGATAAAGATATTCTCTGAGGAGTATTAATGTTCTCACATTATCACTATTAATGCTTTAATCACCATATAGCCAAATGATGTGTGAAATATAAAGTCAAAGGTCATTGGATATGCCAAGCCAGCCTTGACAATGATCATAAGCAGAATCATGAGGTTAGCAATTACTACAGTGAATTAATCTTTGGTCTGAAAGGGGCACATTTATTTTACTTCTGTTTTGTAATGTGAACACTAACAAGAATTTTATCCATTATTTCATTGGTATCACTGTGATTAAATTCAGTGTGAAAGTGGTCATTCATCACCATAGCCAAATTATGCACATTATATATATCAAAGTTCAATATGCCCAACCTTGACCATGACCACAGCCTATTTGGCTGATGAGGGCTTTTTACCATGTTTAAATAAAATAAAACAAACAAACAAAATTAAAACAAGCAGAATCAAGATTGTCACAACTTCTCAGGTTTGGTGTGATTGGCACACACTTATTTCACTTACGATTATCAAACGCACACATACAAGAAATTTATCCATTATTTCATTGGTGTCACAGGGATTAAAGGAACTACAGCATCTAGATGGCCTAATTTTCACAATTCGGCTCTCTGTATGTAATTTTTCCCGAAGAAAAAGAATTTGGCAGTCATTTCTCATGAAATCAATCAATTTTGGGGTAATTAGTAAATATCTAATTGTCCTGGGAACGCCCCTTTTAAATCGCCAAAATGTGACGTCATCTAAAGAACGGACTAATGAACTAAATTCTGTAGATGATGCGTCATGACGTAAGCCAATGAATTGTCAATCACATGTCGATCACGCTGCCGATTCCGGACCCTAAATGTGGGTGGGGCGTAAACTGGCTGCTAAGTGAGATTTGGCATCAGAAAACTAGTCTTAAATCACTACTGTGTTTATTTTCATGGATTTGTTTTCGGCAGACCTATGTTTTAAGTCATCAACTATGGAATAAGTGTCAAAGTACGTTGTATTCTTTAGGTCCTTTAAAGACAGTGTGAAAGCGTTGTAAGAAATGAAACCTCCCCTCACTCAGCGGCTGAGGAACCAGCTCAGCATGATATCAGATTTGTCACCGATATCAAGGGGCTGCACTAATCAGTCGCACATTCATAAAATGTTTCATGTTTCAATGTTTCAGTTTTACAATCGTACCCATAACAAAGATTGTCTTTTAATTCGTAACAAATCTTGCGTGAAACATGATCTGCGTCAATACATGTGTTGTCACTTCCTAATGTGAATGTGAAATACAAGTGCAACACATGCACCGGGATACTTCAACATCTTGGAACAGTGTGCGGTCTTTGATCTAGTTTTACTTGAAAGGAGATATCCCCCACCCCCAAATAAGTGCATGTTTTAATTCATACAACACTAGTCAAAGCTATAAACCACATGATGCAATAAAATCTTTAATAAAATTGCTAACGCTTACAAACTTGAATATGAATTAAGTGCTTTATAAATGTGATTTATTATAAACTTTACACTATAGCAATGGTAAGACGTGAATGACTGAATTTCTATCAAAAATAACATCAATGGCTGAAAAGATATAAGCTTCGGACCGGCTTTATCCTCTTTTCCTGGCAAAACCTCAAGTCTGGCTTACGACCTTCACCTTCAATTACCTGTTATTAATGGCCGAGCTAATTTGGGGCATGACCATGACCATGGAACTTGGAAGTTTCAGGCCTGGCCTGGCCTGGCCTAGCCTGGCATAGAATGAGCCCTTTCTTCTTAATATTCCTGAACTTCTTTTCCATTATTCTGTCGTTTCTGCTATTTAAATTTGATTTAATTTAATTTGATTAATAGAACTTTTTGATTTCATGATTCACAATTTCACAACTTCCAGGTTGCAACTATGAGAGGAGGATCGGATTCATAAATTAGACTCCTGGTGCCATCTTGTGAATGCATTGCATATGGTGCCTAGTGCACACTGGCTCAGTGTTATGCAGTGCGCACAGACTAGCCTAGTTCAAAATGGCGAACCGTGGTGTAACATACCCACGCTTGATGATCTTTAAGTCCATACTACGGTAGTATAGAGGGAAGTCTGCATCATTGCACACATATTTAACAAGGGGCACTGGCCACACAAAAAGTGAGCAGTCATCCAAGTCCTAACGCCCCCTTTTCCTTTTAAAGTCCAGGAGTATTGGTCAAGCTCGGTCAACTTCTTAAAAACTTTTAGTCCATGTGTACTGAGTTACGGGTCAAGCGTGACAAATGAGATTGTGCGGAAAGTACGGAAACCATTGAAGTCTGCAGGTGCTAATGAGCCTAGTTGTTTTGTGGTGCAACTGGACAGAAAGAAATCAATCTTCTAGATTTAAATAAAAATTAACTTCCCACACAGCTTTTAACCATATTCACAGCCCATTTGAAGAGAGTACATTCAAGAAGACCTTATTAGCTTTAGTATCTCCTTGGTACAACATGAACACTGGGAATCGTAGTGGAAAGAAAGGACAAATGAATGCAGTGTTATTTTGAAGAAGGGACTACATGAATACGTGGTAGTTTATTAAAAGCAAGTGTAACAAAGATACAAAATACTGACAAGAAAACTACCTTACAATTACACCAATGACTTCGGACTTACTGTATAAGCCAATATTTTCGCGTACAGATATTTTCGCGAATGAGAGGGTAACAGACATTTTCGCGAGTTGTTGATTTCGCGTTCGGCATTATGTGGGTTTGCCACGGGACTGAAAATCAGTACAATCATGTCAAAAATGCAGCGCCTTTATGCTAATAAAACTGCTCATAAAATACAGAAAATTTGTAAATCAATATTAGTACCAGTATTTCTAATATCATTCTAACGGAAATATGACTACGCACTGTTCAGATTTACCTCGGTTATGGAATTTCTGACAAAAATAGGACTTAGAAGACCTCGGTAGCCGATCGTTTCTTCTACATACTTCGGCGAATCTAGCAGCTATAGCGCCGCTATTTTTGGCTATTTCTTGCCAGCTAGCGTCATACGTTTACGTCTTTGCGATTATCATTGTGTTCGTGCAACAAAGCGATGACTCCGATACAGATTCATTTTCTAATAGGATATACATAGTTGAACTTCACATGCAAGCGAAGCAGCGAACATATGTGTACAATACATGCAAGAAATGCACTGGTACCTACGCAATCAATACGACTCGTATGACGGCCCTGGCGCATGTTTTTTCTTTGTTTTTGCGCGCATTTTTTCTTGTTTATTGATTCTAAATTCCATGCAATCACGTAAGTAGACAAATTATTAGACCTGTGTAGATCTAGTTCAGGTTATATCTAGATTAAATTGAGCTTCAGTATACTTGTGTCCTTGCGTTACCACCGGCACTACTCGATGTCTACCGGGGGCCTGGCCGCCCAAGTGCATGTGAATGCCTGCTGACAAGATGGTATGAATGACTGACAATATTTTCGCGCGTTGTTAATTTCGCGACTGTATATCGATACGCGAAATTCGCGAAAATAAAACCCTCGCGAAATTAACAGCTTATACAGTACTTCACATAAAGGGAGTTTTTTTAACAATGGTTTAACTGACTACATTGCAATAAATTTAGGTAAATTTGCAAAGCCATGATATATCATCCTCAACATTGCTTGATTTCTAAATAATTCCCAAGACTAAAACATATTTCCATTAAAGTCTTTCAAAGATCATTGAGAAGCATATGACATATAATGGGTAGAAAGTGCAGATTTCATTATGTCACTGTATCATCTTAGAAATTTGCTATACATAATTAACCCACTCGATATGCAACTATGCACAGGTCGATGCATTATGCATGGCATGTTCTTGGCAATGAAAGGGCTGTAGCTGACCAAGTCAGTTGGAAAGGGATACACGGAGCAAGACTAATCCCAGGGATCTAGCGGAAACAGGTCTTCATTAAACAGGTTGTAATCCTATTTGGGCCTACACTAACTCCTTGATGTGCCTAACAAAAAGTCAGCTTAGGAGGACCCTTAGATGACCAAACAGTAGTCCCATAGTATGCTTAACTTACTGTCTTGTATTAAACTTGAATATTGTATTGGTCCCTAGGGTTACCATTCAAAACACAGACAATATAGAAAATCTAGGCTTCAGAAAACAACATTCATTTCTTTATTTCAATTAATAAATATAAGTTGTATGATTATTATTATTATTAAATGTGTTGCTGGTGAAAAGGAAAACATTGACATCACAAAAGTTAGTACAAGAGTGACCTCCCCCTATACAAGACAATTTGTTGTCATAACTTACATTCTGTATAGACTTTAATAAAAAGCCTGAATATATTAAGGACCAGTCTCAAACAAGCTATTTAAAAAGTTCTCTTCCTTTTCTCTTTACTGAGGTTGAATCATTTTTCATGCTCCCAGAATCACTATGCTCCATTGTTGTACTTGTAGCAGTTTTCAGCAAGTGTTGACTAATGTACACTTATTCACTTATGTCTCTCAACTGAGTCTCTCAACTGAATTTCTCACCTGCAATCTAATCACATTAACAAATCAGGTGATTTCCTTCTATGAAACAAAGTCCAGATTTACAAACTGAACAATTTTACAAGTACGGGGCAACCATCTACAAAATAAAATCTGTATAACATCTGTCTCAGGTGCGCTTAATGTCCTACTGAAAGGTCCACTCCTGTACTTCTACTTTCTATTGGGTTTAACCTGATAATATATGGCGCTATTAAAAGGCCACCTTTTCACATGCTCCATTCACAGGTTAATATATCCTTGGACTATTTCCCTATCTTTTGGTTCATGTCACACCAATTCAAATTTCAAGTTTATCAGCCAATGCTAGAAGATAAAACAAATGTACTGATCTTGAAGACATACATTTCTTACACAGAGAAGTTCTCATGAATTACTACATTTATTGACCAGAGCCAATCACTTGGCAGATCAAAAATACCATAATTTGCAAAAGTTTAAGACCACCCTTCCAAAATGCAATAACTCAAAGAAAAAACAAAGTTAAACATATTTATTTTTCAGACATACTTTTATTTTCAACGCATAACCTTTGTATCACACTTGAACGACTCTTTGACATTGTGCTACTGACCACTGTAGTAAACATGTTATGTAATCATTCAATGAGACAAAAGAATACATTCCAAATTATTGAAATACCCACAAATTCCCAGGTGGTCTTAAACTTTTGCAAATGATGGTAGTGTCCAGCTGAAAAATCTGGACTGTTCATTTGTTGGCAATTGATTTCTTGTCCTTGTGTTGGAGCATAGACATTAATAATTTTGAATGCCTAAACTAGGCCAGCAAGAAAAAACAGAATAATATGTAATTTTTAAAGTATAATTTCAGATATTAAATCCTAGAATTGATATCTTACAATCACATAAAGTTTATTGAATGCCTCGAGAAAGGTATGGTACACTGAATGAAGCTATAATAATTATACAAAGTATATTTCACACTATTCAAGTTAGAAGACACATTAAAGGGGTAGTTTAGTTTTGGTAGAGAGGGCGCTGCACATCACAATTTTTTTGTGAGGTAATGAAAAACTGAGTGTCGAATTTGAGAGAACATGCAATTTTAATGGCAGAATAAACTTTATTTGGTCAAAATCGACCCAGAAACGGCTGAAATATCGATAAATATATATGATCTAATAATTATTTGGGGCCCAAATAATTATATGATTTTTAGATAAAAATAAAAAAATGCTTGCACTTTTTCAAAAATTTTCAAAAGCGTTTTTTTAAATAGTTGTTGATGACCTCGCTATTTAATCATAATATCAATAAAACATCACATGCATAACTTTGTTTGAAAAATGGTTAAAACCAATGCCTTTTAAAAAGTGCCCTCTTGTGTTTTAATGGCTCTTTTTTAATGATAACTGGCTTTTTATTTAGTCGTGTGTAATTTTGTATACCTTTCGAGCATGGTGGAGTTATAACTATTAGTTTATAATGTTAGTGTGCAGGTTTTGGCTACTAAAGTTCAGCCTTACCAAAACTAAACTACCCCTTTAATGTAATGCCCATGGTGTAAATTTGCAGTGAGAAACACACACAAAATGCAATGGACCTGAAGTCTGTCTGGCACTGAAAGAGTTAAATGCATTTCGTCCATCAAAATGACTGTCAGAAATGCTCGCTGAAAAACTTCCCCATAGTGTCAAAAGTGACGATAACGGTGATACCCTAGAGTTTAATTGGTGCGGAACATATTTGATTCCGACGAAACATCAAACAGAACAAAAAGAAAAATGCTGTCAGATTTCTGAATGGAGCTATAGTGAAAATAAGGTGGACCAATCATGGATTCCAAAAGGAGTTGTAGTAGAGTGAGAAGTGTTATTAGAGTAAACATCCGCGGGTTGTGAACACTGGTGAATGAGGAATAAAAGACAACTTTCATGGACATTATTTGACCTTTTGTCCCTTATGTGAAGAACTCAGTCTAGCATAAATTGAAGAAAAAATGGGGCCTGTGGCAATTGAGCCCAGATATATTTTACATGCATTCACAGACACACAGACACATACACAATGGCCATATGTATACACTAACAAACATACACACACTTTAAATATAATAATATATAACAGGTCTAAGGATGCCCCTTTGTGTTTACACATCACATAAAATGTACCCATTATCAATCAGTTATGACATCTCGTCACATTTTATGTTGCAGCTGCATACACACAGAACTGAACTATTCATAGAAAATGACCATTTGCAGACAGGTTCCATGGACAACATGAATTGATCTGATTTATTTCACATCAATTTGATTAAAAGAGACCCATTGTTGGACCATACCACATAAAATGACTCCCACCTTCAAGCAAACATAATAATAATGTGCAAAACCTTTGAAATGTAATGTCAAATGGTCAACTTCGTTTGACCTTCAGTGTTGGTCAAATGGGTAGTAAGAATGGGCACACATTCCAACTTAAGTTTACAGTTCCATAAAATGCTCCATCATGATTGCATAATATACCTCAATACCTCATTAAAATCTCAAATCAACTATTATGTGGACCATTCAAAATGTATCCTGTCAAAATACAATCGACTGTCTATAATGCTAGATTAAATTTTATAATGAGTAAATGTATTTTGAAATCTAATAGCTTGATTTCTTTCAGAAATAAACTAAGCAAAAGATTAAAAAATTATTCTCATCATTACATTTTTAAGGTATGCTAGAGCTTATTTTAGTTAAAAAACAAAACAGGATTCAACAATGACCGTCTTCGCTTCTTTTCTTGGGATTCATTCATCGATAATCACTTTTCATTGCTTGCACTACCTTCTAACTAATTACTGATAATACTAACAGTTTAGCTTTCCAAGGATTAAACAAGGATAGAACAAGGATTAAACACTTTACTGCTCCCCAATACCAGGATAATGATTAAGCTAATTCAAACACATCATTGGTTTAAGCCATAGTAATGTGTAGGTCTAATAAACGAAGCGCAAGAAGTCAAAACGAGTCAAAATTGGCCGATTCCTATGGGCAGTAGGCCCACCCGACTGATCTACATTTCAAATTCATAACAGTATCCATCTCTTGAAAGTGTATCGGCAAATTACAAACAAAACGCCCAGTTTAATTGAGTAAATATGGCGTGAAATTGGTCGGAATGATGATAATAAACTAACACCTTAAAACTTCTCGCCTATTGACAGTATGATTAGCACATCCTTGCTACCTCACACATCCAAAGAAGCTGTGAGGTTAATGATTCACTTATTCCCATTCAGTACACTGAATAGAAATGCTCGTCAACACAACAAATAAACAAATACACTTTTAAGGCAAACACTTTCCTTTTGACACAAAACAAATAATCACATGAGTAAATAGCTCCAAAGTGACCACTCATGATAACAAAATAGGAAATGGGTCTAAGCACATGGCTTTTAGGACTTCCATGTTATCACATTTGTTTGTGTATCAGTCCACAGAGAAAATGGCAACATGATTTTATACGATTCAAATAAAATTGAAGAAAAAAGTTTTCTTTTAACCCATCCGGGCTTGGGTCTATTGATAATACATCTTATGGCAAAATCAATAAGTTCTGAACGGGTTAAGGATATCCAGTTTACATCAAAATTATTTCAACTTAATATCAAAACAAAATTCTACTTGAAAAGTTAACAAAATTAACCTTACTTCTAACCCTTGGGTCAGGTTTTTTTTTTCTCAGGTCACTTCAGTAATTCATTGGACAATTTGTCTGTTTATCTTTATTACATTAAAACTTGATCATACAAATTTCTATTTTGAGTTTGAAGTGATAATTATTTCTAATCAATCACAATCAAGGCCAGAAAAGAGAAGAATAAAAGAAAGATCAAAATCAGATAAATCATTTCCTACTGACATGTTTAATTTGAGTCTTTAACATCTCTCAATGTCTGCCACTGAAGATTGTTGTGCCTAAATTTAATTAATTCCTTTTCAAATTGCTCCTTCTATATGACAGTTATGACCACTGCACTGCCTATTGGTAAGGATTTTTGTATGTGTTTGGGGAAATTACTTACTTTTCAGAGGGCAAATTCAAAATTAGCTTTTAAATCAGAGATCAAAATTTGCTCTAGTACATAGGTTCCAAATAAGAATATGTCTAGATGTAATTTCTTAGCATTCATGTTTCCATGGCAAAAATAGCTACAGATCACCTATAGGCCATTCAGTTGAGAGATTCACTTTTACAATTGAAGCGACAAACCCTTTCCCCTATCCCCACCCCCCCCTTACCCCCACCCTAGTAAAAGTAAAAGATGCATACAAATGTAGGGCAGTGGTCAGACCAGGCTAGCAACCCTGGTGGGCCTGTTTCTTTCGGGTTCATGAGAGGGTAGGAGGAGGTAGGACTAGGATGTGCTGTTGCCATGGTAATCGGACAAGGCTTGAGGGTCCCTGTAGTTTATGCCAGCAATAATGCATCAGGAGTAGACTAACAATGGGGTGTCAGAAACGCAGACATGATCAAACAAAATTGGAAGAAAGGGGTGTTTGTGAGTTTATGTCACACAAAGTCAACTTATAATTTATTTTTTTCATTTTGTAATTTGATAACACAATGGGACCTTATGACTTCCAAGCATAACACACATTTATGGCAAATAATGGAGTCATAAAACTAAAAGGTTGTTCAATATTCAGTAGTTTTTACACACCAATTCTTGGTAGATCACTGACAAGTTCCCGAAATAACAGAAATATTATCATTCTTGAAAATGTGAACTAGAGTTTTCTTTATCTTACAGTTTTAGATCAGACAGTCTTTTAGACCTTTCTGATACAAAATATCCCTTATTTTGTCCCATGATTTTACACTGAATACTGTAGTCTGTAAGATTTGTTGTCAAATGGAAATGGAATTGACTTTGGTTGTACTTTTATTCTCATATATATCCCAAGCCTGTGATATTTCAAGCTCAAACAAAATGCTGGTCAATATTTGTGGCATGTTGATATCATTTTTTTTTTTTTGGGTGGGGAGATATTCATTCCCCTTTTTCTCAATATTCTATTTTTCAGACATGGACCACCATGACCAGAGTTACATTTCAGTATCATGTCATCAATGACAAACCAGGGGAATGCTAGGTCAAGATGTCAGAGGTCAGAGGTCAAAGGTCCAGCTCTGATCATGCTCCCACCAATTTGGATGGATCAGTCTTCAACATTATTTATGACAAAAAATGATATGGGATAGAAAATGAAGGATTGATAAAATACCATATACATAATGAGGCAGAACCAGTACCATGTCTCATGGCACTACCTCACTCATTTTACGAGTTGACAGGAGCTATACCTAAAAAATTAAAGCTAACATTGAACTGGACGTGGACACATATTCAGTTGGAGAAATTCAAAGAAATGTTATACAGTATGCTCTAATCCTTTTCATCTCAGGTATTAGGATTGAAAAGGGGGCGCTCAGGAACGCTTAGCAATTAGGGAGACATTTTAAAAATAAATATCCATTTAATTCTTCTCTTGCCATAATCCAAACAACAGGGTACAAAAGAAGTGTGAAACATCCATGTGATTGTGGTTGAATGTTACAGAGTGCATGGATTACTTTAAAGGTAAAGGCCAGTTTTGGAAACGCCCCCCTCTCAAAAAAATGAAATGGAAGCTCTTATTACCAATAATGTGAAAGAATATAATTGTACTAATATAGGATTATCCAAATTTGGCCAAGAAACCGCCTACTAATTGATATATTTGGTAAATTATCATATCTATCCCACCCGGGATAGAAATCGCCAACGCGGAATCGCTCATACGCTACGTGTATTACGACCACGAGGTGTACACGAGGTGTCGCGCTATACAGGCTTGTTCCTAGCTTGTCGATATCTCCCCCAGCGCTAGCGGAGCTGACAGGTCTGAACGGGCGGTGGATTTATGAATTTCACAGGCGGATATTGGATTTCTTCTGATATTTCTGTATTTAACGGTGCCTAGGTTCGGATTTTACCACACAAGCCCTATTTCAATACATATTCAACAATATTGATCAATATAGATGTATTCGGCTACTTTCCCGAAACTGGACTTGGGCTTTAACACTTCAATATGGAGTATACTGGGGAAAATTCTTTCTCTACACATGACACTGCAACTGTCACACAGTGTACTTTCTATTCTCCTGAGGCCGAGTATCCCACCCTGCTATATTTAGCCCAGCTATCTGGTTTGATCAATCAACTGATTCCCATGAACCCTTACCTCCTTCAAAGGTAGTTGTGATTTGTAAATCAGATGCATGGTGCCAGCTTGTGAATGCCTTGCGCATGGTGCGTAATACACACTGGCTCAGTGTTATGTTCTGATTAAAAGTAAGACTATCAGTGTTAATCTAGAGTTGTGAAACAATGTGAACATGTGTTAATTTTATAACCTTTATAGACTATACATTACACTAAGCAACTGATAATGCAAATCATATTGAATAATAGGCTACATAAGTCATAACATTACCTTACAAATCTTACCATACAAATTATTTGGTTCAACTTAGTGGTTGATGATTCACTATTAAACACATGGCTGTATAAATAATGCAAATGGGTACACAACCTAATGCATGTGCTAGACCTGCTCAGCTGTTTTATGATACATTGCTGGGGCTTATTCACACCACCTATCGCTCATTATCACATCTGCACTATAGACGTAATTCATTAGGCCTCTCCTGGCTTGATAATTACCTGTTTATTCAGGCACGGGTCCCTGCTAATTAATCAGAATGCTAAAGATATCAGGAGGAAATCACTTCCTTTTTATTTATATAGACCTTATTTGTTCTCCTTTTTTGTGTAATGAGCTAGACTTGATCAAGATGGAAGGGCATATACCTATAAACCTAGGAGTATGTGGTTTAATTGACTACAATTCTTCATAATCAGGTCTTTGCTAATTAATCATGCTAAATATATCAGATGTAAGCTAGAATTGAGGGCATACCTAGGAGTATGTGGTTCTGACTGTAATACCGCTTTCATAGTGCATCACACCGATGAAAATACCGATAGAATTTCCCTTATCATGCTTATAAATGTAAACATCGGTGAAATCGTAGTGCAGTATGAAAGCGACATAATTCTCCATGCACAAATCTGTTTCTACTTGGGCTAAAGGTAACAAAGGTAATCACTTCCTTTATATTTTTAGACCCTCTTCTTTTTTCTTTCTTTCTTTTTTTTTTTTGAGGGGGGGGGGGGGGGGTCGAGTAAAAAGTGGTTTGACTACATTTTTTGCTGAACATTCTTTATGCACTCATGTCTTTGCTAATTAATCAGGCTCTAAATTAAGATATTTATCAGAGGAAATCATTTCCTTTTTATATTTTTAAACCTTATTTGTCTTCTGTTGGTATAACCTACCTAGTAGTAGTACCTAGTCCTACATACATTATATATAGCCTACCTACAGAATGGAAATAATGTGGTTGTAGCTAGCTGGCCTGTAGTATACACCTGCTACATTCATAAGCAAACGCAGACATCCTGGAACTGTGTGGTTCGGTACGTCCATTTTTCGCAATATTACCTTCATCAAAATTTAAGTAAAGACATTAAGTCCTCGGATTATGTGGTTTTGTTACATTTCTGCTTTATAAGTCTTCACCTGCTAAATAGAAGAAACAATGTCTATGAATAAATAAGGGTAAAGCGTACCTGGGATTAGATATTATATGTGGTTTTGCGACTTTGCATGCTTGGGTTGAACTCCGCCGACAAGCATGTAGCCACATGGATTTGCGGCGGGAAATTCAATCAGTCTCTTTCACCTTCACCTTTGAAGTTCAACCCAGGGTGACTTTGTTTTAATGTAATTAGAGTGCTACATGTACATTCATAATTAGGCTCTCTCTGAAGGGAGGCACTCGGCACGGTGTACGTACATACATGTAAATATTACATTGTTGGCTAATGCATTCACTGAAAATTGGCATTTGAAGAAAAAAAAAGAGTCTGGGGTTCTGACATGATTTGTGAGTGAAATCGATCTTGAGTCTCAATACAAAGTGATCTTCTGTAGGCCGTTATCACTTCTCAGAAATTAATTATGCCCCTACCAGAAAAAAAAATCATGTCAGCTATGAAAATTTATTTTAAACCACAGAAGACAAGTTGATTTTGCTACAACATACATTCTCCACAAACCTGAATCCAAGTATTTTCGGGACCTGCCCTGAACAAGTAACAAGAATAATTTATGTTAGTTTACCTTTGTATTTCAAAAGACCAATGGACTTGAAAAAGTGCACAATTTTTAATTCAATTTCTAAGTATGCTTATCCTATCTTCAGCTTGTTTGTGTGCACTATCTTACTCTGAGCCAGTGCGTATTTCACACCATGCAGCGGCATTCAAATGATGGCATCGCACATCTGATCTACAAATCTGAACCATCTTGAACCTCCAAAATGAACATTTTAATAAATTTGTCCTCTGACCTAGTTCCTTTAAGCATCTTATTGGGTTGATAGTCCCCAGGCACCTAGCCGCACATTCGTGATGTCATGTTCCCTTCTCTCCAGTGTGTAACATTCCAACGTGTCACCATCATGACTGGAGTGTCAAGACTTGCATTCACGTACTCTACATGCTATAATTAGCAGCAAGTCTCGTTTATGAGTAATTTTTTTCTTCTTTTGTTCCCCATCAACATGGCTTGCACTTTTGCTGGAGATTATCAACTGCTAATTTTAGGCTTTTCTTTACGCTTCATGTTCCATTTTTTTACAATGTTTTATCATATGTTTCAAATATGCATGCTTCCGCTAACCTGTTTTCACCTGATTTGTGTGTTATCTATAATACAGCGACCCAACATGTTTCTTGATGTAAAAATACAATAAGTCTTTGGACCAAAATCACTATAACGGAGATTAAATTTAACTGTTTCTTTTCAGAAATCAAGTTTTTGTATAGACTATTACATATATTGTCCAATGTATATAGCTATCCATCATTAAAAATAACTCAGTACGTCCCTAGTGATTTCTAGAATAGAAGACTCACGATGGATAGAAACATCGACAAGTAGAGCAAGAAAATATGTTCGCCTTTGTTGTGCCTTTTTCATGACTCGATCCGATCTGCGCCCTCCTTTTCCTCTTTCCACCCATAAGCAATAACATAGCTCACTATTATTACTCCCCTCCTTCCTCCCTTTCCTTTCTGGTAAGCCCCATCTTCCTTCCCTTCACCCTTTGCTTGACCAAGTTCTTGAGGTTCTAGGCATGAGTTGCGCTCCCAGCGGCAAACTCTCTCACAATCGGAGAAACACCCCAACATTTAATATCCCATGGTTCTTGATCGCTTTGGCAAGAACTTGACTTTCGATAAAAGTGGGGGGTGCGAACGAAAAGAGCTGCGGGGCCACAATCTACCCCCAACGGTACCCAAAACACTTAATCCTTACATCTGGGCTTACCATATGGACCCAAAATAACCCTCCTTCTTCCTATTAAACTAGGCAAAGTTTCGGTGGGAAGTTGATATTCATTGTTCGCCCTGCTTTGACCCCCTACATTAAGACTCATGAAAGAGTGCATCATCTGTATCTAATCACTTTCTTATGATAAATCTACAGATGTATGAAACAAAAAGTATTATTTTGTACCTAATCGGAAAGGAAATTGAACAATAGAACCCTTCTTTAGAATGACTCTGAAGTAACCATCCTGAGTTGTAATTATATTACAGTCCCAAATGTATTCTTACAAGTCGCACTTGCTTATTCTCGCTTGAATCATCCCATGTACAGCATGGCAAAGTTTATAGGCTATTTGAACATTTTTGCGCTGAAAATACATATGAGCACAACTCAACTATGACACATAAATCCTCCTTGCTGGTCTTTTGCTCAAACTCAAACTGTATGGAATGTACTATGTGCAAACATCCTTCAGAACTTAAACATGCAACTGATAAAAAATAACTGATTCATTTGTTCACAAAAATCACAATCATAGCTTGTCACAGAGAGTAATCATGTCAACACATACATACTGTATGTATGCAAAAATACATCTGTACACAAAAAGCAAGCACAAAAGCATCCCGAATCCAAAAGCATCTGTAACAAATGTACATACCGGTAATCACAAAACACAATCCCAAGCACAAAAAGTACAAAACAACCATACACAAGCACACACAAGTGAATCCTCACACAATCAAATACAAATATCAATAAATACATACATACGGTTTATAGGCCAGCACCTTCGGCTTGTGCCCGAAATAGAGATACAATTATTCATCGTTATTTTAACATTTAACATTTTAACAGTATTATATTCTTTAAAGTTTTGAGCCCTACCTTGTGATGAGGACTGCAGTGTCATAGTGGTGAGGGTGCCTATCATCGTCCGGGTTCTGCTCCATCTGCCAATCGCAGAACTTCCTCAGAGTTGCAGGAGCACTTGATGTGATCTCAGGGCCATCCTGTTTAAAGGATCAAACAGGAGTGATAATCAATGGTATCATTGCCACTATCATCATCATCATCATCATCGTCATCATTGTCATCGTCATCATCATCATCATCGTTCTCTGCATCATTTATCATAATTATCATCATCATCATCATCATAATCATTGTAATCATGATTTTTTCATCATAATCATTATCAAGACCATCCTCATCATCTTCATCAATCATCATCTTTACAATCATCATCATCCTCGTCGTCGTCATCATCGTTGTCGACATCATCATCATCACGATAATCATACCATTAATTTCAACCAACAATATCACTACCACCACAAGAGTCATTGTCATAAAATGAAAATTGTTGTGAGTACTATTCGGTCAGTCAGTTAGCATGCTTTGGGAATGTTAGAAAGAACGCTTCCAATTATGTGCTAATGATATCCTATCTAGATTAACTGCACGATTATAATCCTAATCAACCTTACCCTAATCCCGGATTGATTTCACACCCACATCTCTGGCACCCTAGGATGAACCCTCTTCGCCAAAAAGAAGCAAGCGTACCGGGTGACAATTAATACCTTCCTCTTTATCTAGCACAGCAATGCGTACAATACCACACGTTTCCCGATGATCCAAGATCTCGTCATTTCCGACATAAGGTAAGGGCCTGTCTTGACAGCTAGGAATCTGGTCTACTGTTATTCTTGTTGTTATTTTTAACGCATACCCTGATTCAATAATCAGAATGCTTTTGGATCGGAGGATGCCAGTTTAATCAGACGTGGGTGTTTGATTAATCAGAGGGTTTAAATCCAAACTACCTTCAAGGAATGGTTAGCAGCAACAGCGTTCAATAACTTAGTGTACGAATTGAACATCACAAAGTCTATTTCAACTCTTATCCAATAAAATACATATGTACCGTACGCCTTGGTTGTCATGTATTTGCGGTTCTATGGCATTTGCCATGACAACAATTGCTCTACATTAATATAGATCTATAAACTAAAGATGCATTACTAGGGACACTGATTTTCCGTTTCAAAAAAAGGCCTTTTCCGTTTCAGAAAATCTGGAATTCCGTTTTTACCTGCCTGAAAAACGGAAATTCCGTTTTGCCATAGACTTTGTACATGTGAAAAACTGCAAATTCCGTTTACATAGAACTCCATACAAAATTCAATGAGTAGGGTAAAATCATGATTTTCACCCACAAATCATCAAAATTTGGGGGGAATGTGTCATGCCTGATACCAGGAAGGACTTACCACAGGCCAGAGGCAGAGAGTAAATATCTTTAACATTTATTCATTAATGATTAAGGCTGAGTTGGTTCAGTCCGTCACACTGGTTCCCGACCGTCACCATCGGGTCCCGGTTTCGTTTTTTTCGGAACGGGCTCCGAAAAAGAAAAGAAAAAAAAAAAAAAAAAAAAAAAAAGATTTTTTTTTTTTTTTTTTTTTTCCGTTTTCCGTTTCAAATGGTCAATTCCGCGATTTTCCGCGATCGCGGAAAATCCGTGTCTCTACATTACCCATACTAAAATCTGTAACACTAGTCTAAATACTTTAAGTTCAATATAAAGATAACCTGGCAGTAAACTATAATTGTTGCGGGAGAAATATGTCTCTTTTATACAAATGCAATGGAATCATACAATAATATCAATATGAAACTCCTAAATGAAGGAAATTTAAAAAGAAACGTTGTTTTAGCATGTACATATAGATGCAGCATACTGTATAGACTTAAAGAAATTACAGTTCTTTTTGTAGGTAACGTATTGAAAACAGGTTTTTACTGTGCATCAACAAAGCATGACTTCTTAAAACAGCACCTTGAAGTACCTTCATGGAAATCCTAAATAAAGATTATGATTCATGTAAAGCCTAATCGTGTAAGGATTATAAACTGAACTTGTTACGTTACCTGTGCACTTGTCAGGACCCGGAGCTCCACTAATGTGATATTTACAGCGTTGCCTATACTGGGATCCCGGAATATCCGACTCACCTATAAATGGACAAAAGTAATATTAAAAATGTTGATAATCAATTTTGTTAATCCTTTTATAAAATATATAGCTCCACTAACATGACATCTAAAGCGTTGCCTATACTGGGATCCCGAAATATCCGACTCACCTAAATGGAGAAAAGTAAAATATAATTTAGATAATTGATTTTGTTAATCCTTTTATTAAATACATATAATAAATGTAAGTATTTATATAGTACAATATAACTTAATTCAATGCGTTACATGAAATACAATAAAATCAATTAGTGCTTAACACAGGTAGGATCATATACATTATTACAAATAAAATACAAATTTATAGTCCGGGGACCAGGGTACATATTTTCTTAGGCAAGAGTACAAGAAATACATGAAACTGACTATAAAAAGTAATACAACTTACTTATCATATTAACGTTTCAACATTATTTGTTATACATTAATTCAGTTTTAATGCATACACATGAAATAATACTTGAATTACTTGATTTGTATAATAATATGAGTTCTCCAATATTTATTCACAGACCCTGTCACGGGTATGTTGGGAACATGTTGGGAACAAGTCGGGAACAGGTTAAAACATGAAAATGATGGTACATACAAATATTTTTGGTGGACGATGGGGAAAAACCCCATGAACACATAAACACGTGAAAAAGATGGTTCATATATTTTCGGTGCGTTTTTCAGTTTTTCTGGGAAAAAAACATGTCCTTGATCTTTTTCATTTCAGTTTCCATTTTTCGGTAAGCCTTAAATACATTAGCCACAATGGCCTTTCCCCCCAAGTGGTTCTTGATTTGAGCTAAATTCGGCTAGTTACCTCGCGGTCACGTTAACACATTAATCCCCCAGGCTCCATTACACATAGGTCACCCTTTTTCCAGCTTTTTTTCTTTCTTTCTCTCTGTTTCTAAATATATATCCCTATAGCCTCTTCTTTTCTATAGTATATGTTGTTCTCTCGTTACCCTATAAAATTGAACATTTTAAATGTGAGATACATATCTTTTTTTTCCATCAATTTCTAAATCTCCCTTAATACTAATTTACATACTGATGAATCTAACAAAGAAACTGAAGAAACTGATAAATTAAGTCTATTATAGTCTGTTAATTTCCCCTCATGGGCTAGATTATCCATCTTAAAGCCTTAGTGGTTTTGATTCATTAATGTTAATACTTTTGGTCAATAAAATAAGGTTAGAATTAGATGGATATAAGTATATCTTCCTCTATCTTTCAATCCATCGATCCCTCTATCAGTCTCCTACTTTCTCCGTCTTCCCATCCCTCCATCCTCCCCTCAGGAGCTAGATTATTCATCATTATGCACTCAGTGGTTGTCAAGATAGAGTCAATATTGGGATCCTCCTGTTTTGCGGTCGGGGGTTAATCTAGGGGGTCAAGTTCTGTGTTGGGATTGTCTGTATGGGCCGGGAACAGGTGCGATTGCATGACACGCCACATGGTGAGATGCGAGGAAGTGCGCGCTGCGAGACATTCGGCGACCCCGGGATTCGCTCGCTACCCGCGGCCGACTTTCCTCCTCTCTTAACATTGGTACAAAACCATTATACATGTATATGAAGTTGGAAATTTTTGTCAGAATGAACACAGTAAGTGTCCTACCTGCTACACGCAAAAGGTACTGAGCATTCCAAGGTATATATAATTTTATTTGTTGGTCATGTTTGAGCCTAAAACTGTATTTGATCCAAGTGGGCGCTGCGAGACACTAAGCGAACCAAGATTCGCTCGCTACCCACGGCCGACTTTCCTCTCTAAACATTAGTACAAATAATTGTGATGGAAATTGTTTGTCAGAAAGTACACAGTAAGTGTCCTTTGCTGTTGGTGTTGTTTGGTGGGACTTTAGAGGAAAATACTTTCTCTTATATGGCTCATCTAGCTTGGTAATACCCTGGGTGAACCTCTACCACCAACCTTTAACTCAATACCAGGTTTTAGGAATGTCACTGAATGGGGGTGGGGGAGGGCCATACCTCAACAGATACATAGAAAATAAATTAGAAGAAATATGATTTCATTTCTGGGTCATAGTATGCTACCTCATTGAGGCCGCTATAGAGTAATGCATGATGAAAGGGACTGGAAGCAAATTGGATGCACAGCAAGACTAAATCAGGGCCAATCCGACTAAATCACAATGAAATATACAGCCACATGGTGTGGAATTAGAGTAGCCATAAAACAAAAAAAAATAAAAGAATGAAATGATTAGAAATATGATTTCATATCTGGGTCATAATGTGCTACCTTACATGGGCCACTTAGATTAACATAGATGCTAACATACAATTAAATTGGAGTGTGTGGTGGGGGGGGGGGCAAAGCCAGACTTAACCCGTTGCCTTCGAGATTCTGAAATCTCCATAGACTTTGTACACAAACCCATCCGGTTCCCGTAGTCAAGGGGTTAATCATAGCTACTCAGATTTAATCAAGGTGTAACATATCAGAATGATTTGAAACTAGAGAAGTAGTGTAGCCATAAGACAAAAAACGAAAGAATGTAATATGAAGAAATATGATTTCATTTCTGGGTAACAAAATGCCACCTTTAGGGCCTCTCAAACTGGTATATCACTATGGAATACACGTACATATTGTTGAGTTGTATTTCTAAATGTCAAGTGTGGTGGGAAAAGAAAGAACAATGTAACATTACCTGACAAATCCCTTTTTTAATTTGAGACACATTCAACAGAACAATTACTGCACCGCAAAACCATATATGCATGCATATGGGAAAGCCACTGTCAGTGACTTTCCCACCAACAATTGCCCACAAATGCTCAAGACATTGATATTATGTTATACAAAGGGGAACCCTTAACCCCTTGCCTATGGGATCCTGGATGGCTATGTACAAAGTGTAAGGGGATTTCAAAATCTCTAGGGGAACGGGTCAAATATATCTGCAAAGTGTCCACTGCTTGGTCATACATACATTAGCAACAATGTCACATTTCTTAGAATGCTACACCGATTTCCATTTCATTCAAAATGTGTACATCTTCTTCCACTTACAGTTCACATACATTCATATCAATCGGGGCTTCATTCAAAATCACCCGAGGTCTGTCAAGTGTCCACTACTTGGTCATAGCTTCATCATCAACAATGTCATATTTCGTAGAATGCTACACCGATTTCCAATTTATTCAAAATGGGTACATATCTTCTTTCATTTAGGATGGCACACATTCTGACAGATCAATTGGGGCTTCGTCCTTAATTCCCAGCCTAATGTCAACACTTTGTCTGAGGACTAAGAGTGGTGGCTTGCACTCTTGGCCCTCCGATACAAACAAGATGTGTCTCCATCATAATCAAAGCCACATTTTGAACCATGATATATATGTTTTTATTTGTACAGATATATCAAGTATTTGTCAATTTTGCCCAAGTGCTTCACCTAGACATTCTCAAAAACATTGTACTTTTCTGACATTCCTGGTCGCTATTTGATGCTCAAATCTGGAGGGTCTGTTCCGTAATGAAAGCCAGACGTTATAATTCACAAAATATTGAAGTGTTTCTTCACAATATCCATCATCGTGTAAACAGCACCCCTTGGATAGAGCAGAGAGGTGGGAAGCTCTGGATAGAGTGATATATGTCATTTCTTGTCCCTTTTTGGACACTTTCATACTTGAAGAGAAGTAGAAATGAGCTGAAAACTTGAAACAGTTTCACATTGAATTTAAAACTTAACAAATGCTCATAACCAACCACTTTACATGCTTAATGTTGTATCATTCTGTTTTTCTGTTTGCCCCTGCATTTAGGTTTCCATTTTTTTTATTTATTATTGTTCATAAACCATCAAAGTTTCCTAAACTTAATAAATACCCTATGAAATTCAGGCCACTGTGAAAGGGGTTTAAGATGTGAAAGGGATATTTTTCATAAATGGAATGGGGGCGCTAGGGCTAGGGGCTTTGGTCCACTAACTAGGGGGTCAAGTGTTTGTGAGAAGTTTTACACTTGGCAGCTGAAGACAAACAAATATCTAGTGCCAAGATCTATTTATCCAATTGGGAGTAAAGTCACAATGATCACAAGGCAGGACTATTTGATATTGATGTAACAATCATTCTCCATAGATCTCACCCTGAGTATATATATTTGGGGGACCAATTCTCAATGGGTTGAACAAAAAGTAAGTATTGAAAATTGAGTATGGAAAAAATGTTTTAAATTCTGTGGAGACTTTTTTCTTTCTTTCAAAATATCCACAAATCAGCTCAAATTGCCTGCATATATGTTTAATTTCATTACAAAATATTGTGATATTTGTTTGTGTTGGCTATTAACTCAGGAAGTATTGATCTCATAGAGATCATAACACTGCACAACATATATGCATATCTGTGTATGGATTATTCATTCTGGTTTAGAACGATAATTATTTAATTAGGTCAATATTGCTCTTTGGTTCCTAAATTTTTTCTTTTACCAAACCTGGTCCCAAAAATATTACGGCTGGAGTCTATGGAGAATGTGCATTGTACCAAATCAAGTAGTCTTGAATGAGTTAAACTGAGGTGGCACATACATGTAGAAACAACCAGGGCCACTATTTGGCACTATACCAATGAACGTGTACAATCTTCGTTTCATTGACCTTGGTTAATCAGTACCTGGTTAACATTGTGTGAACAGAGTAATGGGACCATGTGTGCACAACTTGGCTTCATTTCTTTCTTCTTCTTCTTTTTCTTCTTCTTCTTCTCTTTTTACCCTTGGTTGCTCTGCGCTGACTTTGACCTAGAAATAAAAAGATGACTAACGCTACAGATGGTGTTGCCCCGCCGCAACTCCAAATGCTTGAGGCGTCAAGCTCCGGTTGTTTGGATTTTGGCAAAGACCTAGTGTCTACCCATGTTTTATATAATACTCTTATATGAATTAAATTCCTGGGCTCGGTAGAAAGGTGGGGTGGTCTTTCGATGTGATTTATATTTCCACTATAAATAGGTCATTCAATTGCCATCATTTTTCTATTGGTCGTTGATTGTTACATTTGAAATAAAAGGCAGTTCAAGTTAGAATATCCCCCGCCCCCACTGTTTTTTTTTCTTCTTCTTTTTTTTCTGTTTTTTTTTGTGGGGGGGGGTATTTCTTTGATTAATTACTTGCCCTGCCTTTAATACTACAGGGTATGTAAGAAACAATACTAAGTACATGTATCTGTATTTTTTTAATATGAAAATGAGCAAAGTAAATTGGGCTTTCGCCGGAATCTAGCCCAAGACATTCAGATTGCTAGAATGGTGTTAGACTAACTGAGCTAGAAAACTATTGTCTTTCCCAGCAACCCTTCTCAATGCTCGTGCTTTAAAAAAAGAAAGTTAAATGGTTCTTACAATTGCTTGTTTCTAGTCTGGTCGGTCTACTAACCAAGGTAGAAAGCTCTTGTGATTGTTGTCCATTCCGAAAACCCTTTTCGAAGCTCGTGCTTAAGAAATTAAGTAAAATGGTTCTTACCACGGCAACAAGCATCATCACAGAATGGCTTACACCCGTCTAATCAGAAATAAACCCACCCCCCCCCCCCAAAAAAAAAAGAAAAAAAGAAGGAGGATGTTTCTTTCACGAATTACTTTTCCTTCCTTGCCCCACATCTTATTTACATGGGGTAAATAGGAAAACAATCCAAGTAAATGCATCTATTATTAAACAAAATAAAACAATGCTTACCACAGCGACAAGCGTCAAAACGTAATGGCTGACACCCGTCCCATGATGCTCCACCATTTTATGGTCCGCGACCACCATCATCTCCAGAAACCTCTCGTACGATATGAACCGCTTCCCTCGATGATGCGTCTGGTACGAACTGGAGTTTGATGTCGACTCTTCTTTAGACGTTAGACTGCACGGATAGAATATAATACATACAAATAATTGTTAAAATATGTTGAGATATTTATGACTGAACAAAAAGAGTTCCAGAACACTTTTCGATTATAGTAAAAATCAACAGGCGGTAGTAATAAAATCTGACCAAAATGTTCACCTTTTCACTAGGTAAACAGTGTTGTTTTTCTATGAAACCATCACACATCATTCAGATGAATCCTACAATGATATTTGTATATGACTGAAATCTCAAATATCACTTTTGGAGAAATCTTATGAAGTTAATGAATCACTTTAAGAAAAAAGGGTACAACACATGGATATGATTATGTTACCAAATGTATTAATATTGTATAGCCCTTATTTCATAAAGACTACTCAAGAAAATGTTTGGTAATAAAATGGTTAGCAGTCTTTCAAAATTAAAAAAACATGAACAACTAAATGGATAGTTTGGAATATTTTTTAGGGGGAAATCATGCAACTAAGCTAGTGACTAATAGTTTAGGGAATTCAAGGAATACAGTGATACCTACAAAATATCACAGGTATAACTCATATATTGACAATACAAACAGGCAGCTTTTCTCTGCCTTTTTGTTTGCAAAATAGGTCTTATTGTAGTTACAAAACTGCTTGCCTCCCGAGCCCTGAATCTACCCCAAGCTGTGACAGTCAAATAAATCAAGTCCACATTGAATGGCAACTGAGGCGCTGGAAGAGGAAATCCATGCTGAGCCATTTGTGAATTCTGATCTTGCACTTTGACAAAGAAACAAGTTTTTAAAGGGACTTAGTAACATTGTCCAAATCCTCAAAATCCAATTGGAATTCTAGCGGTTCCCTCATACCTTGTTGTATTCATATTAACAATAAAGCATGGGACAGGTTTCGGTTTTTCAAATTTCCCTTTCGTTAAAAAGATATTTACGATTGTAGTGTTTAGATGTTAAATAATCCACTGGATCGCCAAAACCGTGTACAAAGTGGGTGCAATGAGTTAGTGAATATCACTTTGAATTTTGCTCATTACTCGGCCATATAACGTCCATTTAACTTGAAATGTTCACACAACACCCAGTGGACAGCAGATAACAACATTATACATTGTATTAACCACTCGTCACTTTTTGCACGTGTCAACAAAGTTACTAGATCCCTTTAAAAGCAAATATGTGTTTGTAAACTGTGGTGGCTGCTCGAAGTGTATCCCCTACTATGGGAGTAACCTTGCACCTACCTATTTACCCAACACATATTTTGCTTTAAGTTCTGCATACTACATACATGTATTACAAATCTAGGAATGCACCATATTGCAAGAAAGAAAGAAAGATACATCCATCTCAATAACATACACCTGTAGGTTCCACCATCCACCATCCCATCCCTATCAACCACAACCACTACCACCACCACCACCATCCCCAACTCCCACCACCACATCCCCAACCCCGAACACCACCATCCCCAACTCCCACCACCACCATCCCCAACGCCCACCACCACCATCCCCAATGCCCACCACCACCATCCAACGCCCACCACCACCATCCCCAACCCCCACCACCACCATCCCCAATGCCCACCACCACCATCCCCAACCCCCACCACCACCATCCCCAATGCCCACCACCACCATCCCCAACCCCCACCACCGCCACCACTTTCACCAATGCTTTATTCCCAACAGAAGAAAAAATGGATATCTATAATTTAATTGGAAGAGGATTGAAATTGTAATGCAGCAATGGGGATGAGGATGGATGGGCCTCATATTTCATATGCAGTTCCCTACAAGATGTGGGTCTGATAGCTTCTTCGCCTCTGCTACCAGTCTCCATCAGGCTATGGAAACCTTTACCTTTCATTTACCTAACCAACCCCGCCCCTCCCCCCTCATCCGCCATGAACTCTAGCTCCTTGCTGTATGAAATCAAACTATCAGTTTCTGCACGTCACAAGGAATTACTCATCAAATGCACACCTTCTGTACAATCTTTTAACCCATTGCCTACAAGAACATATCATTTCCACTGTTCTATATAGACTCAAATACTTGCAACACTTGGTTTCAGTAGGCAATGGGTAACCATATGGCCAGAATAGGAAGCTCCTCTTATTATTATGACGGTCTGCATTCCGCAGCGTTATTTTCATTTGTCTGGAAACGAGGGGAGGGGCTAGCACCCCCATTGACAAAAAATACAAACTCACACTTTCCAAAATGGTCACAGAGAAACTTGGCAAGCGATATATATGTTTGCCTCTTTATTTTGGTGTAGAATTTTATATTTCTATAGCGGCATAGTCCTTTGAAACTACGGATGTTACTTCAGCCACGTTTGTTTCTATTTTATGACGAGAACTTCCAAAAGTTAGGTCTACATCAATAGAAAATTTGACACACTTGAAAGTTTATTCAACACGATGACTTGCAAACAGCGACACATCGCTAGCCTGCTTTCTTTAACCCGTTGACGACTGGTCTAAAAAACATTGGGTTGCGATCTATGGCAAATGCATGACATACCAAATCTAAACAGTCTTGAGGGGGTTATATGCTCTTATAACAAAACAAAAAAGGATTTGATATACATGTTAAACCCTGCACTTGTTGGTAATTCATGTTTTGAAGGAATTTGTATATAAGTTCATAATTATAATACTGTATGTTAAAGACTTTAGTACAATTGAAACAATCATATCTTTACCAAATATTGTCCAATGTTTGAGAAGAAAGTATCAAATGAAAGCTTGTGAAGTTGCCTTTATCATGTCTTGATTTTGTTCCTATATCCAGTCAGATATATGAGCTATGAAAAGCTCACAGTCTACATTTTAGTTTCTCAAAGTTTTTTGTTGTTGTTGAATGGTTGACAGTATGAGGTCTTTTTTTCCCTGGTAGTTTTACAGAATTTGTTTCCAGTGGTATGTGACCTCAAACCTGATCTATCACAGGTCTGTCACTGTCAGTGGATCCAATGATGCTCCTTTGTGACTGGATTTAAGCCGAAGTGACATCAATAGACAAATCCGATTATTCCCCCTGAACTCAGACATATAAAAGTCATCCTTGTGCTAATGATTTTCCCACCCACAAAAAGGACCGCTCTTTACAACGTGTACAATATGTATAATTACACCTGCAAATGCAAAGTGATAAACTGGACACATATCGTATACGGACAAGCACAAATCGTTTATTTCATTGAAGAAATGGAGCAAACTTAATCATAGAGTGATATAAGCCTGTCATATATATGTAACTTCATATTTGAGGGTTGAAATTGCAGTAAAGACTAGTGACAAGGCTAAATACTTGGGCTGGAGTCTATAGAGAATGCATGTTATACCAAAGTCAGTCAGTCTTGAATGGGTTAAGGGAACAGAAGTGAACAGAGTCAAGTTAAGGAGCCAGATATGTGTGTATCTATGAATCCACAAAATTATTACTATTTTCTATCAGGGACAGAATTATTGGCAACATTCTGTCATCTAACTTGCTCATAAAACATAAATCTGCTATTAAGAGATGCCCAGATACTTTGGAGATTACTGTGATTCACATTTTTAAAAAGTATACCCCTCGGTTTATGTTGAATAAATAAATAAAATCTTTTAGGGGGACATATGTGCAACCATATTTTGAAGGTCAACTGGTTTGACAATATGATTACGATCCCTTTTCCATCAGGAGGGTAAACTAAACATCATAGGGATATAAATACATTCTATGAAATACATGCACTGGATGTTAACCCGTTCACCACAGAAACCTTCAGTACTATGCCTTAAAATCAGAAATGCAAAAACTTGACACTTTTCATTTCTATTAAATCTGTAAACGTTTCATGGATTCTGTTCAAATTTAAGAAGAATATTTTGCTGGGTGTTGAACTTGATATATAAATATATGATACATTAAAAGATTTTTTATCTATCTATCATGAACAGATAGAAGAATTGTTTTTAGTTCACAACCACTATGTAGTCTATAGATATTAACCCATTTCTTTCAGAAATCTACTGGACCATGCAATATTTCTGTTGCCATTTCAATAACTAGAAAGAATAGAAGAACCGCTCCCCCAAAGTGGAGCACCCAAATTACATTTGTCATTATAATGTCATAAAAAATCACATGTATGAGATTTTAATCCTTATCCACACAGGATGCAGTTGTAGAAAAAGAATAAAACATTTCTGTCAAGAGCTATACAACATTTCGCCATGCACACTCCCTAAATAGCTAGTACAAATTAACCTTTCACACTACTTATTCCAGGTAACTAAACAAAATCATGAATTTTCGTTTCCAGTATCTGTTCTACAAACGGGACCCGGAAAAGCTGAACAAATTGACTCCTACGAAAAAGTTTACACTCTGTATATTTCTCTCAATAAAACATACTGAGAAAGGAGGAAGATTAGAGGTCTTCGAAAGGAGACAGTTTTACTGTCTGGTGATTAATTATTCAATAAATCTTGATTAGACCCATTCAGCGCTTAATAATAACCTGATATGTCACTACTTTTACATCAATGCTACCTCCCTCAGTTTCTTTGGTTTGCTCGTAGTTTGATCATACCATACAATATCAAATAATCGGAATATAACAAGAAAAGGAATCTACTACAAAAACGGGCGTAGCGAGTTACGTAATATCTATTCAACTGGGGGGGATGGATGAATAGATCATCCCCCCCAGTTGAATGGGTATCAATGACATGACTATGCCCGTGACTACAAAGTTTCTTTTTCAAAGATGAACTAGTATAGTAATTCTATCATAAACCCAAACCAGTAAATCATCTAAATTACAAGTTAAAACAAGATAACATAATGTGATAGCTACTCAGACGTTTTTAATGTAATGTTGGCTTGCCATAGCCAGGAGGATTAAGGAGGTTAACATGGCTTTGATTTTACCAGAATATTTGTGATATTGATTTAAATATTTGTATGATTTTGAAGAACTCGGTGTGAGAGTTGTGTGGTGTGTGGACAGTGATCATGTTGACATAGCAATACATTAACTTTTTCATCCAATTATCAATATGAAAACAATCATAATTTCATGAACTAATAGCAAATATTCTAATGAATGGAATAATTACCTTTTCTGAATACTGTTCATCAGACCAAAGACTTGATTAACCAGACCACCTTTCTTGGGTGACGGCTCTTCTTTTCTCGTCTCCTCTTTTCTCGTCTCCTCATCTGTAATACAAAAGAAAATGCAAACATAAAGATTAGAAATATTGATTGATATATATATATATCTGAGGGTTTCCAAATTTAGTGGAGGAAAATGTGAACATTGTGTTCATGCATTCGATTCAAGACCACAGTTGATATAGCAATTCTAAGTTGTAACAGGCATTCTTCATTAGACACCAGACCTATTATTTTGGGGATAAGTCTAATGAAAATTATCTTGAAAGAACTTTGAACTGATTTTCATTTTACAAACAAAGTTATGCTTAATTCAAATTATCATTATCATTGGGGGACGAGTTATGAATGGTTTCATGACAATAAAAGTTCAAATATTTGAAATTTACAAGAAATATTGAGTCATTTCAATCACAATAGCTTAGACACTAAAAAGAAGTTTTCATATAATTATGTACAAGTATGTGTTTATGATTATGTTGTATGAATAGACCTAGTATGTCACACCCATGTGTTGGCTTTATGTCAGGGAGACATCATGAATATGCTATTTTCAGTCAAGTGTAGTTGCCAAAATGTATATTAATAAGCTTAGCTGGCTATTTATGTATAAAAAGAAATGTGTCAATAAATCATATTGGGGCTTTAAAGGAACAAACAACTTGAAAACACACATCAAATACTATTAGAAATGCGAAATATTTATACACATATGGCAGAACAAACAAAAAGGTTCATTTCAAGTCGGACTTTTTATTTGGAGGTTTGAGCCTATTCAGTGTACAGTGCATCCTCTTCTTCATATGATAGTAACTACAAATCATGCTTAGTATTATTGAATAACATTCTTCTTCTTTCTACCAAAAAATCAAACTCAGATTTCTTGAGGATATGCCAGTGGGAAACCTCTATTTATAATTACATTACTTTTAATCTACTATGTTTTATTCATTTCCCAAATCCCCAAATAAAATGTTTTGTCCATGAGCCAAGTGATACTAATCAGGATGACATTATTTTCATGACCATATCCATCATTTACATAGTTTGCAATGTTTTCCTACTTTTTTTCTTTCCTTTTCTGATTTTTTGGAGTGCCTATAAATCCAGAAAGAGGTTTCCTTGAACATGAGCCAAAAGAAAGCTGGACATACTTCCCCTCAAGCGTAAATAGTATTTGTGATCGTGATGATATCATTATTATCAGTTCAATTGCATTTCTCTTTTTTTCTAAATCCATACAGGACAGGAACTATGTTTGATGGAGATATTAAAGTGAAGTCAAGCGCTTCCTCCCATCCCAAAGCAACACTACTTGTGATGACATGATTGACATCATTATTATTTGTTCATTTGCATTTATCATTTTCTTCTAATTCCACGCAGGGCAGGAACGTGGTTTGTGATGAAATCTTTAGTATCAGTTTGTTTGCATTTCCCACTTTCTTCTAATTCCACACAGAACAGGAACAGAGTTTGAAGGCAGATGGATAAGTGAAGTCTAGAACTTCCTCCCAACGTAACTCTATCTGTGATGACATCATTATTATCAGCAGGCTCTATATTTGTCTGGCTGGATGACCCTGGGATGATGCCTCGCATAGGAAAACATCTCGCATCACCTGTCGGCTCCGACAATCCCCTCTAGGTGGCTCTTTCGTTACCCCTCCCACTCAAAAGGAGGGCCCTTAAATACCCCCTTGTCACATCCTCTCTCTATATATCTCATCACTCGTATTCGAAAAGAAATCCAGTCCCTCCTCTTCTATCCTTTTTAATCGTTTGAACGTGTTTTTATAAAGTTGTTCAACGAAAGTCCAAGACAAGTCTCTTCATTGAGGCAGGCTTGACATTAGCACTTGCCTGATTGCCCAGGGCAAGTAAAAATTGATTAATTATCTAGTTTGGTTGCCTGATTGGGCAACTGATATTTCTGTTCATCAACTCTATCAACTCTCGTAGAATGGAATTCCTTTACTTTGAATGTCATACTAGAAGTAAGTGGGCAATTAAATTTTATGTTTGGGCAAAACGAAAACAAATTATATATGATTTGTCCTTCTTTTTTTTCTCTTGTGCTTTATTATGCACGCAAGACTGACAGAATGATACAATGAGTTCTAAATTGTATATTCCAATATGGAAAACATGATGATGATGACAAATGCTATTTGTTTTGTAACATTTCCTATTTTTGGAAGTAAGTCCAGCATACATAGGATTAGTACATAGAAACAAAGAGCGCTAGGAAGAAAGGGGGAAATTACCAAATGATTATGAAAATGGAACAGGAAATACAAAACATAGATGACAAGATCAAAAGTGACAAATATAAATAGCTAAACAAAGTAGAAAAATTGATAAACAAAGGAAGGACAAAGAGGACAACACAACTCATGGAAAGTCATCAAGATATTTGGCATCATAGAGTAATAACCTACAGGCAAAGACACTTTGTTCCAAAATCTAATGATTCCAACATTTCATGAGTATGAAGTATATTGTTAGTTTCTTGGGTCTATATTTTAATGATTTATTAACAGAGAAAATCAAAATTAAAAATCAATCAAGTACAAATCACTCCAGTCACAAGTCTTAAACGGAATAATTATTTTGAGTCTTCACAAATATCATTTAGCCAACTAGCAATTATAATTGAAATGTAGACACTAAATAATTATCATAGATCTCATCTTTAAAACTAAGGACTAATGTAATATGATGTCATTAAATTAAATAACTGTGTACTTTGAAAAAACAACACAGCCCTTTTACAAATGGAGTGACCAAGAACGTAGGAGAGAACATATTGACAGGTTAGGAAGATAAATCTCTCAAAGTTATAGACAGAGGCTATAGTATAGAAACAATAAGAACTGGACGATGAAGAATAATTGTTGAGATTGAGGAACAAAATAAATGATCTAGATTAGATGGCATGCAAAATAGGAGCAGGATATGTCTTTCCTTCTCTAATTTGTGAGTTTTTTGTTTCTCTACACATCATTTCGATTTTGTTTCAACTCTGATTTAGAGTACTAGTAGTAGTTTGTTTTTTCTCCATTTGTTGAATTTTGTTTCTCTCAGATGTTGTTTTCTGGGCAGTGAGGGCAGCAAATCTGATTGACCTGGGAGTGACCTGGGAATGACCCCTGGGGCGACCTCCAGCTAGTCACCTGATCTGCACTGCTCTGGGCTGCAGAGCTTGGAGTCCCAGTGTCCGATGTCAAACCTAAACATATCTATTGGAACATATCCCTTGAAAAGGAGAGACACCACCGAGTTACAGAAAGTACAGGTTACAGCAGGACCAGAAAATAACTTGCTAAGAAATAGTCATCGTGTAAAAGATCTTAAGGATATAATCAGTTCTTCGTAGGTAATTGGTTCATGTTGGTACATAACTATTGAAAATACAGTGCAAAGAACGTAAAAGTTTAACATAAAAGATCTAAAAAAGAATATAATAACTTCTTTGTACAGAACTATTAAAACATATCCCTTGAAAAGGAGAGATACCAAGTACAGAACATCAGTATTGGCCAGAAAATAACTTGCAAAGAAATAATAATCATCATCACCATGAAAAAGAGCTGACAGTTAGAAGGAATATTATCTAAACATAAGCATACAAATTTACCATTTTACTATGCATATTATGCGGCTTCTGAAAATTGGCAAGTACATTTACCATTTGTCTTATCCATCTACACTCGATTTTAGGCAAATTAATTCTGGGCGATTGGAGTTTGGTCAACCTTGACTGGAATAATTCCAGCCCAACTTACAAGAATATGATTTGCCAGTATGACAATATGTATGGCATATTGAGATTGAATGGTTGTATTGGTATTGCTGCTACAATATTATATGAGATCAAGGGTGGAAAGATTTATCTTTGCTACGTTAGGAAAGTGTTTCCATAAAAAAATGTCTTGTTTTTTGGCACAGTGGCTCAGCTCGGAAACCTTTGTCATATAATCTTTCCTCTCCTTCCCCTCCGCGAGTCTGAATCTGTCGTGGAGATTATCATCACCCTTGGCAACAAAGGTGTGTGACTAGCACATGCGATGATAAGGTTCTCAGTCACCGTATCCTCCAGATGGAAGGGCCTGTCTTGATCTACATGTAGATTCCGTCTGAGACTTCTTTGGACTTTTTAGTCCATGGTCAATCATTTAAAGGTAGTTTGGATTATCAAATCACACACTGCCAAGTTAAAAATATCTCAGTGTTATGCAGTGCGCACAAACTAGCCGATTTCAAATTGGCAACCCATGGTGCAGCATCCGCATGCATGATAGTCTTTGACCCTCCAAGTACTGAACCCTTAGAATCCCAATTGCCTTCTAAACAAATTGATATGTCTGTGACCCTTAAAGAGGGTTAGTTGATTAGCTAAATCCACTGCCAGTCATTGATAACACACACAAATCTAAAGGGATATTGTCAAAATGTATACATTGTAAGTTGTTAATGAATAAAGGTTAAGAACGTAGTGCCATAGGGACACTACTATCAAGCTAAATGAATGCTTCATAAGATAAATAGGCATTGATTGCATTTGCAAGATCAATGTTATCTACAAGGTATATGAAAGACAGTGCTCCTGTACTAACATACTAGGCCCTCCAGGGAATGATGGAACAGGTCAGAGATAGTCCACAAACGACAGATTATACAAATGTGTACAAATCAACTTGATGAATCAAAAGAAAGGCAAGCAAATAGAAAAACAAATTCCAAAAAGGTCGCAGGAGATGAATCACTAAAAATTGACTTGTATATAGGTCCAGTAGGTACATAAAGGACAGTGCTCTCTTTCTTGTAGTACTAGAAACAGACTTGGCCTTACAAAGGAGAAGGATGGGACAGGTTGGGGCTAATCCGGTTGGACCAGATGAGGATTAGATCCCATACAGGTGTTTGGACTAGCTCATGGGATCCAGGGGGATTCCACAGTCAAGCAGCTGATGAGGTTTGGGGCTGAAAAGTCTGAAGTGAGAGACAGACAGATTGAGCAAAGGAATATACCATAGTTTAGATAGATAGATAGATAGATAGATAGCTATATAGATAGATAGAGAGAGATATATAACGAGACAGACAGACATATGTATATATATAAATACTATTATCATGATGAAGAATAAAAGGAGTGGTTAAGAATGTCTTGAGTGACACACACAAAGTATCTTGATCCTATTAGTGAATGTATGTTATTGCAGATGTCAATTCTTGTCCGGTTCTTGTCTGGGTGGTATAAAGTGATGGCATTCTTTGAGAGGAATATTTACGATCGGTTAAAAGGTTCAGGCAAAAGTTATGTTGTATTTGAATTGTTGTATCTACTAATGACCTTTTCTTAGAAAAAGTTGAATAATATGTTAATTTTATTATTGGATTTGATTACTTCTGCTACTTTCAGCTTGAACAATGATGAAGAAGGTTCATAAAAATCATGTACTTGTATATCTGTACATCCAGATTGTATGATGGAAGTTAAGAGCATACAGTCAGAGAGAATTGAAGCAAAAGGTGCAATTAATCGCTTTAATTGGGGATGGACGAGAAGGTGCAGAAGGGTACATGACACGCACAAGATTGTAGGGTGTTTTCAGGGAGGGGGCACGAAAATTAATTAGCTAAGTTTGTTCCAGGGGAGGAGTAGGAAGAAGGGGTAGTAGCAAAGCAATCAGAGCTAGGAACTGTTTTGCTAGAGTACAACAAATGTGAAGAAGTGTGTGTACATACACAAGGTTGTAGGGGTTTTTTTAGGGAGGGGGTACTAATTAAAGGGAGGGGGTACATTAATTATCTAAGTTTGTTCTAGGGGAGGAGTAGGAGGAAGGGGTAGTAGCAAAGCAATTAGAGCTTCTTCTTCGCTACAGAACAACAAATGTCAGGAAGTATCACTCGTTGGGAGCTTGCCCCTTCCTCTGTGACGGAACAGGGCCTGGGGGTTAACCAGCAGCCAAACGTAACACTCCTTTCACATCAGGGTTAGAATAATTAAGACAATTTCTTAATGAATTCTACAAATGTTCTTCCCCTTGGAGTAGATTCTAGGAAAATTATTCTGATCAGGGGGGGGGGGGGGGCATGAATGAATATGTCAAACCCTCCCTTGAACAAAAGAGATTGCTTACAGATCTATGCCAGTAGTTCTTGCACTACAAAGTGGAAAGAATAAGCCAATTCTGAACTGGAAAAGTTAACTCAAAATGATCCTAAGTAAAAAGAGGTTATTTATGTAAAATGTAAGATGGTTAAACCTTGATGCAAATATATTATGGTGAAGTATTTAGATCAGTCTAAATCAATTAGTTATGCATATTCAATAAATATCCGAACCGGGCATCTTTGTTCAAATTTATTATTTCAATGTGAAAGATGTGTGAGATAGTCTCCTTCCTATTCCTTAAAAAGGGGAGGGATAGTGGGCGTAGGGGCAATTTATGGAATACTTCTTGCCCCCAAGTAAGTGCTTTCACAAATTTTGGGGGAGGGGAGGCTGCAGCCCCCTGCCTGTTTGCTTATAAATAAAAGGGATATGACGTAAAGCCTAAAATGATCAATCTTCTCTTCACAGAACCTCTCCCGTTGACCCGACGATGACCTACGGCTATAACCTCCACTGTTTTAATCAGAACATCCACTGATAATTAATGGGAACGAGTCATTGGAATGAGATATGGATAAACAAAATATCACCCCTACAAAGTGAGAGTGATCAGGGTAAAATATAAACATACTTAATGTTCTACATTGCACAAAATGTTAATATATTGCATGAAATTATACTTTAATTATATCAATAAGGTAATTTACAAACAAGTTTAAACTCCTCCTACTCATTCAAAATATCAAGCATTCCAAATAATGAAAGTTAAAGTCAAACTTTCTGGCTCACACATACATTACAATAGAAAAGTACTGGGCTGCAACGTGATATCAAACCTACAAAAATATATAAATATTAGATCCCCTCGTCTCCTCCTCCTCATCCTTCGACAAATCAGTCGTCTCCCAGCTCAATATGGTGTCCATCAAAACCTCCATTCACCATGCCCCCTTCCCCTATCCCAAAGATTTGGTCGTAGGAAGTTGTGGATCCAGTGTGTTTGTGCTTCAATCAGCGCGGCTCTAGCCCCTACATCCTGCTCTATTAACATTGCGCTCCACGTGGCGACGTTAAACTCAGGCCGGTCGAATCAGTCGCAAAATCGAAATCCAAACTATGACGGTCAAACATGGCTGGCGAGACCCTCTTGAGACGAGCTGACATTGACAACATTATACAACTACACATTATACACAAAAGTCACAGGGCTTGCTAATAAACCAAATCTCCAATTACATTATTATGTTAATTTTCCATAAATGGGTGGATAATTAAATCTCTCTGCAGTTAATAGAGGTAGCGCCAGTCACAAAATTCATGTCTTCCTTTACAGTCTCATTTGTTCAACTTTTTTTTATGTACAGAGAGTGAACTCAATCGCTAGTAAACTGGTGCTTCAAGATGCATTTGACATAAATGCATAATGCATGGGAAATTCATATTCCTTTCATTCAAACCGTATGTTGTAAATTACTTGTAATGGCATAATGAAATACAATGTTCCACTTTCGTAAAGTGTGATCTACTTTTTGGTAATTTCTTTATTCGGACGTCTGGACCTTTCTAAACTAGCTTTATTACCCGCGAGAGTTTGTGAGGTGTGCTGTACAGTCAAAGAGAATTGCTGCAAACAAGAACTGACACTCGTGCTTTTTGTAACATCATTTCAACTAGTTTTTGGACTCTCCACTTTCAAAATGCTTGGCTCTCTCTCCACTTCTCTTTCTCTTCGTTTGTCCTTCTTTTTCTCTCCCCCTCCCTCTTTCTATCTATCTTTCTCCCTTTCCCTCACTCTCATCTCCACGTTGTTTCGTTCTCAAAACCAAAAGTGTAGAATTACAGATGTACTTTCTGTTCCACGCTCCCACGAAAGAAGAAAGAAAATGCCGATGATGAAGAAGGAATTCTGACTGATGTGACTTCTAGCTCTGAAATATGTACATTGTTTGTGATATTTCATGTTTCACACTCTCGTATGAAAGTCCCTGGTGCAATAAAATATGTTTTGGGAGACTTGGAACAAAAAATGACTGCATCTTTCTCATCCCTTTATTGCAATGTTTCCCCGAAGTCAACAGTATTAGTATTGTTTATGGCTCTCTTTTAAGTGTGAACCAGAGGTACAAATTATATCACTATGATCTAGATCAACATTATAAAATCCTTAATCCATCATCTTCAAAATGCAGGCATTCTTTGTTTCCTCTGGCATTCAATTTTGAAGAGTATATTTCATGATCAATGTTCTAGTCCTGTCTCAATTGATTTTTCAAATTCCAATACAATTTTTGAACACAAATATCAAGGGGTAAAAAATTAAATGGATAAAGCTTTTAAACTGCAAAAAGTCTCAGTGCTAGATCAGAACACAAAGAAAAGTCAACAAGCGTGCAAACTTCAAGATTTTTGTTAAAACTGTGCTTGTTCTGGAGTCACAGTCAACATAATATACCTGACTACTTCACAATGACTTCTACTCTGGGCACCAATATTTACATTCACCCTTGTATTCTTAAATATTGAAGATGCTTTGATATTGGTATGAATATGACACGCACAGACAGTAAAATGAGTTTTTTGGGGAGAATGTCACCTGCAGGTTGTGAAAATGGTGTTGAAATACATAATACAATTAACACCAGAGCAATGCTTCACTATCACTATATGACCAACAATTTCCATTGATTGAATAGTCATATTCCTTTGCCCAGCACTCTACTCCTCAGATCAAAACAGTGCCCTATTGTGCCCTGTAAAGTCATTCCCTGAGAGAAAATGCCCCATGAGAAAGTAATATGAGCGCAGCAACATGCCCCTATTCTCACCCCTTGCCTTGCACTTGCAAGAGTCTTCAGATACGAAAGTGCCTGAAGAGATAATGCCGAAGAAGATAATGCCCTGAGAGAAAGTGCCCCATCAGTAGGACCCTGAGCACTGCAGAATGCCCACTCCACTAATAGGACACTCAACCCTTGCCTAGCACTTGCAGGTGTTCTCCGATATTTAAAAAAGAGACAAAAATGCCCTAAGAGATAGTTCCCTAAGAGGAGATGCCCTGTGAGATGGTGCCCTTAGCACAAAAATTGCCCCATCATCTTCTGCTGGTAGGAAATTCACCCCTTACCCTAAATTTGACTCCCTAGATCAAAACAGTACCTTAAGAGATAGTGCCCAGAGAGAAAGTGCCCTGAAAGATGATGCCCTGAGAGGAAGTGCCCTGGGAAATACAAGTAACAGCAAAATGCCCCATCATCTTCTGCTCATAGGACACTCACCCCTTGCCCTGTACTTGACTCCTCAGATCAATAAGTAAGGACACCTCAGCAAATAAAAACCTTTCTTTCTTTCTCTCTCTCTCTCCCTCAAGTTGACTCAGCTATGTAGCGGGTGGAGATGGGATTCATTCCATTGTCACATACTTGTCTGTGTAAACTTTGCGCAACCAATCAAATGTTTGCACCTACTTCGGCATTCACACGACGACGAGAGAGGAGAGAGAGCCAAGTAATCATTTTCATCATATATTGCGAGGTAGTTGCTACTAACGCTACCACCACTTATTTTTGTATTCATCGCCTATGGGAACCTGGTGTACTATGTATTCACATATCTGGACTGCAAAATCTAGTAGGGAACGAGTTAAAGAGCCAATGCTTTATTGAGTCTTTAAATTTCATACAGTGTGCCACTCTCACTTATTCTTCCTATGTTTGCTTGTTTTAACACATCGTTCAATCTGTTCTATTCTTCTCCGTACCCTTGACAAACAGGGAGGAGAACATTCAAGTCTGTGGCAGTAGTTTTGACACCTTCTGAAGGTCAACTGGGCATGAATTTGGCAGCGCATAAATGTCTGCCTCGCAATCAACACTGAGATTAAAGAACAACTTCATCTTACCTATATTATCTACCTACATCTAGTTTTCTGGATATTTCAAGATCCAATGAATAGCCAATCGCGGCCTGTATCCAGAATGCAAGCAGTCTAAGTACTCTTGTTGCACCAAACGAGGGATAGGACTTTCAATTACCACAGCCTGGCTAAATAATTCAGGACCAGGCCCTGGTGAATAACTTCAATAAGTGTATTAATGTGTGTGTTCAACAGAGAAAAGTACATACTCAGGGGGTACTTGGTACACCCTAGATTACAGTGATTGACATCTGCGTTGGGGTCAGAAGAGAGCATCAGTGGTTATAGGTTCCTTGGTGGCCAGAACTAGCCCACTTATTGGTCACTTCCCAAGCAAACCCCTTTACCCCTGCGCTCTGAAGATAGTTCTGTTCACCAAACATTCAAAGTGGCAGACTGCTCTTAGAGCTCTTAGCGCGAGACAGCGAGATTGTACACAAATATTCCACCTCACAGTATGTGTAATTGATTGTTGATCATCATTCTGAGAAGTTCATGACAGTACAAATACCTTATAATGAATTACCCTTCAAGATATTAAATACCCTAAAGGAAATGGGTAATTCACAAGTTCTTTGTTATGCATCTCCTATTTTTTCTTTTTTTTCTTTTTTATATTCAACATTCTACCAAGTACATAATTTATCTTTTCCTACTGGGGGAAAAAAACAATCTTTATCTATAAAGGATCTTATGTATCAATCTGCGAATGAGTCAAAGTTTAAGAAGAGAAAACAAAAGAATTCTGACAATAGATATTTGAGTTATTGAGCGATTTGTCACATTTTCAGGCAAATTGACATGTGCCACTTTTGTTACGTTGTGACAGATTGATACTTTTGTTAATGGTGTCCTGACAGAGAGCATTATTAACCTGTGACATATTTGACAATGCAGGCATATCTAGAGTACCGCTGAACTAGTGGAAGATTAGCGGAAGGGAAATATATGAAAACTAATTAAAGGGATCTAGTAACATTGTCAAAATCCACAAAACTTACTTAGAACTCTAGTTGTTCTCTCATACCATGTTGTATTCATATTACCAATAGATGAATGGGTGATTATGCTATCCATGTATTAAAACTTACTTAGAACTTTATTTGTTCTCTCATACCTTGTTGTATTCATATTACCAATAGATGAATGGGTGATTATGCTATCCATGTATTCAAACTTGTCTAAAGAACTGGGTCAAGTGGATTCTTGAAATCAAATTTGGACCTCAGAGGGTTAAATTTCAAATAGGCACCTGGAAATCCAAAAAATATCTGGGTACCGTGAGGACCGAGGACCATCAAGAGAATCATTATTTCTCTGCAAGGAATGTAAACGCAAGTGCAACATACTATTACTAACTAAAATTCTCCTAGTTTATGTGAAGATCACCGGTTCATGCGGGCTCTCGTGACATTCAAATCTCACGATGACAATCGGAGATTAGGAAAATATCATTAAAACCATTTTACTACAAATATTCAGGCATGTTATTATTTCAAAATTCTATACTTGAAGGTAACTATATCTCCTTGCCGTGTGGTGAGTGTTCATCATAAAAAATAGTCACGCATATTCTCCATCAGCTTGCTTCACCCCATCGCTACCACACAATGATATATTCATTGAGTTGTTACGACATATAATGTACCCACGGGATTGAGAGGGGTAACGCAGTATCAGGTTTACACTACAGTATGTGTCATGATAGTGATACCACTATATGTGGGAGAATGCAAGGCCAAGATTAGAATGAAAGGGACATCAGCAGATGAAATATGAGCATTATCATTTTCTTGACATGAAAATGTACTCCCAGATGTTATTTTAGTCTAGTTTGGGGGCATCAATGCCTCCCTGGAGAGAAACTCTATCTGGGATAGGAATTCATATTTAGGGGGAGGGGGGCTATAAAAGGGTTCTATACTATTTCAATTGTCATAACTTTTATTTAGAAAAGTTGAACTGGAGTCAAGTGATAAAGGATCAATAGAGTGGGTGGGTGTATGGAACATTTGGAATGCTAAGTCTGGTTTTTTTTAAAGGGATCTAGTAACTTTGTTGGCATGTGCAAAAAGTGATGAATGGTTGATGCAATGTATAGTGTTGTTATCTCATATGTCCACAGGGTATTGTGTGAAAATTTCAAGTCAAATGGACATTGCATGGCCAAGTAATGAGCGAAAATGCAAAGTGATATTGGGTGATATTCACTAACTCACTGCATTCACTTTGTACAGGGATGAAAAACTCGCCCGGAGTTTTTCTTATCTGAATACTTTGATCGTACATATCTTTGTAACGAAAGGGAAATTTGAAAAACCGAAACCTGTCCCATGATTTTATTGTTAATACGAATACAACAAGGTATGAGGGAACCGCTAGAATTAAAATTTTATTTTGAGGATTTGGACAATGTTACTAAGTCCCTTTAATGGTATAATACACATTACTGACAAAATATGGCAATTATTCAGAATTTCAATGAACATTAACATGCACAGTTTTATGCTTTAGGTATTAAACAATCACTGATAATTTTACTAATGACATAATAATGGGAGATAGTAGACCATGAGTTAACTATGAAATATGATTTGATTTTGGTATAACATGCAAAATACTCTATAGACACCAACCCAAGTATATTCAGCACCAGTCCTAAATGAGTGAACTCGAGAGTCTTAGAGAATTAAATCATTACCTACAGGAACCTGGCGGGCCCTGTAAACTCCATGGGGAAGGCAAAATCTAGCAGGGGACAGGTTACAAGATGTCTGAGGGAAAGGGTTAAGAAGCTTGCATAAGTAAGAGGTGGGAAGCGAGAGTGATCAATGATACTGCTCTTCCAAACAGTCCTTCATGGGTTAACTCTTAGTTTGAGAATTAAAACATCTAGTGATGGGTTACTAAGAAACTGGCATATGAGGAAAGGAAAGCAAGAAAGGGGGAGCTGAGACAGGCTTGTGTTGTTAATATTCGGTTCGATCTTCCAAACTGCCAGGGAGAGTTCATGGCTCATGTCTACACACCCCACGTACACAATCCATCGATCTCCTTCAGCTCTCCTTCAGCGATGACCCAGAAAGGTGAATGCCCAAACCAAATGTTGCAGAGCCATCTGCCAGTATTTCCTTCGCAAAACAACATTCTTGCATCATCAAGTTCCCTTACGTTGTACCCCAATTCTTACAGTATCACGACCACTTAGAAGCTCTCTTAACACATTAGACATAATTAGATTTTGGTATATGATACATTCTGCCTTGACCCCAAACTGAGTTTCCTTGTATTATCTTTTGATTAACATGTTTATTTCTTAGTCAGTAATGAAAATCAATATTCTATGCTGTATGTATCAAACAAATACAAAGTGAATTTCATACTCCATTATGTTGCCTGTTTCATGTTGCAACATTTGACTGGGTTTGTTGCTGTTGTTGTTCCTTTGTTAAACTTGAAAGAGATTGACAGGATGTCACTTTCTATGTACAGCAAATTATAATGTTATTGTTAAGTAGTTGGAGCACTGCATCATAGATGGGATATAATTGCCAGCTACAACAAATGAAAGATGATGGATTGACATTGTCTGGAACTAATTATTATATGCAGGTGGTCTCTCTAACCCTTTCTAAATAATGGGTTAGCACAGTCTAGCAAGTTATTAAACATAAACAAAAAGGTCAAACACTTCATCACAATTCTGACAGTCCATCTCTCTTTTCTGCAGCCCCAACACTGATGCTATTGTCTTTCAAATACATCTGCGATTGTTCATCTTTACCCCAACCACATTTGTTAGAACTTACAATTATTTTTTAAGATTTTGTTTTTCTGACAGGTATTTACAAATTGCCCTGGTCACATTAACGGTGTTTACATGTTTACATGACTAGATGTATCATCTCCAACCATCACTAACCATCATTCTGTCAACCGTCAGTCCTAGCAGACCTCAAGTAGACCTTTTCCCACAACTTAAGCCCTTTCGATGACCTGCAAATAGCAAATACAGGCTCCCATCTACCCACTAAGCGCAGGTAAAACATTTGTGGCTGGTCGTATCATGAGACAAAGTATCTTGAAGTGCAGCTTTCATTTATCTGCTAAACTCTGTTTGAAGCTAATAGCTGTGAAAAACACACACCCTCATTCACCAACCATCTTCACAATGCCAGGTAAAATAATTGTGGCTGGTCAGATCATGAAACAAAGTAATAGCTTTTTCGTTTATCTGCTAAACTCTGTTTGAAACTACTTGCTTTGCAAACACACACCCTCATCCACCAACCAAACCAAGTAAAACATTCGTGGCTGGTCGTATCACAGAACAAAGTAGCTTAGAGTACAGTTTTCGTTTATCTGCTAAATGTTTGAAGCTACTTGGTTTGCATCAAAAGAGCAGGAGTACTATTAGAGTATGAAAGGGATATGAGTGATGGGTGCTTGTTTGTACTAGCTAATTCCATATATCCAAATTTCTAGCTAAAACTTATGGGCTCATGCACTTATCCCTGTAATAATGTTTACTATTACCACACATATTGGCTACTTGAAGATATTTTCACAAACAAAACAATGAGATGGGTAAATAATGGATAGGGGATGCTTGGGAGCATTTTGTGGTGGTCCTATACAGTAGGTGAGAGATTTGGAGAATGTTTGAAAAGCTGCTACTCTATCCATGAATCAGGGTTGAAACGTGTCACTCATCATGCTCATATGGGTTAAATACCTGTTAAAGACCAGTCTTGATATTCGGGCTGGTGTCTTATTTTATAAAAAAATTAAATAGTCTTGATTCATTATTTCCACCAATTCAAGACACTCAAATTGGTTAAAATAATGCAGTTTTTGGTGAAAGACAGGTTGTGCTTGAAGTTTATTTCCATAGAACAGAAATGACAGTGGGGGTGTTTCACTAAACACTAAAATTGATTTTATCATCTTTGTTAAACACTTAAAATCGATCCTAAAAATCCTACACATTAATGCAAAACTAACTGTACACAGTGAATGATTGCTGCATCTAGTTCACATCCGACCATGATTCAGTTTGATAACCATTCTTACTTTGTGTGATAATAATAATAGTTGTATTATATTTATAGTAAAGCTTGAAGGAGATTCAGATTTACATGACAATTAATGTCTATCTACACATACATAACATGTATTAATTTACAAGGTAATTGAGATCCAGATTTGATTTAATAAAAACTTAGCTCTTCAAACAGGAAGTAGTTTTATATTCCAATAAAACATCCGGTCTTAAGTGTGAGATTATATAAAGTCCTTTCAATTATTTAAGTTTACCCCTTCCTGATTATAATAGTTCTTACCATATTAAAAGTTTCCCCTTCCTTGTCATTAACATATTCCCTACTAGATTTTGCACTCAACATAAGAGATAATACAGGGCCCACCCGGTTCCTGTGGCCAATGGATTTAATAAGTCACTGTCATTTGCTGTAAGTTTCCCCCTTCCTAAACACTGGCAAGGAAAGAGGCTTACGGGATTAATGAACACTTACTTAATCCACTCTGCAAGACCCTTACCACGGTGTATATAATCTCTGATTTCAGGAGGACCACACCGTTACCTTTATCTTACAATACGACTCATTCATTGAGTTGAATAGGGCATGATTCGTCATCCAAGATGTTTCTTTTCATCTTCTTCATCTTGTTTTTCTTCATTCTGAGTCTTCTTTCTCTTTATGCATGGGATATTCCACATCTTTTAAATTTGAATGAGTCACATTGACAAAATGATTCATTGGTCTGAAAGACCAAAAGAAATTCAATTTAAGTTTTTAAATCAATACTGTTTCTAACGTTATCTACCTAAGATATCAAGTCACTGGGAGATCAGAAATTTGTAAAGGATTTCCATAATTTAATTTCAAAAGGTATATTCATTCAAAATAAACCAATTTTAATTCAATAGGGTGAATGCCATTGCTACTATAAAAAGAAAAATCACTATGTACCTCAACATAATTATCATGTTCTACATTTACATATTATATTATTACATCCAGCAATACATTCAATAATACATTCTGTTCCATTAAACAATACAAAAAAGGAAAATCAACAAAGTAACATTAGCATAAAATGAGACAAACCCAAACTGAATCTAAACTTCATGTTTCAAGTGCAAGTCTAATTATGCTGACTGAAATGTTAATCCAGATAAGGAATTCAAAATCAGATTTCAAGATTTTATCTGATCCCCAGATGACTTGGGACTGTTACTCCACAAATCAAGGTATATTAGCTCACAAACCCTCTGGCTGAATCTCAAAACAATGGCAAAACGTAGTTGAAATCAAAATTGAGGGTAATTTCATTTGTAAAGAAGAAAGAAACACATTTTATCCGAGGAGGGCAAGTGTAGGTCAGGATCGAGACAGTACATGAATGCACTGAGCAACTTTTGCTTGACAAATTATATAACAGAAACAAATATAACGGTGATTAGCCCACAAACCCACTGGCTAAATCTCAAAACAATGGCAAACCTTTTCATTACATAAGTGAAATTTAATTTAGGACAACTTTAATATATAAGCTCTGGATTACGGGAACCTGGCGGGCTATGTACAAAGTCTATATATGGGGATTTTAGAATCTTGAACGAAACCAACCCTCTGGCAAACTCTCCTCAAAACAAAGACAAAACTTCTCATGACAAATGTGGTTGGATGGAATGAAGGGGAACTTCAATTGTAATGGGAACAAAAAAAATGAAAATGTTATCCTATGAAGGGCAGGTATAGGTCAGGAGACTGAACATGATGGCACTGAGCCAGGGACACCTTGACCCCCAGAGGTAGATCTGGGGTCAGGTGACGGCCACAGATCTAACATAAGACATTGCAGTCTAAATATCAGATGGATCATTTTTGCTGGAGAAATGGGAGTAGAAAAATTAGAACAAGTACCCAGTATGCATGATGGGAAGGTAAAGTAGAGGTAAAGTAGAGTAGAGCCTAGTTGAATTTGAAGGACAGGGTCTGAATCATTTTCTTCCTGGAGAAATTGGAGAAGTTTAGTGGAGACATTGGGAAAGTTCAAGTATGTGTGATAAGATTTAGGAAGGTGTAAGATACATACATCCTAAAAGTTGAAGGATAGACCACAGACAGACTATCCACTGACACGGTATATGAAATGGTCTTTGTAGACCATTTTCTCTTTTTTTAAATAGATAAGAGATGTGCAGAGGAAACATCAAGGGAAAGTACTCAATACGAACAATCTAAATCAAATCAAGTAGGAGTATGAACAAATGTGGTTGGTAAGCCCAGTCAATGAAGTTTTGTTTACCCAATCAAATGAACATTAATCTATTACTTTTAAACAAGATAAAACAAGGATGAGTACATTTTAAAAACATTTTCACTTCTAGATTTTGAATCCCCATGTTCCAGTAGGGAATGGGTTAAAGAGAAAGATTGATGAACTGGATCCAAATTTTAAGTGAATGTTACTGGCCTTTAAAAAAATGTATTCATCGTGTATCTATCTCTAGACTCTAGCCCGCTCGTACCATGAATAACGATACGATCTCTCATCATCATCATGTCAGCGTGGTATTAACAAGGCTAAGAACTCCCACAAATGACTCCCGCTGTCAGCAGCACAATGTTACCCTCCTTGATCCTTGGGCTGGATTAAAGTGGTTCCCCTTTTAATCTCCTGACCACAAACTGTGTGCCCTTCTTTCTTTATCGTTGTTCTCCTGATATCCCAATCCAATCCTATTACAACACAGAAAGCTAAGGGCTTAAAAGTCAAAACCCAGGTAAAAGACTCTCAGTTGGGTATTGGGTGCTAAATAGACATTCATTCTGTTCTGGTTCTTTTAACTCACATTGACAGTTATAATCCTCCATAAAGGTCACTGCATCCATTCAACCTACAAAAAAAAAACATTGCTAAAAAAAAAACTCTACATCTTCTGCTTGTTTGGGTCTTTTGTTCACTATATGCCAGGGTTGACACCAAAAAAGGGAACAAACCTTGCAGTAACCAACAATTTTCCAAACACAGCATTTAAATATATTTCACATGTAATCGTGATGAGATGCTTATCACAAGACACAATCATAATTGGAATTTACACCATTTAAAAGTGATTAAAAGTGATTAAAAAGTTGTAAATGAAGCACCTAATCAATAATCTGTCCTTAATCTGTAGGCTCTAGACACTAAAGCAACTGGCAAACCACCTTGATGATCTCACTTAAAACATGTTCATCTTTATAATGCCTAATTGCTCAAAATGATGATGACACTAATGACACAGATGACATTGATGACAATTAATTACTGTAATGTTACTCTTCCTCCTTTACTCCCCTATACTCTGAACTCGAGGCCATTATTTAGAACAACAAAAGGGGTACATTGGATTCAACACTTATGACTGAATCCTTATCTAAATTGCACATAAATGCTGACCATTACACCAAGGACCAAGTGTAAACAGATTACTTTGGACATGGTTTACACATGAATTCCTTGAAGCTCTAGAAATTGAATCAATTACTAAGTAACAAGTATTAAAGGGAGTGTCCGCCTTTTGCAAGTCAAAAGTTGTGAGATTATTGTCTTATATGAAAGAAAATGTAATTTAAGAGCTTGCCTGGAAAAATTAGGGCTTGAGATCTCCTTTTCGTGAAGTTATATTGATTGTGAGACCTAAAAATAATAAAAGCGATAGACCATCGTTTATATATGTGTTACATTCATCCTCATCCGTATCTTGGAAACTATTCAGATGATTTGTAAATGGCGGACACTCCCTTTAAAATGGATTTAGAAAACAAGGTAATAAAAAGGTAAGAAGAAAGAAATACATCTATACATTAGTTTAAATACATTAGTGAGTTGGCATTAGAAATAAAAAGAAAATTGTCTATTGATATGACTGAGAGTGAGAACATATTTTGTTGGTTGGACTCAAATTTAACCCTAACCCTAACCAAAATTGCATCTTCTTCATTACAAAAGAAACCTGTCAGCGTTTTCTTCATCAGCCATATAACTCATACTCAATGGGTTGATTAACTTGTCTGTCATAGATAAACAGTTATAACGGGCGGGCATTCTCCATAGACCCCAGTCCCAGTATGTATCACGACCATACCTGAACAAACTTGTCATATAGCATAGTTCCATAGTGTCAATGCTTCTTCAGAAATGATAAGTATTTCTCTTTGATAAGTGTTTGTTATAATCATACACAAACAAGGACTTGAAGATGACCCATTAATAGCTGTATTGACTCCTTAATATTGAGAGGGGGGGTCCTATCCTCTTTAATGACCCCCTGCATAATGAAAATTAACCAATGACTTCACTCACCCCATTTTCAAACCGCCTCAATAATAGAGATTAACCAGTTGCTTTAATACAGGAACCTTATGGGCTATGTACAAAGTCTATGGGGACTACTCATTTCCCAGTTATTCATTCACCCTGGAATTGTCCTGTTCCACTTGAACGAGAACCCGATGAGAAGGGATTACAGGGGGGGGGGAGCATCAAATGATGGGGTTAGGGATCAGATGTGGAGGTCACTTATTGTCATTTCCCATTGTCACTGGTACTTAACTCCTGGCCCCCAGTTCTATCTCTGTTGGACAAACAAGCCACAGACTTCAAAAGAAGTGACTCGATCAACAGGCCCCCTCATTCCGTCCACAGCTCCATGTGAAAAGTCAGGTCTTGTGCCCAATTAGCCCGCATTATTACCTCTAAAGGAATGACTTCCTCCCCTTTCAATCGATATGAAAACACTGTAATGGGGGCTTTAGTCCACCCGCAACAAAAACGTTAAAGGGCGGCCTAATGAGCTTGTGGGGTGCATGCTTCTTTGCGTTCCATTTAGAAGTCGCTAGAGTGAAACATCTCTCCCATTCATGAGTTCAACAACATACAGCTTCCACCCTCGTAACAGCTAGGCATGCTTTGAGTTCACAAAAGACCATGTACACATTCAAATTCTTGCACCCCCTGAAAATCAATTCAGCACCAGCTCAAATCATACTTCTTTTCAGACCTATATTTAGAAATACCAATTATCACATACAGCATATTACAAATGGGCGGCATAATGTGCAATTTCCTATCTTCTTTTCAGAAAGTAATTCACTGACAATGCCAATATTTTGATACTTAAACGTTTCTGATTTTTATCTCAGTCTTTTAGACACGCATGTTCAGAATCATAACTTATAAACTAAAGCTGGAGCCAGCAATCTGCATGTGTCATGAACTCTTGTTTACCAGCAAACTGTTATCAGAACTCTCTGGCAAAGCACAAACATCTTTAACTACCTCGCAGTGATGTGCTATGTACATTTTTAGGTTCATTAAGGTTTCTGCACCAGTCCATTACTGGTTTTACTGCTTCACCACATACCCCTTGATTTTAGTATAAAAAGCACTGATTTTAATGAACATGTTAATAGTCCCTGATAATAGCTTTGGTGTTTGCTGGAGTTGATTTGATCAACTATGGAAGTAACTTGTCTATATTTTCCACCGCTGGAGCCAGTGAGCAAACTCACTGCCCAAGATAATTGGAAACCTAGCTTGTAAATTTATTTGTTCTACCTCACTGGAATTATTTGAAGGTGTCTTTCTGAGTGACTTTGCTAGGTTAGGGTAGGGCTAGGGTAAGGAAGGTTCATGTCGACCTTTCAAGCCAATTTAATTATCATTGAAATCAATCGGTTGTCTCCAATCTTGCGATGTTCTCATGCTTAAAAAAAAATAATTTCTAGGATTAAAAGACTACGCCAAATCTTCAACATCCAATACCTTTGATGTAAAATCTAGGAAGTTTATCCATCAGGGCTCCTTTTATGGCTTGAAAACGAACATCGATCAGAAGTTTAAATCCAACCCTACAAATGCATGTTATTTCACTTCATGGGCTAAATTCATCGCACTATTTATGATTCCTTATATGCACCCCATGGGTTAATTTTAGTCCATACACTTGATATCACATGATATGATTTAACACAAGGATAAAGTTAACCCGCTGTTGAGAGAATTCCAGTCAATGTGTGCAAACAGTGAAGACTATCCGAATAGAATAGGTTCTTTTTGTAAGGGGAATGTAGCCTGTATGTCTGTCCTCTGTATATATGTGTAGTCAGTATTATTTGGGCAAATATGCAGTAAGACCAAACGACAACAAAGTAGCAACAGGCAGAAAAAAGGAAACATTTCTTGTGACACTCCATATTCTAGACCTCGTGTTTGTGGAACGGCTAAAGGCCAGAGCTTCTTAGCAGCTTACAACACATTTTACACAATTTTCTTTTTTCTTTTTTTGGAAAATAGACCAGAGATCTGCAATATCCTGACACACATACCAGGGCGAGAAATTTCAGACAAGTGGAATCAACATCATCATGACATTTTGTTGGCCCAAACAAGTGGAAACAATATCAATTCTGTAACATTCTGTCACTTAGCCAGGCATCCTTATATTAATGTTCTTATCATCAGGTTTCATACTCAAAGATTCTTACTTGAATAACAGTTATTACAATGATGACTTACTAAAGTCAGGAAGTGCTTTATGATGTTAAGAGGTTTAAAAAGAGATTAGTTAATCCCTCTTTGTACTAGAAGTTCTGAGAAGATAAGTGAATGTGGGGAGAGGGCAACTATTTTGATGAGTCAATATTTTATTTAGAATGGGTCAAACCAATGCAGCATATATGGCACTTCCAGTACAATGGAACACTACATCAGTTATAAAGCACTAATCACGAAGGTAACTGAATATATTGGTACAAATTTACCAATTCAGGACTGGTCTTGAAAAATACTTCTGCTGGAGTCTATAGAAAATTCCAGTTAGTGTTACACCAACAACCAAATAGTCTAAAACTTGTTTAATAAACCATGAGAAGCAAAGAAAAATTGTCTTGAACCCAGACACACTGTCAACTTTTTTGTAGCTCTTCATATTCTTTACGAGACTTTTTACACCTACTTGACAGTTGAGACAGTTGCGTGACTTTTGACCTGGTTTCCAGCGTGCACCGACAGTGTCAAGTCTGTAACAAACCCATTACGGAGGATAACTGGATACTTTGGTGCGCTGATCATTATCCAATTCCCACCTCCAACTGTGCTTGTCTTCACCACTCACTTCAAACAAATTTCACTCTCGTTCCTTTACTTTTTTGAAGAGATAGAGAAAGTATCAGAACATGTGTATCTACCATCTAAGATAGGATCTATTTTCATCTTTTTTTTTTACATTGCACTGATTCAATATATGGATATCTTGTTAAATACGTAATGTTTTACTTTCAATTGTTTAAGAAAGCATTTTCTTTGTATGTGCATAAGGATTTCATGTGGGTATATCTCCCCAACCTCCATCTCTCTCACATTTCCTCTTCCCCTTGCCTTATCCTCAACTCCCCCCCCCCCCCTCTTTCTCGCCCCCCCCCCCCCCCCCCCCCCATTATTCTGTACAGTCTCCCTTATCTTTCAATCTTCCCAAATGTTTCCAATGACCCCTCTTTTCATTCCCTTTACTTTATCCTCAACCCCTCTCTCTCTTCATCCACCTTCATATATCACCCCTCCTCCTCCCCCTTCACTCTATCCTCGTCTCCCCCTCTCTTTCTCTCCTTGCCCTATGATTTCAATGACCTCTCCAGAACCCTTTTCAACAGTTGGTGGTGTTATCCTGTGTGTGGTCCCTTCTTGCTCATCCCTCTGTGTTGGCCCACAATGCCGCCCTTCCTTCTCATCCTCCGCCTCCATTGTTCTTTCCCCCATTCAGCTTCTCAGCACTGTCCTCTCTAGTTTAAGCCTTTTAGTAACATGTGGTGATGGGGCTATTGAGTTATTATGCACACAGTGTGTGCCTGTGGTACTGTCTTGGTGAATGGAGAGACTATTACGGACCTGACCAAAGGAAACCCCTTTTTGTCATCTCGCACCTGATCATTGTGTGCTAACACTGATCTCACACTCACACCACATGCACGATTGTACCATTGAGATCAAATCCCAGCTCTCCAGATCATACAATAGCTGAATAAAACACGTCTACAATGACATTCTGTGATTCTCCAAGCTGGTAGTGGAAAGATGACAGACATGCACGTAAATACATACAATCAAAATACAATAACATCTGCACAAAAATTATTCATATACACATATATATATTTATCAATATTCACGAAAATTCAGTTAGACTCTTTCCTATTTCCATCAAATTTGAGATGATAAAATGTAATGTGTACATCACCAACAAATAAAAGCAATATTTGGCACAACACACATTTTTATTACATTTTTAAACATTTATTTTGTGTCTATATATTATGCTATTATAATTTTGGACACAAGGCTACACTGGAAATAGATCAAAGTGTTAATTCCTTGTCTAAGTACATAATTAATCCTCCCTAAATCTGATGGATGGTTTCCAATTCAATTAAAGAGAAAAGAAGATCTAAAAACCTGGTCAAATTATTCACGATTCCAATCCGTACCCATCTATCCCCCTTCACCCCCATCAATGAGAATTGGCACAGAATCGACACCTACTGGGGTTGCCAAAAACTAGGTGACAAGACTTTCCCCAATATCTTCTTTGTCAAAGAAGACAATTGGAGAAAAATATTCAAAGAAAATCTACCCGTACCCAAAAGAGATCAGACACCGTTCTGCCAACAAGAGATTAGGAGGTACTGTAACTAATCCCCAGCAAGGATTAAACTGTAAAGCCCCTTTCACACCGGATTTGCGTAGAGTTGCGTAGTGTGGCGTACCGAGTACGCCGAAATAGGCTGCATATTCCCCGCGTATTCGAGAACAAAAAACATTATTCGGCAATTAACGCTCGTAGGAGCCGCGAGAAGATGTTTCGTCGGACTGGCGTAGTGAGGGAAGCGTACTATTGCGTAGGCATGGCGTACAGTAGCGTAGTGTTGCATAGACTTGCGTATGGCATGGCGTACAGTAGCGTAGTGTTGCGTAGACTTGCGCACTTTCTGCGTTCAGTGTCTACGCAGACAGTACGCGAAAAAAATTAAACATGTTTAATTTTTTGCGTCCATCTCGCGTACCCCTCTGCGTACCTCAGCGTAGAGTTGCGTAGAGTTGCGTAGGGCAGCGTACACTCGGCGTAGTCGGTACGCAACACTACGCAACTCTACGCAACTCTACGCAGGGCCCGGTGTGAAACCCCCTTAACATTATAATGAGAGGGGTCTATGTGAGGATGTGAAGAAATAGGGGGGAGTGACCAAGGTAAACCATGTTGATATTGTGCAATACAAATTAAATTTCACACTCTCATTATGTTAGAAATGACTTATCTCTTTTAAGGGTTATATAAAACCTTTATTTAACTTGTTTGTGTTTAATCAAAATAATGATCACACAACATTCACTATGCATTTGGCAAACTGAATATAGTATTAGCTGTAAGTGTAAACATGGACCCTGCTACCCCGGTCCATGCTGTAACATTGTACTCTTCTACCATCCTAGCAGCAAGATATTGCATACATTTTCTTACTTATACACCTACATGTAATTCACCTATCTCTTTTCACAATAATCAACTCCTTACTATTCCAACGGAAAGGTCACTCTGCTGTTTTGATTGGCCATCCAACCATTGATAACGCACATCTCTTGCTTGATTGGGCAATACTACTATGATGCTCTCACTAATTTCATTTTCATATTTATCTCTTCCTCTGCACTGACCTGGGGATGGCAAGGGGGTTTTACCTCATCAGTGAGAAGTGTCACAGTTCACAAGGCAGGAATATCTTACGATAAATTGGTCGACTCTCTTTAACTAACCCCTTTGCTTATGGGAATCTGGAATCCATGTATGGGAATTTCAATATCTCAGGGCATACAGGTTGCAAAAATAAGGGGCAAGCTTGAATGGCAAATTATACAAAGGGCGTTGAAACGGAAAAACAAAATTTTAGAAACCAAAACATTATCGTAAAATGAGGAAGAGACAACAAACAATAGCAGAAAGAGGATCGGGTGATGTGCCCTCATGTCATAGGTCAAAAGAAATTCTTTTGAAGTAAAAGTATATAGCACAAAGGTAGGCCAACTACTATATATTATTGTGTCATAAAAACATGCATAAAGACTAGCATTTGTTTTACTAGACAATAGATAGCTATAAATTATAAAGGGATGAGCACAACATCGCCATCACTAGTCTTATTGCGGATGATTTCCGCAGTAGAAAGTGATGATTATTCGACTCCTTAGTTAAAGCGAATGCTTGCTAGTTGACCTGCATATGACCCATTTGGGTCATTTCCATTAACTACAATAACAACAACAAAATAAAATCCTCATTTAGACATGTAGTTTTAAAATTAAACTACAATAACAACAAGATCACATCCTAGTAGTAGACATGCAGTTTTCACTTACAACAACAACAACAAAATCACATCCTGGTTTTAGACATGCAGTTTTCAACTACAATAACAACAAAATCACATCCTCATTTTAGACATGTAGATTTTCAACTGTAATAACAACAAAATCAAATCCTCATTTTAGAAATGTAGTTTTCAACTACAATAAACAGAACAACATCAAAATCATATCCTCATTTTTGACATTGAAGTCCCGAAAATCACATCCGAACTCTTTATCGACATTTAATCCCACAGTCAAGAGCCATTATCCTTTAATACCTTGATTGACATCTGTAAGCCTCTCCCAGCATGGAACCTTGCACTGCTACAAACCTGAAGGTAGCCAAGCTATCAATGCCTAGCTTGTTCATGGTCAGGACTAGTTTTCCTTTTCCAATTATTAAAGTGATCCATTAACCTTATACGATTTTTCCAGAAGGGATATTTTAGATTCTTCTGAATGATGTATGAACGTTTAATAGAAAAAAGAACAATGATTACCTATACCCTTTTCAAGCTTGGCAAACGGGAGAAAATACCGATAGAAAAGTTCGATAGAATTTCTTATGTCAACAACGGGCAATTCGCAACTTCCCCTCTGTAGCGTTCATAGTGGAGGGGAATTTAATCGCCTTTTGCTTTCACCCGCCGGAAGTGAAGAATTGTTGCGCAATCGCTTTACACACGAGCTAGCTATGCATAATATTATCGCACGCCGTGTTCCGAAAAAAAGCACGCGCTGCACTGCGTTAGCCGGAACAAGGTCACGACCTTTGACCGTTTTAATCGGTGTTTTTTCCCCGAACCAATTCATGCTGACGATTCTATCGGAGTGACACCGATAGAAAGTGAATTTCTCCTGCTCTAAAGTAGGAGAAAACAATCGCCTTTTTCTCTTCTTTTCATCGCCTATTCTATCGGCTTTTTCACCTCTGTAGCATTCATGCTGGACATTTCATCGGATGCGTCCGGACGCATCCGATAGAAATTTGTCCAGCATGAAAGCAACACTAGTGAAGATTGATGTCAGATTTGTTCACCTACTGTCCACTGATTTTGACTACAGTCGAAGAGCGTTCCGGAATGCTTTTCAATTCAATCACTAATATATCCATAATTAGGGAGACATTAGAAATATAAATGTTACCATAAACCAAACAACAATGTACAAGAGACATGTGAAAGTTCCAAGTGATTTTGCTTGAATTTGACAAAGTTAATGAATCACTTTAACAAGACAGAAGTGTGTCACACTTTACTAGTGACTAATGTTGGCATTTAACCCAAATGAAGACAAATTTGATTTTCACTATAAGATGCATTTTCCATCTATAGACGCAAGCCCAAATATATTTTCAGTACAATGGGTTCAATGTACACAAAAAAGTGCAACCAATTTGCTCCTCTTCTTGAAGTTATCAACCTGATATGAAGGTGAACTACGAGGCAGGCTGCACATGATAAACATTGTGACAACAGTAATGGCTTAAATGTGAACTATCATGTATATGTACATACCTTTCAACTTGAATGAACCATCCATCTCCATTTTCCCACCTCAATTTGTCACATAAAAACGGCAACATTTGAATAACTCTTTGAAGGTGAGGGTTTGTCTTGTTCTTGTACTTGTACTAAGTCCCATTAGTTCACCTTCAAAGAATGTTGGAATCCTAGAATTACATTCACCGTCTTCATCTCCTTTACAGAAGTTTCAACATTATCTCCCCCTTTTTTGTCATTTGCCCCATATGAAGATTATGCTAGGATCGAAAGCTCAGACCCATCATTGACTCTTGTCTGATTTTGTTTTTAACCCGTTGCTTACGGGAACCGAGTGGGCTATGTACAAAGTCTATGGGGATTTCAGAATCTCGTAGTGAACGGGTTAACTCTATCCATTTCCTTCATTACAAATTTCACAATCTAAATTAGTACACACACATAATACAAAAAAACTGTCCCTGATCCTTTATTTCTTTCTTCTCTCTGTTCATCCCTTACAATAAACTCATCTCAATCTTTTCTTACTCCCCAATCATTTCCTACTTTAAAAGACCGTGGTTCAGTTTTGTGAATCAAACGCACTGTGCCATCTTGTGAACACCTTGCACACAATGCGAAATACACACTAGCTTAGTGTTATGCAGTGTGCACAAACTAGCCTAGATATGAATGGCAAACCAGGGTGTAGAATCATCGTTATCCAACCTTATTTGTTTCTCACCTTTCCTTTCCTCCTCCTTCCTCTTTCTTCTTCTATTACTTATTTTAAAACTTTAAGACATATACACCCTATCCCCCTAACCCCCCCTCCCTCCCCAGCTCTCTATATTATCTTCAAACCTTTGCAATATCCCTCATCATCTCTTTCTTCAGATATTTATCCCTCTATACCTGGCGCATGATTACAAGTCTCCTTGACTTTCACCTGACGTTCCTGTCAGATTTTAAAATAAACCTAAGGAGGAAAAGGTTTCACTCCAAAGTGGTCCAACTGACCATACCTGTCTGACCCCTGGGCTTCAGGGTTAGCCAAACTACAGCTTACAGCTATATCACAAAGGATATGGAGATCACCTGTGTGGCATGTCTTGTACTCCTGGTTCAAGAATCAAGACTGGTCTAAACAAATATGTGTAGGGTATATAGAGAATACATTGTACATGTAGAACAAAATCAAAATCAAAATCTCAATATCAATATGTGATGATTTGTTAAATTTTATATTAAAAGAAACATCAATTTATATCCTTTTTGTACCATTTGCTGCAAATATATGTTTTCCAACTGTCAATTATGATTGCTCATCATGTCTCATGGTTCCAATAAATAATGCAGAATCATTTCTCAAGTGTTATGTCTAATTGGTCATAAGATATTCTACCTCAGATTAATCTGTTCATAGACTTTTTGATCTTTGGCAAACACACCAGCAGCTTTCACACAATGTTCAGACATCAGACAAGTATACCCTGTGTACTCGGTGTGCATCAGATTGAAATATGCCATGATCTATCGAATGATCTTTCATTCACAGGAAACTATTTGGACTCTGAAGCAATGCAATGAATACAGTGATCTTCATACCTGTAGGGTAACCCTGTGATCTCTCTAATATGAAGGTGAGACTTGTGCCCGAGTGTCTGTTTTACCTGTGACACTTTTTACCAGGCCGACTGCCACGCCCTTCTCCAGACACAGACCGCTGAGGATGGAACGGTGAATCTCAGTTCATGCTGATGAAAAAAATGTCTGAAATGTGGTAGACTTAAATCAAATTATATGACAACCTAAATATATTTGCTTAAACTTTTTTATTATAAATTCCACTGAAAAAAAAAAAAAAACTGAATTCATTGATTTAGTTTCTTTTTTTTATTGCAAATAACTTAGTACGGTACATCAGTATCTATATTCTCTGTATTTCATTACTTGCACTGGAGAAAGTGAGACATGATTCACATCTTACATGAAAACATCACTATGGTTATGGGATTAAAAAATTACATTCAAATACTCTTCTTTTTTTAAAAAGATGATATGTCCTTTGCTTGACCTAACTATACTCATTCATTGTCATGTTGAACTTGTATCACCTCTTTGACATTTACACTGAGCATTTCTGCCTTTGCTTGCATGGGTGTACAAGCCTAACAAAATTGTGGGGGGTGATGACCAGCCTCTTATTCAACAAACTAACCATTTGATTTTCCCAATTTAATATGCCTACCTTGGTCCTTCCAAAAGAGAAAAGTATGTTTATTACAAAAACTCTCTAACTTAACTTATATTTGTTGACTCAATTTCAGAAAATATTGATCATACTTGAAACAAATTTTAAAGGGCAGCACCCCCCAAACCAAACACCCCCAGCCCCAAAAAATGTTGTTTATGTCTGCGAGCAACCCTCATTACACACGTGGCATGAACAGTGACATCAATTTAAGTCAAGACCAGTACACAGGAACAACAAAGAAACAGTTAATCATGGCAATCACTCATCCTGCCTACCACAGACAAAACACTAGTTTAAACATGGGCAATTCTTGGAAAATGTGGAGCATACTCCTCTTCCCCTCCCCCTCTCCCTCCTCAATGCTATCCTAAACTTTGTATGATTGGCTGTGCAAGCTTTGCAGTTTCCTAAGAAGAAATTTAATTTAAAATCAGTTTTGATAATTCAAAATTAATTAATTACTCAATTTATCTGTACAGAACAATGTTCTTGAGGGAATTTAAACAATATTGACCAGGGAGAAGTAGGTCAAATTATATTTTTTAATATAATGTTGTTGAATGAAATATATAAATATAGTTCTTGCCTTAAAATTATTGGGCTGCAATCGTCATCCCCAAATGCTCATGTTGTCAATTGGCAAGGATGATTGGACAGGGGGCAACAAACAAACAAACACACACACGGGACACAATAGGGTGTCTGTGTGGGGCTGATCGGGCAACGATAAGTAGATTTGTCTGGAATGCCTCTACCATGTAGGGCTCTCGGTAACCAAACGCTTCCCCAAGTTTAACCATCAAACGACAGGCGACTACAAAGTCCATGACGACAAATGCACAATTTGTCTGTAATTCGATTCCCATAAACGCTGACCTTCTTTTGCAAAGTGCATGATCGTACGGAGTTACAGCAAGATCTCAGTTGTACTTCAAAGGGATACATCTTATCCAGGTGTCTTGAGAGTAACCATAATAATATATGTGTGTTTCCTCTCTAGCTATTTATGTGTATATAAGAAAGACTGCTATATATTTATTTATTTATGAATGATGAATTCCTAGATAACTACTTTCAAACATTGAATAAAAAAATAATCCATCACATATTTCAAGTACAATTTCATGTATTGACTATCTGGGATTTTCAAATTTAGGAAGAAAACAGATTAAAGCTCCTTACTCGGCCATAAAACATTCATATAATACAAAATTTTCACACATACTTAGTGGACATATCAGCTTGCACAAACACACATTTTATCAACCATTCATCACTTTTTGCACATGTCAACAAAGTTACTAGATCCCTTTAAGTCTATTTCCTTAGCAAGAAATTGGATGAATGAAAAAAGTAAACTCCCACCCTACATAACTTGAAATTATACATGCATGCTTTATTATTAACAAAATATCTAGCTGGTGTTTTACATCCACTTGCGGCTTGTCGTACAAATTTGTTAACGCCGGTTCGTGAACCAACCGTACATGTATTTCCCTTCTGCGATATATAAGAACTGAATAAAAACATTATACAATATTTCTTTCTGCTAAAATGAAGGAACACAATGACGGTGGTGTCACAAAGCAAATAGCGCCCGGGGGCTCCGCTGACATCTATTTAGCCTCTGACTCGCTGATAAAGGGACACATACACAAGGCCTGACAATGGGTGAAAAATTGGGGAAGAAAGAGGATGAACAAATGAGAGAAAAGGACGGGAAGGGAAGAGATTGATGGGTCGGATGGATTCATAAGAGGGGAAATGGGCATTTTTTTGCCAGAACAAACATAATCGTCCAGGTATGCATGTACAAAGATCTGAGTGCAGAAATCAATCACACTTTTTATTGGGCACGTTTTCTTTTTTTCGTTTTTTTATTTTTCAATGAGAAGACCTGACAAAATACACCACTGTCAACTCAAATATGACTTATTCAGAGTTCTGTTTAAGCAGTTCAAGACTATTTGATATTGGAATACGTGGAATCTCCATATAGACCCCAGCCCGAGTATTTTCTGGACCAGTCCTGAAGGGGTTAAATGTTTCGAACAGATTCATCCTTTCAATTTCTGAAATATATAACTCTTTAAACATACATAGACAGAGATGCCAACCTTCACAAACCAAAAAAAGTATTCTGAGAGGTAAAAAACAGTATTTTGAACCCGAAAAAAGTATTTTCAGAACTGCCAACCTTTAGAGGCAAAAAAAACATATTTTTTCGCGAAGCCAATTCGCGCAGCAAAAATACCCTTTATGCGCGCGTAAATATAAAAGTTTGTTCGGTCGATCACACCAGCGTTTATATGAGTTTGTTCGGTTTATTTGTGTTATATTTAAAATATGTATCTGGAGTAATAGTTTATCAGGGTTCAACGTAAATGTTGTTGCCGTTTTCCGATCGTTTCTATGGGGAGTACCAAAAAAAAAAAAAAAAAATCGTTTTTTTTTTTGTTTTTTGTTTTTGTTTGTTTTTTTTTTTTTTCCAAGAAAACGTATTTAATTAGTGGAAAACGTACTGCCGTATTTTGCGTGAAAAAACGTAACAAATACGGCAAAAACGGAATGCTTGGCATCTCTGCATAGAGATATATCTTCATGTATGAGTCACATTATGTTCAAACAATCATATAGACATATAAACATATACACTATATAAAAAATATTGCAATAAACACAAGTTTTAATGAATATTAAGAAGGAGGAACAGAAAATGCCCTAATACTCTTGAAAATACTGCCCATACAACTATTCTGATATACATATACGCTTATTAAAGTTAGTCCTAGTCCTGGTCCTAGCCCTAAGGTGGCCCCATGAATGGTCCTTAGTCTGTGGGCCGTATGTCTAGACATGAGTACACATCTTCGGGACCCTACTCTACCTTCTGAATGAGGTGTAGATTGGGCCTTTCGCAGTCCTTTCACTGGTCCTTTCAGGAACCTTTTTCATCATTATACCGCTTCCTGCGTGCTCTATGGTCAGTTCCCGGAAAGCCTTCCAGGGAAATGAAAGTATCCCCACACACAGCATCCAGGGAAATGAAAGTATCCCCACACACGGCATACAAATAAGATGCCAAGACCTTGATAGATACAAATGATTAGAATAGGGAGTGACCGGCGCAATAAAGAAGGCGATAGCCTTCTTTTGACCAGGCGGGCGTTCCATTTTAAATAGCTGGATGCTCAATTCACAATCGACCCCATAAAATTGTGTTTCCGACACAATGCGACAGAAGAGCGGCGGGCCATTCACAGATTGCTGCAAAATTGTTACATGCAGCAGAATAGATGGAGCATCCAGCCGTTCACTCCCTAGATAAACAGGTGAAAAATCATAAAAGAGCTGGTGCGAAAAGGACTCGGGATCTATCATTAGAATGGCCCTAGATCCATTATGGGTCTCAATGAGACCGACAATTTGGATCGGCAGTCATTTTCCGCCTCTATTCAGAACCCTATAATTTCGGCAGACAGTGTGTTACCCCCCCATTAGATTGGGTGTAATGTTTGTCCTAGGTACAAAGTAGTATGGCCATTTAGGAACTTGCGTGACAAATGATTCCGACACTTGTTTTTCAAATAAATGTTGCTAGAAAAAAATGTACGGAGCTATAAATGGTAGTATGCGATCCTCTTTAGTTCGATGGAATAGCTTTCTCATACAAAATTTCGGCCAACTCTGCCTTTAGTACTGGTATGAGATATAGTGCGTATAAAGCAATCATACACATTGATTCACCATAGGATGATGTCAAATACACTTCACAACTGTTTGGTCATAGGGTGTCCAACATCATATCTATTTTGGATGTCCAGGGCCCCATAACATAAACATTTATGATTAATTGTACTATCAACTGATTGATTGTACAATCAATTGATTCATTGTACAATTAATTGTGATTGTTGTTTAATGGGGCCCAGTTATTATGTTTTGATAATTATTCAAGTGTGGGGACATAATATACAATTTATCATTGGGCCTGAAAACTGCTTTTAAACTGTCTCATTCTATTAAGCCTTTGCTCAATAGCTCAGCATAAAAGCATACAAATCATAATAAAATCCATATAAAGCCACAGATTCACAGGGACCACCACAATCAATACCAGAACAAAAACTAGAGAATTGTAGTATTATATTGAATTATTTGATAAATGGATGTCTCTTTATTAAGAAAAGGGAATAAATGGAGCTCATTCAAGAGTTTAGTCAGTTCAAGAAAATAGATGGAAGCCCTGGTTAATTTCATGTCACTGAGGTTCAAATAATCATAAGTTTATAAATACTTGTGTATTTTATAAGCGAACCCACACCACCATGCATATGCAACTTGCTCTTTCACATACCACTCTTTGTAAAGAGATGTTACAGAGGACAATGTTTTGCAATCACTTAGAACTACAACTATATTCAGAAATAATAGATTGTCATTATGTAATTTGGCATGAGCTAGTTCATCAAAAAGGTCTGTTCTTGAGTAATACTGGTTCTACTACAATCTATCCAGTATGATTCAAAATGTGATTACTGATTACATTATGACGCTATAGTGGTCTTCATATAGCCAACATCCCTGATAAATGCTTGACTGATTAATTTGAAGAGAAGGGCTTTTATCGTCAATTTTCACAAAATATGAAGCTCCAAAAGTTACGAGGCTTGATCTGATAAAAATCCCCTCCCTAAGTCATGCATTACAAGCACATTACAAGCTCTGATAATTACATGTAGGGGACATACACAGGCCATTGCCCCCCATGGGAAAAGGGAAATTGGACGGTTTTCATAAGGTCATTTTATAATTTGACGATGGGACTAGATTTTTAATTCAGTGAGTTTTAAAAGATGTCTGATATATTACACATATATTCCTTAAACATGATTTATAATCAAATGATAACCTTAATAAGATATATTCGTGACTTTTTTATCCTGATATTTGAAAGATGATTTAAATACAAGTCATTTGTTCAATATTCAACTAAAAATTTGCAAGCTTTAGCACTTTAGATTAAATCTATAACTCTGTAACCATGTGAACAACATTGTGATAACTTGAATGACCCACATACAATTAATAAACCATGGTTGAGCTCTAACAAATATTTCATGATTGCTTGCTTATACCCTGACATCCATGGTTTTCTGTTTCTCTTCATACAGAAATATGTGAACATACATGTATACATACATTCCCTCTGGCCTTTGGCATATTTTGAAATGCCAATCACAAAATAAAATGCACCATGTGTAGCAGCATTTCCCCTCAAACTCAGGTGAGAGGAAATGTATACCGAGTGACTTTTCCATTTTCAAATATGTCTAGGTTTAAAAATAAAAGGCTTTACTCTCTCTCTTTCTTTCTCCTTGGACTTGGTATGACCCCCGCTATGCCCCTAGCTGCATGTACTAAACTGGATGAGGATTTATCACAGCACATACTAGCTTGAGGAGCAATTCAATTTCTCTCCATTCCAATCCCATTCAGCCTCCCTCAGCTCCTACTTCATTGGACTTATCCCCCGACTGCAGTCCTATTTGGCGAGGGATTTTCACAAATTAAACCTTTTTTGTCAGCCTCAGCCATGCAAGTCTCCTCTGACTGAAGTGGATACAAATTAATATTCGGCGCAAAGCAAAGTACGTACACACTCTAGGTATTTCCCCCACTAAACCCCTTACCCCTATTATACTTATACTTATATAGCAGCAATCATGCAGATGAAAAATGAGAGCGGCTAGCCGAGTGCACACACAATTCCCTGATTATGTTTGGAGGATTCCTATGGACGGAAGAATCCCTGGAGCCCAAGACCAGGACAAATGGAAGACCTAGAACCTTTGGAGTAGGGGGGGGGGGGGTGGGGGGGTATTCAATCAATCAGGGGTAGCGCGGTAGCAGCCCTGGGGTCCAGGCTTTTGATAGCCAGATTTGCTTTTTTTCTGAAAGTCAAGTAGCTAGGAGCAATAAAGGCTGAGCTGAAAGCAGCTTATGAGATCGTCCCCAGATGAAGAGTCTTTATGGTATGGTTCGTCCAATCTCTAGTGGGGCTTCACCAAATGGGCGAAAGCACTCTGGGTGAAACATCACGGTGGTCTTCATAAACAAGACAAAAACGCCCCCCAAAAAGACACCAACGAACTATACGAGTTGTAACTACTGAAGACAGCTTTCTTTTGGTATTAGCAAGGTCTAAGGAGCTTGAAGCTCTTTGGTATATGATGTTTTAGAATCAGTCCTCATTGGGGTGGGGTTTTTTGACAGAAAAATTTCTACAAATTCAATTCAAACTTTTCTCTTTTTTTTCAAATTCTCTTTGTTCTTACACCTCTGTGACAAAATCCAAAAAATCAGACCCATAGAAAGCAGAGCCACAAATAAACTTCATAATTGAACTAAAATCCACTTATGTTAACTCTCAGACAGATTTAAGCATCTCAAGACCATCTAATTCCTGCGTAATATTTTGTTCTAATCTAAACAAGTAGATCAAAGTGAGTGAAGCCTTCTGTACGTTGGACCCCCTGTGGAGAGACAACCATACTGAGATCAGAATCTGGACTAGAACTTGGCCATTTCGGGGAAAGCGTAATGGGTCAAAGAGGGTGGGCAGTTCGGTCACTTTGATGGCTATATTCTAAATACACAGACCTGCGGCAATGTCTGATAACTCATGGGTGCTCTGGTAGAATGGGGGGCATTTCGTATTCCTTTTTTAATTTATTTTGACCCACGGCAGTGACCTACTATCTTCAATATTAAAAGAAAAACTGTATTATTCCTATTCAGGACTGGTCCAGAAAATACTTGGGTTGGGGTCGATGAAGAATCAAAATCAAACCATCTTGAATGAGTTAAAGAGTAAGCTTGCGTAATATACAGTCATTGTTGTACTAAATATTTGGTAAATCCTTTGTTCATTCCAACTGTTGAAAATCACTAATTAATAATGTACTAGTAATTCAATCTTCTCTTCACTTGTAAACAAAATTTATCAAGCAAGATGGAATAATTATTAGGTTTATTACTAATTATCATTTGTTATAATTATGATTGCTCATACCCGATTGCTATACTATTTGCTGGCATATTACCAGCTACTGTGCTGCATGCTTACTCACTAAATAATTTACATAGCTGAATTCTATCAGTATCAGTGAACGATGTACTTTGTAAGAACATGCATTTTCAGGTCAGGGTCAATGACGAAAGGAAGATACAGCAGCTATTATTGTATTGTACTATCATTATTAGTAGTTAAACAAACCAAATTTGTATGTTTTATTTATCTTTTGATAACTCGTCAATGGGCGATCTACCCCCAGGGGTGCATGAATATAAATGAGCTTTTTCAAACAATGATTAATGAACTGCGAAAAGTTATGATAAATCGTTTGAGAGCACACGCCACAGATTGTGTTGATTTATCATAAAAACCCACAATTTTTACTACAAAAACCCTCAAATTTACAAATTGCGCATCGATGAATGGACGCGTGAATGGGGCACCTAATTTTCAGCTCTGTTGTGTTTTTTCTGGTTAATGAATGTGAATAGTTGTTTAATTAGCCTACTCACCACCATAACTAAACGTTTTACAAGACAGAACTAAGTCTTCCTGGGGGTCTAAATACACTTACCTTGAAAATATTCAATTCCTCTGCTGGAAAATCACTAATTGTGTAATTTGGGGGATGAAATGTTGCCTTAACCACAAAAGATGCAAACAAATGTGAAGAATGAGGTTGTGTTTGTTTTCTTTCATCCATGCACATCTTTTACACTATGAACCATTTTTTTTTTTTTCACATTTCAAATAATAAAGAAATAATTGTATTGACCAAAGTTTAAACTCCTCCCTATTTCCTTCAACAAAAGATATAACAATTCACCTTAAATCAGTTTACAGTTTCTACTGCATAATCACACAAACAAACACAGTTTCATTTAACTAGCTGTTTGAATCATCATTACCGGTTACACTAAATCGAATCTTCCATGACTACCGTTATGTTGGCCATTGCAATTGTCACTGTTTTTGTGAACTCTAGCGATGGCGTTTATCAGAGCACCAGGGTACAAGAATGTAAATCTGTAATAAAATCATTGAAGCTTATTTATGAAGTGCCAAGACAAAGTACAAGCTGTCTGCTTATCTCTTTTATGTGAACATCGGATATTTACAATTGGCACATCTTCACAATTTCAACATAACTATAAAACATTGGGCTCGGTCAGTGTTACATTATGCATCGTGAAATTTTGAGACATTTACATGACTAATTAACACAATTATATAAAACTACTTTGCTCATTTAAGGAAAGTTTTTTAAAATAAACCATTCAACCTACTCTTCCCTAAATAAACTAGTTCAATGCATTAAAGTTGATCCCTCAATTACTACAAATAGACACATCTATCATTGTGCAGTTTAAAGAAACAGAGTCACACAGACTCCCACAATTAACTTTCAATTTTGTCAGAATTTCAATATTACTCTAATAAAATAATGGACTAGGTAATTGGTCACTGGTACAGTCAAATACTGGAAGTCCACAGCTCGACATTAAGGCAATTATAATCATTTTATCAATTGAAGCCATATTTCAGGCAAATTTTCAAAAATAAACCATTTACTTGACCTAATTGAACTAGTTCAATGCATTAATGTTGATCTCTACAATTATCATAAATAGACACATCTGTCAATGAGTTGTCTGAAGAACAGGGAGTCACATAGACTCCCCAACAATTAACATTCAATTTCAAACGTATTCCTCGGCTTCATGGATCAAACCTACTGGCTGACGCACACAGCCCGCATAACCGTGGCAACTGATTCGGAGGTGGTGATAGGATGAGGCCTGAACATGAAAATCTAAATGTATGTAACACCATCATGCTCTCAATGACAAGTATGCTGCGGAGTGCGGAAACATGAACATATTATGTCCAAACCTTTATCCCTTTAACCCGCTGCTTACAGGAACCTGGTGGTCTTAATGTACAAAGTCTACGGGAATTTCAGAATCTCGAAGGGAACAGGCTAAGAACACATACGCAGTAGAGAATTTTAC